>JACSYO010001818.1:3690000-4152500 GCA_016806645.1 Ophiodon elongatus
GGCGGCGGGCAAGTGGATCCTGCACCGCTCGTACCTGGAGGCCTGCCGCTCTGTGGATCGCTTCATCCAGGTCAGGGTCTGAAGAGTTCTGCTTTAGTGTCTCCATGTGCAGTGGTTTTATTCGCCCTGCAGTGACAGTGTCGTTGTTGTTGGTTTAATGTGCTGCATGTTTGTTATTGCCCTGCGTGTGTTCCAGGAGGATGAGTACGAGTGGGGCAGTAGCTCCATTCTGGACGCGTTGCCCTCCATCACCTCCCAGCAGAGGAGACTGGCGTTAGCCGCCATGCGCTGGAGAAAAAGCCTGCAGGGACGCTCTGAGCAAGGGGTACCTACAGTTAACACAACGGTCCTCAGCACTGTCGTTTGGATTGTCTACTACTGGACTGTTAAAGTCTTCTATGCGTTAATAAATGTGTATATATATGTTTTTCAGGGAGCCTTCAGTGGATGGACGGTCATGCTGAACATCGACCAGAACAGAGAATCCGGCTTCAGGCGGTTACTGCAGTCTGGCAGGGCGAAGGTTGCTGCTTGTTTATTTGTTGTGTCAAGTCCAACTTCATTTCCTCGTCACTAGTGCGGTTTTCAAATCAGGCAAACAGCTCAACAGAGAGAAAGATTTGGTCGTACTTTATTTAATGCATTGAAAACATACTTCTGATGTGTTGTAATCTGCCCCGCTGCTAAGCCACCCAGATGTTGACACATCTCTCCTCGTGATCAGTTTAGTTGGGAGATGACTCCTAAAACAACAGTCACAATCATTAAATATGACATTTGCTGGTCTTTGTTCCAGACGCGGTGACTCATCTCCGCTATAAAACACTGAAAGAGCAAGTATTAAATCACAGTTTCGACTATAGAGAGCAATCATGCAAGAGCAAAGTGCCGACAAAAGAAAGCTTAGCGAAAAAGGCAAATGATTTAATCAGATGTTTGAACACACATGAAAAAGTTGTCAGTGCCATCACACCAAGGTATGGAAGCTACACCCCCACCCTCCCCACCTCCACCTCACCAATTCTGCGCTGAATATTCACAAAGAAGTTGACACGTATTTTCCTGTGAACGTAGCGAAGCCACAGTGCTCACCTTTAATCTCTCTCTCTCTCTCTCTCTGCAGGTCCTGCCGAGTCCCTCCCCGTCCTTGTACAAGGAGGCCACTCACCTGTTTGCAGACTTCAGCCGGCTGAAGCCCGGAGACTTCAGAGTGGACGTGTCGGAGGCCACCTCCCACGGAGTCAGTTGCTTGAAGCCAGAGTACATCGCAGACTACCTCATGCAGGTTAGAGAAGCTTTTCAAATTAATCATCACTGGATTGGCTTCATGTCATTACGAATAACAAAGCCTTTCGATAATTTGTTGTGACGTTGATGGAAATGTAACAGGATGCATCCTGAGGTGAAGCTGGGTGGAAGCTTTGGACCCCAACAAATGTTTTATTCATATATGCTGACCGTAATAGACTGTTTAACATGATTTTTTTAAATGTCTTTATTTCGCAAGAAGTAAGGTCACTTAACAAGTGTTAAGTTAGACTCCGTAGATTAAATGTTAAAGGTGTGCTTTGTTGCACCAACAGGAGCCCACCCCGCCGATGGAGCTGTACCACCTGACTGAAGCTCCCTCTGAAGAAGCCCCGGGTACTCCGTCACGGAAGCGCAAAGCAGCAGCCGACAACTCCCGGCTGAAAAAGACACGCATGAACTGAAATGTCGCTCCGAAATGTTGTCTATGAAATGATGATTGTAAATATGATTTTTTTTTTTTTTTTTTAATCTCTTATGCTAAAAATAAACAAAGTGTCGCATTTGTTCTGGCATTTTGTCATCTTAAATCAAGTGCGTTGCAGTTTGTGCAGTGAACTGTGAGACTGTCGCCGTGATGGATGACTTAATGAAGGGCTGGGGAAAAAAAGTGTTGAGTCACGTTTTGTAATTGGGTGCAATAATATTCTCTGGCCTGTGAAGGGCAGTACATCGTCACTGTCTGACTCAGGCCTGCGTTACAAATGATTTCTCAGCAACACAATGAGAAGGCAAGTTTCTAACGAGCCGTTTTATCGGTTGAAAAAAAAAAAAATTATTATTACCAATGAATAACTATTTATTTTTCTGTCGACTGTTTTATTTCTGTGGCTGTTTCCTGCAGCTCTTTCCGCCTTAATAAATAAAGTGAATACAGTGAATCACTTTGTGATTGTTTTGTCAAAGTAAAAGCTGCGTCTACATATCTAATGTTGTCCTGTTAGTCGGCCAACGTTGTGTCTGTACGCTTGTTCACGTTGTAACAAGAAGTCAACGACGCTGAATAACCTCAATCACTCGGCCGTGCTCCTCCTCGCCCACGTGGTCACGGCCCGCTTGTGTCTGCTGTTGATCTCCCCGTGCCGTAAACACCAGCTTTTGTTTACCCGTTGTTGATTTAGGCCTTTGGCCGTGCGTTGTGCTGGCTCATACCAGGGTGCCAGCCGAGGTTAGATGCCCCTGTGGCCTCCCATATGGACGGATAAGTGGTTTAACCTCGTAATAGATTGACCAGCTGACGGCCTCCGCGCAGACTCCGCTTTGAGCTGCTGTTTGAGAGAGGTGTGGGATTAGAGGAGCGAGAGCTGCACTGACAGAGGAACGTGACTCAGGCTGCCGAGTCTGAGAGCCTCGAGGGGCCTCCAAGGGAGGAAGGAGTAGCTTCACTTGTAGAACTTTGTACAAAAACATCGTGCAAATTCACTCCTTACCACCAACCGTACTCTGTTATTCATTTAGAACAGTGGTTCCCAACCTTTTTGACTTGTGGTCCATTTAGAATGAAGCAATTGCTTGTGACACCTGGTCACATGTTGCATATGGTGATAAGTTGTGAGCTGTTCCAACCGGTGGTTTTCAGATATTTGCATTTAAGACCTGAAAAGGTGAAACTATCCAGTATTTCCCGAAACAAAAATACCTTTCCTACTCTGTTAATCTTCTTGTGACCCCTTAAATATATCATGTGACCCCCCCCCCTCAATGGATCCCGGCCCCCAGGTTGAGAACCACTGAACTGTAGCACTCTACACTTAACTGACCAAAAGTCTTATGAAATGGTCTAATGTGAATCTATTTTAATACAACTCAAACTAAAAGGCCAGATTAAAACAAGATTAAAACTATCTGGGGAAGGAAGGAGCCCACTGGAGCCTGCAGAACATATTTTCTGCTAAAGTATGTATTATTATCTTTAAGTAACGCTAATGTAAGGAATAAATTGTAGCCATCCTTTTTTGTTTCTCCTCCCCTCACCAATATATGACTCAGAGGCTACGTGGAGCTAGAATGAATATGCCCTGCAATGCTCCAATGTCTTCTCTCAACCATGTTCATTTCAGGAGTCTTTTTGTTATTTTGGAGCAAATTGTGTCTTAAATAAAAAAATAAATGAATAAAAAAAAAAAACAAGCTGTAGGAAATAGTTTTATTTAGTTAGTGACTTAAAGGATTGCCAATGAATCGTTGAAGCATTTCACGTGACTATCAGCTGCTCTGAAAGCTTGTCCATCAAACCTCCTGCAGCCTCAGCCTGAGCCCACAGGGTTCCTGCAGCAGTGCACCAGGAGAGGCGACCCGTGAAGCTTAGTGGGGACGAAGGAGCACGACAACCAGATCTCACGGCACACTTGATCTGAGTCAGGACATCGGAACTTGTTTCCAGTCAACAGGTGTCCCACGGGCTAATCTCCCACTCTGCTGATTGGCTGCTGGCCAACAGTTGAGTTTCACTGACGCTTTATTTCGCCATTGCGCTCCCGAAAGGTAACTTTAAGGCTTTTTTTTTTTTTTTTTTTTTTTTTTGTGTGGTCGGGACAGTTGGATTTCAGCACGAGCCCTCCGAACAGGGGGAGGGAAACTCTGCAGCAGTCCTCATTAAAATTCCCCGTCCGTATACACTCGCCACGAAAACCTCCTTTAGTGGGTGGCACCGGCGTCCTGCGCGCCTCCTTAATTGCGCACCACGCACTCACCAGCGATCGCGGATTCACAGTTTCATCAGCGGCGGCCGCGCGGAATCACGCTGCCTCGAGACTGAGAGTTTGTTTTCGTGTCCCCCTCCCACCCCCCCCACCCCACGCTATTTCACCCCGTCGAGGCTGGAAGTGAGGAGAAGGTGGGCGCAGAGGTCCGCCGGCAATCGGGTGGCGCACCTTCCACGTCTCATCCAGCGGCCGGACGCGCTGTGCGGACACACACACACACACTCACACACACACACACACACACACACACACGGTCCGTGGGCTTCACTTGGCTCCTGGTCGCAGCCCCCCTTGATTGTGACATTTCTCGGCGGGGGCACTGGCAACATGTGCGCCTGGATGGTGTGAAGAGTGACACGGCGGCTGTGGGGCTTCATTTCTCTCGGATACGCCAAGTACCCGACGTAACGGCGCACCTTGTGTATAATAGGTGAGTGCATCAGTTTATTTCTCCACTTGGGATCCGACAGCTCTCCCTGCGCCGTGTAGCCTACCTGTAGTGGCTTTTTTTTTTTTACTGGCTCATGTTGAGCATCCGATTTGCTGCAAATCCTGCGTGAAGGTTTCCAGTGACAGTCCCAGACCCGAGCATCAAATCACAGGCAGTGCTGCATCCCACTGTGACTGACACAGTATATGGTGTCCCGTTAGTTCAGAGCATCATTTAATGCACTGCATGATGAAGAAGTTGAGCTGCTGCTGCTGCTGCTGGTGGTCAGTTCTCTGGAAGATTCCTGGAAAATCATAATTTCCCTGGAAAGAAAGGGATAAATACATTGTCTGTTTGGTGGATTCATGTTTCGTGTGGGATTCAAAATGTTTTACTCTCTCTTGGCAATCCTAAAAAAAAAAAAGAGATTATTATAGTCAATTAAGAAAATGTGCTCTGAAGTGTTTCATTCGACTTTGGGTGGCACTACATTCTTGGAAAGATTCATGGTAAAGATTCCTTGCAGTGGCTGTAATCCCAGTTTATTGACGACAGTGGCTTGTTTACTTCCAAAACCAAGGAGTTTAAAGTTGTTTTTTTTAGACCAATCAATCTAGCAGCTTGAGTATCTCTGCCCTAAGTGCCCTTCAAGTGGTTTATTTCTCAGGCAACATGGCAGCAACAAAGCAGATAATAGGAGGAACTCACTTAAAATGTAAGACCACCGTGAACAAACCGGCATCACCAAATACCCCGTGTGAGTGTGGAGCTCCAGCTTTGTTTTCAAGCACACTGGGAGCGTATGGAGTATAAAGTAAAGTGTGTACTAATTGAACCTGCCGGCCACTCTCTCCATTGTGCCAGGAATGTTTGGTTGCCCGTCCTCCACAGAAACCCCCCATCCCTTTGTTCTGGGGGACAATCCTCCAGTGCCATGTGTGTGCAGTGGTAGGGGGAGGGAGAGGGGTCAGCGGGGGTATTGACATCTGTAGCTGACAGCTTCCTCGGGGCGAGCTGACATGCTGTGATACCATGGATGAGTATTAGGGAACATATGAGCAAAGCACTCAACGGTAATGAGGACGTTTATTCCTTGTGCATCTGGAGAGATATCGTGCAGTGCCTCAAACCCTGGCAACATTTATTGAACGTAACCAGAAACATAAAGATGATTTGTGTTTTAGAACGCATTTGATCAGAAAATCCTTGATGGAAAAAACGTTGGCTCGACCCAAATCCTTTAGTTTTTCAGCAACTTTTAACCGATTTTAATTGCTTTTGACATTGTCCGAAGTTAACGGTCCAGTATGCTGCTGTTTGGTGACATCTAGTGGTGAGGTTGCAGATTGCAACCAACTGAAACTTCTCCAGTGTGCCAAGCATACACGTAGGACTACGGTGAATGTGAATGGCTCTATCTGAACTAGTGTTTGATTCGGCTGTTCTGGGTAGAAACATGCAAAGCGGGGCAACATAGCGGAGGACCTGCTCCGTATGTAGATACAAAGGGTTTATCCACACTGTTTAATACAGCGATTCTTATTTTCAGCTGATTCTATACCAATTAAAACATACGTATAAATATTATTTTCCATTTTTTTCCCCAATAAATGCTACACACTGGCCCTTTACGCTTATTTACACTAAATAGTCCCAAACCTGAAACTAGTCAATTAGTTGATTGTCAGAAAAAGCATCACAAACTGTTTTGTTAATCGATTACTTGTCAAAAATGTTTCTCAAGCAACAAGAATTGGAGTCTGCAGTCACGCTACAGCGGCTCTGTGAGGCTGTACTCGAGGAAGCGAGGATTTGAGCTAAATGCTGATGTCAGCCTGCTAACATCGTCACAATAACAAGGCAAACATGCTGATGTTTAATATGACGTTTTAACATTTTCACCATCTTAGTTTGTTAGCATGCCAACATTTGCTAATCAACACTAAACACAAAGCAAAAGGAGGCTGCTGAGAATGTCATTATCACCAAAGCTGTGAGAATTCATCCTCTGGGGAACACCAATGTCCTTTCTAGATTTCATGGAAATCCATTCAGTATGTATCAATATGTACATAAAACCAACAAATGTGAACCTCAAGTCTGTGTATGTGCAATTTAAATGTCCATCCTCTTGGGACTGTGAAAATCTGTACAATTTCATGAAGCTCCATTCATTATTTGTTGAACTCCAACGGTTCGGTGGATTCAGCTTCTCAATTGTGAGGATTTGCTGCTTTATATCATTTAAAATTGAATATTTTCAAATTGATGTATATTGATCAAGGAAACAAGGAGTTTTAGGACGTCAACTTGGGCTCTGGGAATATGTGATGGGTGTTTTTCAAAATGTCCTTCATTTATGTACTAATCAATTAATACAGAGGAACATTGCATTTAGAGGGTTTTGGCAATATTGCCAACAAATCCTGCCAATTCTTTCTGATGTTGTCCCGTCTGATGGAGGCCAAAGTGGGTGTAAATCATTTACACCTCTTATTTGCTGTGATCTGTCAACATTAGGAAGAAGTTTTTAGTGCAAGCAACAGTCTCCCAGCTGCTCTGTTATGGCAATGTCAGCAAAAGTCTACATTAACACTGAAAAAAGCTCGGAAATGATCAGCTTTCACATCCACATCAGCAGACCTCCCTTAAACAAACGTATCGGGGAAGTTCCAGGAAAAAGGAAAGTCTGGTTTCTGACTCTTGCAGAAAGTCCGAGCTGATGGGAAACTGTTGGGGAATGTGACCGTGGCAGTGTTTCATGGGCTTCATGCTTTTAAGTAAGCATCACTGATGACTGGTAGCGAGTGGTACACCATGAGGTGGAATGCAGGCCCCCATGGGCCCCTCATGCTGCACATGGACTTTGCACCTTCGTCCGGCCTGACAAAACAAGGATTTCACCGAAGTAATGGGAGGAAAAGGCCAGCCTGTGCCTGCGCCGTTTCTTTTCCTGTGCTTTGTAAACGCCACGTGGTATTAACGAACGCCCTCAGCTGGTTTCAAAATGACTTAAAGCTGAGAGGGGGGGCACGTATACAGGAACCAGGGGGGAGGCGCCGCTCTAAAAAAAAAAAAGAAGAAAAATACATTTCCCCTGTAGCTACTTATGATCCTATCAACTAAAGAGGGTTCCCATAGGACCAGGCGGCTAGTCGGGCTTCAAAAAGAAAAAAGAAACCTCTCTTTCAACGTTTGAACTTTTGAAAGGCTTTATATCGTATACAGTGGTATCAGCGCAGGCTCTGTTGACCATCGGGGGTATCAGTGCCTCAGGTAAACAACCTGCCCCGACCAAGCATAGGAAAGCAGATGGAAGGTAATGAATAACGAAGCATTATGATGATAAAAGGGGACGATGGGCAAGGGTAGATAAGACTGTGGCGACCGTCGGAGCGTGAGGTGTTTACAAGGGGAATTCCTCACATTCCTCAGCTGCAGCCATGCCACTCCAATCTGCACCTCCACCCACTGATGGTCACCCTCTGTGCCGAGAGGGACCCAAAGGGCGAAAGGGCCCAACCCCCCCCCCTTTTCCCAGGAAGTAGCCCCTGATAATGTGTTATGTAAGGCGATTTTTGAGTGTTGCTTTAGAGATTTTGTGCAGTATTTGAGAGAGCTAACAAAGCAGGCTGAGGATCAGGTGCATTACACCCCAAGTTCACACACAGAGGCTTGTTTTTAGCTTTGAGTGGGGGGAAAAGGATTTAAAAAAAATAAATAAATAAGAATGATGGAGCTTTTAGCATACGTTTCATTTTCAGTTGTTGTTATCCAGAATAATATCACAGGGGAACGAGGTGAGGAAATTAGATTTCATTGAACCGAACAGGTGTGATGCAACAAATGTGATGAATATTACTTGGTGGCTGTGTGTGTTGAGGATCCCCAATCACAGAAGTGTGAGTAGCCATGCTAGCAGTCTTGCTCCGTCAGCCGGTCCAACACTTTGGTTCAGACTGAAAGATCCCACCAACTATTGATATTTGGTTTATACGTTCATGGTCCCAGAGGATGAACCCTAATGACTTTGGTGAGCCTGTGACTTTTCATCTGGAGCCACCAGCAGGTCAATGTTTTCACTTATCCAGGGAAATATCTCCACATCCTTTATTGGCAGAAATGGAGGTGCAAACGTTCATGATTTCCAGATGATGTATCATAAAGACTTTGGAATTCCTCCGACTTTTCCTGTTGTGGCACCATGAGCTTCACATTTGTAGTTTTAAGTCAAATTTATCAAACAATCAGAATAAATTGGCATGGAACTTGGTACAGGCATTCTTGTTCCCCTCAGGATGAATTATGATAACTTTGTTGATCCCCTGACTTTTCATCTGGCGCCACCAGCAGGTCAAGTATTTAATTTGTCCAATACTTTGTTTTTTAACCAAATACCTGCAAATTCCCATCGGACCATCATCAGTAAATCATAGCACGCTAACAAACTAAACTAAGATGTGGAACATCAGCATGTTAGCATGCTGACGTTAGCATTTAGCTGAAAGCAACGCTGTGCCAAAGTGCAGCCTCACAGAGCCGCTAGCATGGCTGTAGACTAGTCTTGTTTGACTATAGACCTTTATGATAAAGGTTTGTTCAGAAATATTATAATCTGAAATATTTAACCTGCTTGTGTCAAACTTCAGGATGATCCTTCAGTGCTGCAACATAATTCTCACACAAAATAAGTCTGTAACTCAATGAGGAAAGGCAAAGATGTGTTGTCTGTTGCAGTACTATTTTATAATCAGGTAATAAATCAACCTAAATATTTGGATATATTTAAAGAGATTTTTTATATTAAATGCTCTGAAGTGCAAATGCTTAAGAAATCTGCTGTGCCTTCTTGTATAAGGCGGTCATGAGGCTGGACTTTAGACTTCATCCCTTCAGTCTATGAAACTATTTTCAGTTTTTTTTTCACAGGCAAGACCTTTAAGCTTACCGGTCACTAATCACACAACTCTTTCCTTTCTCTCGTCTGTTTTAGTGAGTGTTTGTGTTGTTAACATCTGAGAGCCCCTTTAATCCAGCTGCCTTGTCACACAAAAATAGAAAGAAGAAAAAAAGAAAGATCCTGAAAAAGGATAAGATGTGTGTCATATTTTGTGGTACGAGGCATGTTTAATACCCACATGTGAAAAGTGAAACACAGGAACTCCTCTGTAGGCACCCTCGGGACACAGAGGGTTTGTGTTTTAGGATCAATTATCACATTTTTTTAATGCAACTCAGATGACCGGGTCTAATAGGATTATGGGAAGGCCTTGTGGGAGGGGGGTGACACGTTACCCCTGCAAACCCAGCCTGGGGGTCATGTGACGGAGGGGGACAATACTAGCAGGCGTCAGCCCGATGATTACGGGGTCTGAGGTTGGGCTCACCTATGAGGATTACTCAGAGCCTCTAATGGAAGGCGGGTTGTGACCCCCGGCTCGTGAGGAAGCACATCACCATCCTGTCAGAAAAGTGCACATTTGTAAAAAAAAAAAAAACCTTTAGTCTCTGGTTTCCTTGGCAACTTCTTTTCTTCAATCTGGATATTTGTTCTTTCAGCGCTGAACTTCTCGCAACACCAACAAGCATTTAATTTATGATTTGTGAATACTTGTCAGTTCTACTTTTGGGTTACAGCATATTGTATTCTTAGTCCATTGTATTTATCCAGCCTCCAGGCTTTTGAGCATGCAGTCAGTAGAAATCAAGCCTAGTGTCCAGACTCATCTGATGGAGGCTGCAGATTAAAGAGGCACCATATGCTGGGGACTGAGGAGACCCCTCCCCATGGTAGATCTTATTATTGCGCTCTATATCACTGTCGGCAGCTAATTGTTGTGGAGGATTGAGGTTACGGGGGGGGGGACTTCCCTATCTTGTCTTAAATGCTTGGTCATTGCTACTTTACCCTGCCACCTAAATCGAAGCATTTCCTTTTCCCAAATGCCCAAAAGCACACCGTCAGCATTTGTAATCACCTTGCCAAAGCCCAGCATTTGATTTTGTGACTTAGGCCACATCCACACTAATACGTTTCCGTTTAAAACCGGGGTTTTAAAACAAAAACTATTTCCGTCCAAACAGGAAGTAGATTGGTTGCTTAGTTACAGAAAATATGACTATATTATTACTATAGTATTATAGTAGTCTTTCATTATAAAAGGTAGTGCTTGATACTTAAGATCTTCCTCTAAAACATTCCTTTATAAACTCAAACAGACACATTTTGTGGAAAGTTTTAGAAGTTGTATTTCTTGTATTTCATCCAATTTACTTTAAAATGAACAGTTACAAATCAAAGTTTCTGAGATTAGTGGTCAATAAATGTAGTCAACGCACGTCTCTCACTCATTTCCTCTCGGTTCCGTTGCTGTGGAGGTAATCCTGGAGTTTTTAAACTTATCCGTCTTCGGGAGCTTTTTTTAACTTATCCTCTTTCGGTGCTCTAAAAATAGTGTGGACGCTCAGTGTGAACGTAGCAAAATATATGCGTTATAAAATGTAAACGTAGTAGTGTGGACATGGCCACATACTACTCATTTTAATGCTGTTTGAGTCCAAATTGAGGCAGTCTGAATGCCAGGAAAGAAAGTCTGGAGCTTTTTGAGAATATCAAACCATTGTTTTCTCTGATTGCTTTGCCCGTGCCGCATATGGCTCATTTCATGGCTGCTGGAGAGCCTGATTGATGGGCCGTAGAGCAGCAGGGCTGACGGGACTCATGTACAGTGCTTGGCAATGCAAAAGGCAAATCCTCGTCCAGGTCACATGAGGTAAAATTAAATGGGAGATGGAGGAAGAAAGATTAGTCAGGCTGCGCTATAAAGTGCCAAATTGCTCTTTTAAAGGTTGTTTACCGAGAAACTCTTCGTATACGTGCTGCTGGCCTGTGAGCCAGAATGGTGATACAGTGTGTATCTGATGTCTTCCTTGCCAAAGGTGTCATGGGAGCTGACATTTCATTGTAATCATTGCATTAACCACCTCTGGGAGAACTCCTCATATATGAAACTATCGACGCTTGTCACCCCCAATTAGAGAGCAGTTTATGTGGTTTTGCTCCCATTCTCCTCCTCCTCCTCCTTCTCCGTCTCACTCTGCGGTCTAAGAGATTCGTGGCCCCAGGGGGGCCGGAAAGCTGTCTAGTAATCTGAGACGGCATTAATACTGAATAAAATGGAGAGAGGCGTTGGTCCCGCAAATTAATTTCAATACACAGAGTGGCGTTTTAAATTTGAAAAAAAAATAAATAAATTGCGTCACAGTGGGATTTTTGTGTGTGTGTGTGTGTGTGTGTGTGTGTGTGTGTGTGTGTGTGTGTGTATGGTGCTGGTAGTAGTGGCAGGGATTGTGGTTGGTGCCAGCTACATCACCATGGAGACAGTGCCATTATCGTGTAGCGAGGACTTTGATGCTGGAGTGAGTACAGCATTGGCAGCAGAAAGGAGCAACATGGCAACAACAAAATCTGAGGGGACAGCCACTGGGCAGACGTATGGCTTTACAAAACCTGGAAATATTTCCTCTTTTTTTAAGTGTCCTTCATTGTCTTTTTCGCTGCTAACTTTCACAGTTATACTTGCACATGTTTCTGCCTCTGATCCATCGAAACCCCACGGCCCATGTTTACACCCAGATTACCCCGTGTGCATTGAGAATGGCTCTGCTGTGAACGACAGGCAGCACAAGCCAATTCAAACTGCTGCTGGACCGACTCCCCCCTCCTCATCACTCCCTGAAGAGGAGAGTGTACTTTGGGGCGGGAAGAGATGACTTGACGTTTTGGGGTTTGTCAGAAGCTGCAAAGGATTTGGACACACTGGTCGCTGCGCAGGCTGTTTGTGCTGTAAAAAGCCTGCGGCTCGCTGTGGTATACGATATGTCAAACATGCTGTAGTAACTGCAATGATTTTTCTCTCCCTCTCAACACTGTTATGATTCATTCCACATCTTTCTTGTTTCCTTTGCACACAGACGGCTTAAAGGAGCATACCAGCAGTGTGTGTTTGCAAATGTTACCATATAATCCGTGAAGAAATAGTTTGGCATTTTGGGATTACGCTCATTTGCTTTCTTGCTGAGAGTTAGATGATCAATACCAATCTCATGTCCGTTTGTTCATCACTGAGCTAGCACAGGGAGGATGTTAGCTTAGCTTAGCATAAAGACTGGAAGCAGGGGGGGAAACAGCTAGCCTGGCTTGTACAAAGTAAAAAAAATAATAAAAAAGAGAGAGTTACGGCGTGTAGCTCCTCGGAAAACATACGTGTACATTTTGGCGCTTTAGATGTGTTGAGTGGGATATTTCTTTATTGTTTCATCTAACTCAGTGCTGGACATGTTTGCTGCCAGCAATGTCAGCCTAAGCAACAACTATGCCAGGTGCCTGACAAATATGTGGCCTGAGAGGATTTATTGCATCACATTGTTTTTATTATTTATTATTATTGCATACAATTACAATGAATGTTCTATCGATGAATAAAATCGCCCATAAAAGGTATCAGAAATGGGGTTTGGCTTAATGAGAATTATAACTTTAACAGCTATACTTGACATTTTGCAGAGCATTTTCAAACGTAAGATATATATATATATATATATATATACATGCAGTTGTTTTTTTTTTTACTTTGTAATAGATGACAGTGAACATGATATCTGCATCAGCAGGACCCCAGACCCACAGGTGGCCCGAAGCCACCAGGTTCACCATGTGGCATTTAGTTTGTGACGATTCAATGATTGCAAATATTTTCTTTAATACTGTAGGGATCACTAAAGCACATTAATTAGATAATCTGGCACCCTGAGTTTAAGGTTTTTTTTTTTTCATTTTAAATTCTCCTTGCATGGTGTATTTCACAAAGTAAATGTGTGTTTAATATGTACAAAATGAACACAGAGTGGGAGAAAGAAATACAGGCTCACAGCACATTTTTGCCCCAGGCCTCCTAGTGGGTTAATCCTCACAACAATGTTGTAATTTTGATCAAAATTAATGAAAACTTGATGTTCATTGTGATGGATTACAGCGTGTGAAGTGAATTTAAGAAGTGTGAAACCTTAACAGCAGACAAAATACCTCCAACATTTTAACACATATAGTTGCATTGTTTGCAAAATGGTCGGCTGTAATGTGTCGTAAATAAGACATGCAAAACCACTGGAATGAGCCTTTAAATTGTGATGCAGTACAGAAGTCATATTTTGCATAAACTGTCACCACAGCAACTCCTAAAATAATGTCAGTGAGGTTTGGCCCGCTGCTCTGCTTTCCCCTGGGCATTCGCTCCATTCTTCCACTAATAATAGATCCCGCTGCTCATCCCTGATGTACTGTCCCATGCCCAACATCCCACAGAAGAGAGAGGCAGCAGAGTGATGGAGGCAGCGACACCTGCAAATTCTCTTCAGGCCCGCTCCGTCTCCCCGCGGGGCCAAACGTTTGACATTTAACTACGATAGCCGTAAACAGGCCATTGACATTCATTTTGTCTGGCACAATTTTATCTCTTTCCAGCTCTGCTGCGTGGCGGTTTAAACCAGCCGAAAGCTAAATGCAAAAAAAAGAGTTGGCTGCAAGCAAGTTAAATCAATAAACAAAATCTAGAAGTGAAGTTATTTATAAGAAAAAGAGAAAAATGCCCAATATTTACTGGTTCCAGCACAAACATAACAGTTTGCTGCTTTTCTCTGTAGTTAATATTGTTGAATTATTATGTTTTAGACAACACATAGTTTTTCTTTTAATTTGTCACCCATATGTTAATCTCTCCGAGACTAAAAACTCCATGAACTTTCCTAATAAAATATAGGTATCATCCTCTTCATGTTGTTCATTATTTTACCCGTTTGATGTGAGAACAAAAGGGCGTGTATCATATGCGGTTTATCACTTAATCATAGACTTTGTGAAGCCAACCAAACAAATCACCTACAAGCTCAAAGCTCCATCCCCGCCCGACCACAGCATTGAACCACCACTTCATCCATAATATTAAACACTGCTGACTTGTGTGTGTGTGTGTGTGTGTGTGCGGTGTCACCAATCTCATCCAAACCATGCTGAGTCCGGCTTGTTTACCTATTCATTAATTCAGCCATGAGTGATGGCACAGGCAAACCAACGCTCTCCATCCTCTGGTAATTAAACGTCTGTTGGTGAGACATTTTTCTATTGGAAAGCATTTTTAAAAAAACGGACACACACACACACATACACACACACACCCACACACACACGCTCTGAGAAGCTGCCGGTGGGCGTCCGGGCTCGCGCTGGTAATTAGCGTGCTGAGTAGTTGCACTGATTGCTTCATTATTTCTCCGATAGGCATCTGTGAGAGATATTTGATGGATGTTGCATGTTTGAAAGTCCACACTAAAGCTCCTTACGTGAACGTCACTCGTCAAACTTTAAGGCTGCCTGGCAACACTCTTATTTACCACACGCAGGTTTTGAGAGCTACACCCTCATCTCTCCTGATCCTCTTGCATCAGACTTGCTCAATGCGACAGCAAAGCTCGATGCATTAACCGCCACCGTGCAGTTACTCCACACAAACACACGAATCCTCTTACGTTTCCGTTGCCTGCTGCTGTTCGAGTTGTGAAAGAGAGGTTTCTAAATGTAGCTACATCACAGGAGGAGGACTTCAAAACGGATTCAGAATAATTTGTTTGTTTTGCTCACAGCGGTTCAGCGTGACGCTGGGAGCAGGAGAGCGATTATCAACCGCCTGTCCCAGTTTCACAGGCAGATTATTTTTGTATGCGACTAGATATTGACGGCTGTTTCACATTTAAGGTTTTCAGTCATTGACAGCAATCATAATCATTGTCTTCGGGGCTGGGACTGTTTCCGAAGGTGTTTGTTGGAGGGCTTTCTAAGTTCCAAGAGAAAAAGTCAACATGCAGCTCAGTGCTTTGACTTCAGTGCCGAAACAATTGATTTACTGTGTGTCAGAAAAGGAACAGACAACAATTTGATGATCATTATTTCAAAGTCATTTAGCACTCATAGCATGCTGAGGTAGCTGAACTAAGATGGTGAACGTGGTAAACATTATACCTGGTTTAAAAAACCTGTTAGGATTGTCATTGTTAGGATGTTAGCGTCCTGCGTTTAGCTCAAAGCACCGTTGTAGCTAACTACAGTCACAAACAGCGCTGCCACATGGAGCCCATGGCTGTTGGTCTTGTTTCAAAGTAATACGTCAGACATTTAATATTTCCAGCCCCTCAAATGTGAACATTTGCTGCTTTTATATATTTTTAAAGGATTTTGGACAAAAACAAGCAATAACAAGACGCCACTTTGTGCTTTAAGAAATCGTGATCGCCATTTTCCCAATATTTGCTGAATAGATTACAATCATTTTGAAAATACTAGATAGATTGATCAAAACTGTAAATAATCGTTAGTTGCAGCCATATTTAAATCACTTTGACAATATATAGACACGTAAAGAAGAATCCTGAGTGAGTGAGTGTGTTTTCCCAATCAGGTTTTATTGCTAAAATGTTAAATTAATGAAATGTGTGTGCTTTCAGAGCTATTTCTTTTTCTTCAAAGTCCTTGCACCTCAGACAATCTCATAAACAACAAAACATGTTCTCACTTAATTGCTAATAAATCATTTTTTGGTTCCTTCAGAGATGTGTCATCACAAACCGCTTGCTTCCTTGTCATTACCGTCAATTGGTTTGCAAAACTTTTCAAATTCTGCCAAAACTAATCCCTGTCGTGATTTGTTGCTTTTCTGATAACAATACTTGCACCACATGGTGCTGTTTGCACCGTGATACTAATCCAAATGATTCCCCTCTGTTACCTCCTCCACTGATACTGGACTCCCACTGGACTGGCCTCAGTAGGGTCTCACTTTAAAATGCCAACGCTGTCAGGTCCCCACGCCTTCTGTCATCTCCAGGTAAACATCAGTCCGAAGGCCAGTCATTACAGCTGCGGCTGCCACCGCTCCCTTTCCATCAAGTTTCACACTTCCATCGCCAAACCAAATACCACTTCTCTAATCATTGCACTCTCCTGTGGTGGCTTAAGAAGAAAGGTCACCCCTGTCCGGATGGAAGACCCCAGGCTCGATCACTATGAAACTGTGTCACCTCCGGAGTCTGCCGGCATTGCGTGCATTGTTGCGTGTGTGCATGTGTGTTGCACCACATGCAATTTAGTCCTGGTGTAATTGGCTTATTAGGCCTTTAGTCTGTTTGGAGAATTGAGCAACCGGGCGGCTCATCCATGAGTAAATTCTCCACTTTCAGGCCAATTGTCCTTGTCATGTTTTTGCTGAGTGCATCTGCCTTCCTCCGTCAGCCTGAATCGCATGGAGAAGGCGTAATTGATGCGATGTGTGTATGTGTGTGTGTGTGTGTGTGTGTGTGTGTGTGTCCGCGTACAGCGAGCCAGACACACTCTCCGGACTAGCAGCTCTTGGAGTTAATCCGTCTCACTAATAGTGGGGGGTGGAGCAGAGGAGGGAGAAGGAGGAGGGAGAAGGAGGAGGAGGAGGAGGAGGAGGAGGAGGAGAGAGGAGAGAGGAGAACAATACAACATCTCTCCCCCCGTCTCCAGACACGTGGTCATCGCCCGGCGGGAAATCTCTGGACCTTGGACGTTCTTTACGGATGTTGCTCCTCTCGGTCACTCGTCCCAGCTGGCTCTCAGCGGTCTCTGCTGCGCCGCTCAAGGAAACGAGGTACAATAACCGCCCTCCCCTCCGAAAAAACATCCTTCTCCAGGGCTTTTCGTTCCTGCCATTGTCACCAGACAAGAGGTTGCGTCAAGGGGTACAGTTAGGAATGCGTGTGTAGAGTGAGGAACTTCCTGGACTGTCTGAGGTGTGTGTTTTACTGTTTCTGCACACAGTATGTTTGCAGCCTGTGAAGTGAGACAGGAAGTGTAAAGGTACAGTGGAAACCATATGTTTGTCCCCCTTTTAGCTTTGCAAGCTCTTGTGTACAGCACTGGATTGCTGTGTCTACCTCATGGACATTCCTGAATGCACCGAAGGGCCTTTTCCCCTCTCCTGCTCCGGACATAGCTCCTGTGTGATTCATACTCTTATATAGTCAAATTACCAGATTGTATGTTTACAGGAAAAAGGGTGAATTCCACTGCCTACTGTTACATTTTTGCTCCCTGACATCTCGAAACCCGTATATTGTTATGGAACAAAAGAATCTTCTTGGTTAGTTATTTCCTTTTTGGGTTTCCTTTGTTGCGTTTGAGTCTCAAAGGTATAAGACACAAAGCATATTATCTTGCCAACGTTTTTGGATTGTTACTGATTGAAGAGTTGTTGTCACATTGTTTCTTTTTAAATGTTTAAAAGAAAAAGTAAAACTACACAGTATTATATTTGAAAAACTACACAGTATTATATTTGAGGGAGTTAATTCTTGGCCTTGGGATCAATATGTTTGACAAAATAATCTCAAAACTCACTATTTGTTGTTGATCAGCAATTAAGATGGTAAATTATTTGGTCAAATATCCAGTATTTCACAATTTAAAGCAACAATATGTTTTTAATGTCCTATCTCGTAAATTATCTCATGACCCCTCCGATTTATCTGACGACCCCACAGGGGGTCCTGATCCGTGGGGTGGGAAACTCTTCTACTGCATCAGTCTATTCAATTTCACAGCATCTTTAATAATAATGATAACTTGAGTGCCATCAGACTTCCAACTGCTCTGACACAACAGCCCAGGGTTTGTTTTTCAACCCTCAGCGTGTTGAAATAAGCCCAAAGTCCCACCCTGTTAAATCTGTTGTGCTGATTTGAAGGGATTAAGCTTGTTTGTGATATTATGCCCTCTTTGTTGGTGGCAACCCAGGGGCGTCTTATTTTGAGAGGAGTAAAAATCTAGAAGAGTAAGGCCGGGTTTCACGCTAAGACGGTACAACCTCTTAGTTTGTCATCTTACGCCACTACATCTTTTAATCTCTCACCCTTGAGGCAAATAAAATTGCTTTCATGTTCATGCACAATACTTTGTTAGATGACATGAATCATTTAGAGATGCTGCTCAAGTTCACCCTTCTTACATATGCGAGTATCCGTCCTCTCGTCAGAGCTCGTCTGGATGTGAGGGCTTCACCTTTATCGATGTGTGAGTCATCGTTTCTTCTGAGGCCGGTGGACAAGACCACTAACTCTCCTCCCCTCAGAAACGGCTTCACATTGGGGACTTCTAGGGAGAAGCACTTTGACAAATGCTCCTTCGCAGTTTAATGTTGCAGCAGTTGTGCTGCAGTGCACTAGTAGTGCCTCCACACTCACCGGACCCGAAGGTTTGACTCAGTGTATCAAAGCCTGTGCTCGTGTTCTCGCTCTCTGTGACGAAGTATCGCCGGCGTTAATTAAAGATTCACCTGCTCTTGTACAAGGGGGTTAAAGGTCAGGGAGGCCTCGTGTTAACTGTGACGCACGCTGGGAGGCTGCAGGATAGATTGTGGCTCACAGCACCCTTGGCGTTGCAGTGCTGTGTCATGCTGTTTTGCTGTAGTGTTGGCTTGTCTGTTCGTCTCAATTTAAAACCTCTGGAGAAGTGTCTGCCTTTATTGACGATCTGGAGCTAAAAATACCTGCTGCCTCACCAATCAGAGCAGAGAACAGGTTGGGCAGGGAGATGATTGGATGGGATGTCCAATGAATGTTGCTAACGGTTCTCCAATTCTTGACGAATATATAAAAGAGAATAAACATACATCCGATGCATACATTAGAAATGAAAGTTGCACCAAGCAACTACTAGCAGCGTTATTTTAAGGATTATTCTTGAATGAGGAATTCTTCCTCTTGTTCATCTTCCTCGCTCCTTTTTTTTCGGACCATCATTTGAAACTAATTTGTTCAAAATGAGGTTGCATGTAATATGGTTGTATAGTTACACACAGATTTCCGTCGGTTGCAGATTGAATATATTCATATTAATCCTCCCCTCGGATGTTAAGTCATACAAATAAGTAATTCAACTAAAAATAAAGACATGTGACTCATTTTTACAAAGCTTCTCAAGCTGAGCCACCACAAGCAGGCCATCACCTTCTCTGGCACAAAGCGAGGCGTGACAGGTGTTCAACCTGCTGCAGACAGGCTGTCAGATGGAGGACACCCACGTCACCGGCTTTACAGGGAAATCTGATGTAGTGCTGACCTCCACCCCTCCTGTACACGCAGACGTTTTGGACATCATACATTTTAGCTTTTCTTTTAAAAAAAAGAATACCCTAAAATTAGACAATAATACAGAAAATATATAAGTGAATTAAGGAAATGTTTGACCCCTGGAACGTTTAATCAAAAATCTCAAACTTTCTACTCTGCATTATTCCTTTTATCTTCTCTGCAGCAGTCACATTCTGACAGTAGTAATAATCACTCTCACTCTTTTGACCTGTCTCTATCTAAAACTCGAAACGCTTTCTGGGCTGAATGTAGCTGGTGGATGCAGCCGGCCGGGCAGCTGTGTCCTCAGATAAGATTTCTATCCATTTGATGTCATAGTGGCTTCCCAGGGCTTTTCAGGGGCAAACAGTGGAAAGTGAACGCTTTCTTGTATTGGCTCATTTTTTCTACAATGCTGAATGTTCCTCCGACTTTGTCGTCGACCCTCTGTAGTTCTGCTAATCTTTATAATCAGAAGTCTTTCCAGTGCTCAAGTACAGCTTACGTACGTCTCAATAATTTCTCAATCACAGAAATGTCACTTTTCAGTCACAATAGCAGCTTGCGCTTTTCTTTTGTGAGCTGACATTTGCATGATGACTGTTTTGTATGAAGTTGCAAAATCAAGACTTAAAGTGTGTCAAAATTGCACACTATATCTTGAGTTTTAAGCGTATTCATACGGGAGAAATCACAAATGAAAGTATATTTTCAATGAATCAATTGTATTGTTCTGTTGTGTGTGTGTGAGTGAGTGTGTGTGTTTTTTTTAGCCACTTGGAGGCAGCAAAAAAAGATGAAAACGCAATACTGATTTATTATTATCATATAAAGTTTTTATGGTGAACCTGTCAGCCACGGAGCAACACTTGCATCCATTTGCAGTTTTGTTTCCGGCAACCCAACGAAGAAATATCTGTCTGTTTAGCTGCTTGATGTTCCCCTAGCTGTTCACAAGCTCATTTTGTTGGCTGTGTGATGCTGTGCAGAAAGCATTGAGTGGGATTTTAGATTTTTTTATGAAAACATCTGCCAGCTGCTGCTGGTGAGAGCAGTAAGAGTGAACCAAAACTGTAAAGTTAACCAAAATAATGAGCTAAAAGACGCTAAATAACTGCAGAGTTGGGTAATAATGCTCTGTGGGTTTGTCACCATGAGCAGCCCCTTTGACATTATGAATAGTAATTTGATCTATTGTTAACATAAACATATTGATCAGTGCAGCTTTAAAGCATTTAACTTGTATGCTGACGAGTGTCATCTCTGTGCTGTCTCTCAAAATGTGCACAGAGATACACATAGCTATAAAGGTTGAGATTTCTTGTTTTCTTGTTGGTTCTTATATATACATTATATATGTGTGTCTCATATTTGCCAGCTTTCAGACTGGCAGCTTTAAAACACCCCCTGTGGTTCAAGGGACTCAGAGCAAGAAGACCAAGCGTGAAGTAAAGATGAGAGAAGGGGAAGAGGAGGCTACTTATTTGGATGAAAGCTTGACATGCCATTAAAGAAGTGGGGAGCAAAGAGAGATTGGAGATGAAGGAAAAGAGAGGACGTGCAGCTCAGGGCTTTTCTACAACATCAAGCCTCGTGTTAGAACCGCTGAGATCACTTTACAGAGCGGTAACAGCCTCCCCCGACTTCTGGGAGTTAAGACGGCACATATGCAGAGTAAGTCTATCATCCTCAGCCTGCCAAGGATCCATGCCTGGAGAACACACAGCAATGAAAGTTACCACTGAACAGACTCTCAGTGAACCACTTGTCTCAGCCTCTGGGAAGTCAAATCAAGAACTGTAGTCAAAACCACATTAGTTGAGTTTAAATCAATTCTCAAAATAGTCTTTCTAAAAGGAAAAATAATGCTTTTGAAGTTGAAGAAAGAAGGCGATTCTACAGAGGCGTATCCATGCAGCTGTGATAAAATCTTTGATGGATGAGGTCAAATACTTCATCAAAGGTCTCCCAACCTATTTTCCTGGTGTAAATTTAGATCTCTGACAGCCATTACGGGGAGGATTATGTGCTTGTTATCCAATACTGTGGCCTCATTGAGCGGCGCTGGTCCGATAATCAATGTGGCCGAGCTGGAGAGGCACACTTTACATATCAATCTGTTTGTCGGCCTGACAGTTTGCAGCCGCACCGTGAGATGTAACGGTCTAGAAATCTGTCTGAGACAGAAGCCAAAGATGAGGCTTTGATCGAATGTTTTTCCCCGGGTGTTTTAGATATGAAAGGGAAAAAGGTCAAAGAAAGGGTTGTGTTCATTTTAGCAAACAGATTTTTGAACTCCATATGCGGTCTAATTATTCACTTTTTCTCAAAGCTGCAAAAGTCTTGTAGAAGATCATTTATTTACATTATTCATGCTGCCTTCTGACCTGCTGTCTCCCGTACCGTTCTCTTTTTAGTGAACAGAAAGCCATGCTTTGTCCACACACATTACATCATTTTCACTTCATTAGTGCAGATTCACAAAGGGGAAAGTAAACAAATTAAATGTCCTCTTTTGAAAACGGGCACAGTCTGAAACAAATGCTGCTCGAAAATACCATTTTATCTCGATCTATATTTATGTAATTTTGCATGCGTATCAGCTTGATCAGTCAGACAACCTCTGGTGTGATTAGATATTTATATTCAAGGAGGATTGAAAACACTAAATTGTTATTATTGCTAATAGGGGGACATGGACATAGATTTGCTCTAACACGACCCTTGCAGAGCTGGGATGCGTTAAAACGTGCATTTCCTCGAGTGTCTGGATTGTGTTTACGCCGATGCATTAAAAAACACGACTGTCACTGGCGGCGGGTGTCATTATGCGTCCACTAAGTGTGGTGAATTTACCTGTCATCCTAAGCCCCTTTCACGTATTTTGCAGTGATGCTCCTTTTTGATTGTGTTACAGGTTGTGACAAGCGTGGCGGGGACGTGACACGCCGTAGTCTCACGTTACTCTTCATCCCCAGGCAGCTCGCAGTAGCAGTCAGTCACTCGCTCAGTCAGAGGGTCACATGAGGACGGAAAGAAGAAAGAGAAGGAGAGAGGGAGGCAGAGGGTAGGATATTTACGACTCAGACAGTGGCGAGGCTGAGCTGAATCCCAATGTCTGCTCCTTTTACTACCCGACGCAAAACCTCTCTCATTAGAGCGGGAACACGCTGGTGCAGAGCATTTGCAGGTAATGCAGGTCTCCAGGTGTGCGAGTATCAGAAAAAAAGACAAATATTATCCACTTATAGGAGAAATCAATCTAATCAGATTCAGTCTTCATCTTCTAAGAGCTTGTGTGATACATTGAGGTGCTTTGTGGTGAAGCACTCTAATTTACGTTTTTTTTTGGGGCTGCTGTGCAGACTTTCTCCCAATCTGTTTCTTCTATTTCTGTTTTAGTGGATTTTGTACTCATCCCATCATCGCCACTCCCTTTCTTAAAATGTGTCAGAAGAGGCTTTTGTTAGTTGACACTTTTTTGTGTCCTCTATAATGGATTCCACTATGGGTGATTATTGAAACACAAGGGACATCTCCGAATAAAGTGTTTACTGTGTGCAGTTGGCCTGTCAGGTCTGACTTCAACGCTAATCAAATGTATTCACTGACAGCGCTGCTTCAATCATCCCGAGTGCTTGATATTCAGTCGGTGGTGTCGTCTTTCCAGTGATATAACAAAGTCTGTCACAGGTTCCTCCCCAGGGCTCTGTTACCTGTCTCACTCTTTGTTCCACTGCTTCAATCCCCTGCTGAATGTCTCAGACAGTCTGGCCTTCCCTTGGTTTTAATGAATGCCTAGTTTGATACGATGAGTTTGGCACCTATGCTTACCGTGTAAAAAACATACCACCGCTGGTCGACATGACTCCCCAAAGATTTGACTTGATTTGAGACTCGAGTCTGATTTACGTCATAAACCTGAGGTCTTGAACTTGACAGCTGTGGAGCTTGACTTACCCCAAACTTGACTCAAAAAAGACTTGACGTCAGTCTTGAGACTCAGGTCGGACTTGGGTCAACAAAACCATGACTTGACTTGGACTTAACTCCTGTGAGAGTAGCACCCATCCTCCGGTTCCCCTTCAGGTAAACACTGTTAGCACTTTTAGCACTTTCGCCATAGTTTGCACTATTAGCGCTGTTAGCATTGTTAGCTATGAGCCGCCGGCTCGCCGTCGACACGTTGAGAAACAATCACAAGGCTCCCTATCTCGGATATACACCTTTTAAAAAAGACTTGAACTCGGGTAGGACTTAAGTCATCAAACTAACAACTTGAGACTGCACTTGATTGCTGAGAGATTTGACTCTCTAAAGACTCGAGACTTCGACTCAGATTTAACAAAAATGACTTGGCTTACTTGAGACTCGACTCCTTGAAGACTTGACTTGAAGGTCGGTCTTGAGTAAATAAAATGAGGACACGAGACTTGACTTGAACCATTGTGGGACTTGACTTACGTGAGACTTGACTCATTGAGGACATGCCCTGATACTCTGAGTTGAGTTGAACTTAAGTCACAAAAAGAAAGACTTGAAATTCAGATTTGGACTTGAGAACTATGAGACGGAGATTGCTTGACTTGAAACTTGAAAGCAAAAGCCTAAGTTTTATAAATTGGTAAGATCTTGACATGCACTTTGCAATGACTTGACTTGGATTGGCCCGAGAGGACTTGAGAGCTCCAAAAGATGTAAAACAGCTGTGACGTGCACAGGAAGCTCATGCTGTAAAACTCTTCGTGAAAATGGACTCTGTTGCAGCTGTACAGATGGGCAGGAGATCTAGCCGGCTACCATTTATCTCTCTATCTGTGTCTCACATGTGCTCACAGGCCCACAGATAGGGCTTTGGCCGTTATTCCTCTGATGAATTGCTTTAGTAATTGGTCGTGGCCGAGTGTGTGCGCCCTGAGTAATGAAGAGGCCGGTGATGCTTTTCTTCTCCTCCTCGTATGCCCCCGAGCACGGGAGCTCTGCTCTTCCTGAGTTGTCCTCTGAACAAGTTAGAGATTCATTCATCCAGGTTTCCTCTTTGTTGATGTGATGTGAGGGTGAAGCTGAGATTCAACGTTTTTGGTATGTTTGGTGGGGATTTTTTTTATAAACGATCTCTAAAATTTTCATGATAAAATCTTCAATGATAACGATGATATATTTATGAGATTTTATTTTTGAGAGTTATCTTTTAATCTGTTTTTCTCTAACTACAAAAAAAACAACCCGAAATACGCCTTAGCCTAATCCTTCGCTGCTGTGTTTTGAGTGTCACAACCTCCCGTCAGAATTTGATCAAATCGGTGCGATAACATTTGGAAAATCTAGAAAAGCTGCACAATGGAATTATCGTATCTCCATTCAAGTAAGGACTTAAACAGAAGTGTCTGGTGCACGTTCTCAAAATCAACTCAAAAGTCAATTTTATGTTTGACTGTTTCTTTACATTGCTTTTGTTTATTATATTGCTTTTTTTATTATACGTATGGCCCTTTTGCCTCTATTATAGTAGAGAGGACAGATAGATTGGAAAAGGGAGAGAGAGGCGACGACTTGCAGCAAAGGGCCACGGGTCGGATTCAAACCCGGGCCGCTGCGGTAAGTACTCAGTGGGGCGCCTACTTTTCTATTTGCTTATAAAATTTATCAAGGTGTGATTCATACTATAACCTTTAGAGAGTTTTTTTTTTATTTATTTTTTATCTCACCTGCACAACTTCTTTTCTTTTGTTGTGTTTCTGCTACTTTGTTTTCCTTGGCATATGAAATCAACCCCTTCTGATTATAAATAATTGTAAATTACAATCCATAATTTACCTTCTAGTTTCTTTAGGGTGCTGTTCTAAAGAGAATACTCTTAAAACTGTCAACCACTTTTGTATTTAATCCCGTGTCACTATGTGAATGTAAATGTGGGGCTAATGCATATTCACCTTAATGAACAGATGAAGATGTGATATCAAATATTTCAGTTCCTTGATTTCCATAATGTTGCCTCCATAATGAATGTAAAAGGGGTAAAAAAAAAAAGTGAACCAATACAAATTTGGTCACAGAAAACTCAATCAATGGTCACATCGTCCAGCGCTGTGCATAATGATGAGGATAGAGGGCTTCAAAGTAAGCTAAAGAAAAAAAAAAACAATCTAATAGTTAATATCTGTGATTACATAGTGACACACACTCAGAAACGTATGTTCCAGTCCTGCGTTGGTCTCCTTGGCTTCTACATTAATGACTATTGACAAGCGCGTCATCTTTACTGCTACACTGTCCTGCCTTCTCAGCACTGACATATGAAATATGTTAACTTGTGGACGATAGCCAAGACATAGATGTGAGCTGACAGCTTGCTCACTGAGCACATTAGATCTGTCTCTATAAGCATGATGCTGGTATCCTGAGACATATGAACATAAACCTGCAGGTGTTTTTTTTTTTTAAGTTAACTGGTTCATAGATTGGAGAAGCTCTATGTGCATGTTACTGGTTACCTGAACTCTGCTTTTTGGTAACGTTTGGTCTGAATTTTCCATTTTGTTTCACTTCCCTATGTACTCTGACATCATGTTTAGGTTTTCTGTTGAGGAGAGGTTGTTGTTTTGAACAGTTACCTCAACATTTTTCACAGTGGTTGAAGGAATTCGCAGATTTGAAAGATGATATTTCTGTAGGTTGACAACCATCTCAACCACGCTGGTCGCATTATTATTCCCCTATTCCCGGTCTACCGGCTCTGTCCCTATCGCCCTCAAACTCACCTCAGTCACATACATCCTCAAAAACCCTGGCCTTGATCCTGACATGCCCAACAACTACAGACCCATCGCCAATCTCCCTTTTCTGTCTAAAATACTGGAATACTCATCACAGGCTACGGACCTCTACGGGAAACATAGTTTTGAATATCAAACACTCGCATTTAGGGATGGCCCGATATAGTGTTTTATCACGGATGAGGATAGAAAAATAATCTCAATAAGTTGATCTTGGTGTATTTCCATTATCTGGATAATCGTGAATAATTTTACATAAGCGACTTCATAAAGCAGGGTAGCTTGCTATCATGGTAGAAAAGTAATGAATATAGCCTGATTTAAAGAATACAGGAATTATCAGGTAAGAAGAACAGACACAATGTTGCTTTTTATTTACCCTTTATTTATGCAGGGGGACCTTATGATATACGATGACCTTATTTAAGATTTTTTGATTTTTGTTTTTTCACACAAAAAATGTGTTTGTCCTTCCTGTGATGCAATGAAAATTAGTTTCTTAACAAAATGGAATAAAGTGATTCCAGTATGTTTTAGTGTCCTAAGCATGTTTTGATGATTGATGATCGGGATAATATCGTGAACTGCAATTATTTTGGCCAGGATAATCGTGGCATGAAATTTTCATATCATATCATATCATGCCAGGTCTACTCAAAAAAGAAAAAGTTTGCATCTTGCTCCTTCATACCTGTCGTTATCTGTAGTCAGCTTGGCGTTACGACGTTTACAAAAGATTGCAGCGGAGTCCCAGATTCACAGCGAAAAATACGGTAATATCAGTCAGTAATATGGCACAGAATTTAAGAGATGACACAACGATAATAGAGAAATAAAGCACTTAAATATGCACTTCTCCCCTGAGGACCATTCAGGTGCTCTGAAATGGTCCTACCTAACTTTGGTCCACTTGTTCCACCTGTCGTCATTATATCAGTTGTAAAAAAAAACATTCTGCACACTTTCTACCGCTTCAGTATTTCTTTTTTAAATAAATAATATTGAAGCAAATCGGCTGACTTACTTGCACAGAGTATCCGTGTTTTTCGGGTTTAACTGCTTTTGTGCAACCAAATGAAGTACAGTAGTGACTGACTGGGACGGGGAAGGTGATGCGTCTCCTCCGGTGTTACTTCAGAGTGAACGGCATGCTGGGAGCCTAATGTTCTTTTAATGGCTTGTGTGTTGCTGTACCGCGGGCAGAGCCTGGAGGGGAGGGGATGCCGCTGATTGATAACCTGCACATCCTCCGCCAGCCTTTATGACGCAGCACCTGCAACTCATCCTGCCAGGTTTACCATCCAGGGCCACGACTGACAGCGCTCAAGCATTCGGCTCACCGCTGTGACTCAGCAATATGGCCGCCTTCAGGAATGGAAGGATTAGAGAGCTCCCTGGAAACCTATTCCTGCTTTGTGGGTCTTGCTGCTTGCATTTAATTTAGGCCCGTTGTTGGATGGAATCAATATTCGTAATCATTCAGTTGTTGTGTGTATCCTGCTGGACAATTAAGTTATCAAAGCCCCAGAGTCTCTCTTGAGTCATCGTCACTGCTTTTCAACCCTCCCACTGACGGAAAATGGTCTCGTAACAGAATTGTTCACAGCTGTAATCAGTAATCAGCCTCCCTGTTGCACAATAAGCCACAGTCTCACATGATTGGTGCCAAGCAGAACGTTGTTTTGCAAGGTCACCAAGATGGCGTCAACACTCCCAGAGGTAGCGCCTGAATTACAGCCGCAACCTCCGCCTGTTTTTGGGAAGAAACCCATGGACAGATCAAGAAACAGAGCGATCTGGGAATGTTCGTTGATTTGCATCAGAGGGTAAAACAGCATCAAATGCAAAATGGGCACCCTCTGTGTAAGCATGTCCCCTGGGTTGCTGTGGAAAGGCATGGCTGAGGGAAGTTTGCCTCGAACAACTTCAAATGGAGCTGAGATCACGTCAAGTCTGGGAATTGATGCAATTAATTCAGCATTGAAGTAACCCGATTTTTATGTGATCATACTGCAAGTCTGCTGTTAACCGATGATTTTCCTACATCATTGTAATTTGCTGCATGTATCTCTTCAATTATGTCTAAGCCACAGGTTTCACGCTTCACCTCTCTTTATTCTGTACCAAGAGAAGCTTCATGACAAAGAGATAAACCAAAGCGTGAGAGCGTGGCATCAGAACTGCAGGAAGAAAAGCATCAGTCAGAACACTCGTGATTGGAGGTCCAGTTATCAGTTGACTGTGAGAGCACAACACTGTAGTTCACACCGTCGTTGTCGCCTCCCACACTTCCCTTCCATCCTCCTCCTCCTCCACTCGTTATGGAAAAGCTCTAAGGCTGCAGCCGCTGTGGGCAAGCAGCCAGCCTGCTGCCACGGCTCCTATACATAACCGCAGAATGGAGGGAAGTCCAAAATTAAAAGCATTGTTATCCCTGCGGCTGGTGGCCACGGAGAGTTGGAGTGACAGGCTTATTTCATTGTGACGTCCCGGGTGACCTTGGCTTTGGCCTCTAGTCTGCACCCCCTCCAGACATACTATTCAGACCAGGACCAGGTCCTGTCAGCAGGACTGGAAACACAAAGCCTGCACCGGGTCCCAGAGAAAAGCTTGTTACTGGATTTTTCACTCTGCCTTTGATGAGTGAAAAATTCGGTAATTCCAAACCTACTTTATTACCCCCCCTCCCTCCCCGATTCAGTTTGGGCCCCGAAATGTCCTTGTGAATGAATTTGAATATAATGTACTATTAGGGTTGCCATGGTGACGGCTGCCGTCTGTGTGCATGTCAGTTGCCATGCAACTTTTTTTTCCCTCTCCAGTGAGAAGCTAGGCTGCTATGTGCACAGTGCTAAGCTCAAGATGTAAATCTGTGTCTGTATGATGCATTTCTACATCTGAAGCCAGTGTTGTTGATGTTGTCTGCAATAAAAGGTTTCATTCATTTTATAGTAATCATTATTTTTTCCCCCATTTTCTTTCCTTGTCCCTGCTGACACTATTGTTGGCTCAGAGAGGGTGTAGACATCCATCCGCCTTTTCTGACACAGGAAGTTGCCTTCTTTTCTCTTTCCACATGCTGTCCACAAAGTTCCTCACCTCCAGGTCTCCAGGTTCAGGCCCAAAACAGCACTGCATTCGAAAAGCACAGAGGGCTGTAAATGTACCGGTGCAAATATATGATCCTGGTAGTTTGAGTAATACACCCCTGAGGTTATAAGTTTATCAGAGCGTAAAATAAAAGTATGAAGGCATCATTTTTCCAGATGACTCTGCATATTTTTGTCTGAGCCCCTTTGTGTGTCGGCATGAATGAGGGGGCTGCGTTTTGTAATGTAGCAGCAATGTCTGTGTGAGCAGACTCCGCCTCCATGCAGGGCCTCCATTCACCCAGTAGGAATCCCTTGTGCAACAACAACGACATGATCCCTCACCAGCTTCCCATCTGCGAACAAGTCCGCGGTACTGGAAGAGAATCCAGGTTTCTCTGTTGGTGGGAGAGGGTTAAGCGTTGCCGCAACAAAACTGCCAGCAGCAGCCAGGGAATCTCTTATCCTGTCTGAGGTTTTAGTGCCGCGACCCTGACTGTCATCTCTTATTATCTTCTACCTGCATGTGTTCGCAGCAGCAGGAGGCCTGTCTTTTGTCCACGCAGCTTGTCCTTCTTTCTCAACAAAAACCTTGCTCTGCTCTGTAGAAACAAGTAGAAATCAAACACTGCGTGTCACTATCTCTGCTCTCCCCCACTCACCTTCGCCTGGCCTCACCCTTGTGCCCTGCAAATTAAAGAGCGTGTCTATGAGGCTGAGCTGGCCTGGCAGCGCTGATGAGGTGTAATCACCGTGGAGAGGCTCAGCTGCTCTCATCGCACCATGCCAGTGAGCTCATTAGGCCAGGAACATGATGCTAAAAAAATTAAAACACAGGGAAGGAGTGAAGCTCCAACGCTACGGAGCTGCAGCATTATGGTGTGGCTATGAGTGGACGCGATGATGGGTATAGGGACGGTTGCAGCGAGTGTCATTTCCTCAGATGTGAAGCTGGGAAAAACAAATTTTCTGCTCTTACTACTGTATTCTTGCAGCCTCGACTCTTTTGCAATTACCCGCACCATATTGCGTGTGAACCCACGCCGTTATAGTCAAAGCTATGAGTTAAACGCGGCGAAGCAGCAGGCATCTCTATTTTCATTTTCTCAACACTTGGAACAAAATTGTGTGCGTTAGTCATCTAAACGTGTGCCCTGATAACCAATTTAGTTCCTTATTTTACTTTGTTATATTCATTAATTTTATTTATTTATTTCCCTGTTGTAATAGGAGAACGAAGGGATAGACAATTGTTTTTCTAAATTGTCATTTGTTACAATGCCGTGCCCATTATTTCATGCTTTTGATTTTCCCTCGAGGCAAACACTACAGAAATCCATTAAAATATCTGATAGACAGTAGATGGATGGATGGGTAGATGGACTTAATATCAGTTTTGTTCATTCAACACATTTTTCTAAATATCTCAAAACAGTGTGTGCTCAGATTAAGCATTGAAAGGTTGCTGCAATGGCAGCAATATAAGCAGGATGACTCAGATGTAGTGTGTTGCCTCCTCAGTCTTCACAGCGGGACTCCATTTATGAGAAATAAGGCCTTATGAAAGGATCAGCACCCTACTACTCTCTGCTTTTGTTGTCTGTCCCCTCTCATCTCACACGTCTCCCACAGAAACACAGGTTGCCTGAAACCAGACCTCTCATTCTGGGGGGCGCAAATCCAATTTCACATGTCACACTCACAACAGATTATTCATTCAGGTAGGGTGAAGGGTACTTAGGTGTGTGTGTGTGTGTGTGTGTGTGTGTGTGTGTGTGTGTGTGTGTGTGTGTGTGTGTGTGTGTGTGTGTGTGTGTGTGTGTGTGTGTGTGTGTGTGTGTGTGTGTGTGTGTGTGTGTGTGTGTTTTTAATACACTTCTTAAGAAGTATGTGTCTGTTTATCTGCACTATTGCAGGTGAGAGGTGTGGGCACGTGTGTTGCCCAAGGGCACTTTCACAAAGGGAGACGAACACACACACCTGCACACACTCCTCTGGGGGTGAAAGGAGGATGTGCGCGTGTGTTCTTTCATTTAACAGAAGGCCATCAGTGAGTCATTCTCCTAAAGAGCACCCTTGGGTTCTTGTCTGGCTGACACACACGCAGTGGAAGTCTCAGAATGAGGTTTACTGGTCAATGTTTAATGCTCCATAATCGGTTTTACTCACCAGCAGAGCCTGCAGGATACCAATGCTGATTTGAGGAGGCTGACCACCACTGCATCTGGTCTTTTATTATGACATTTCAGTTGGGTGTAATTCATTTTATCCGCTGTGAGAGGTGTTACTGCTTTTCTGGCAGTCGTTACAAGGATTAAAACATCAAGGTTAAGCCACACAATCTTATCTGCAATGCCTTCTTACTTTTTTTGTGTCTACCCTACTTAAGCCTGCCCAGACACAATCACAGTATATCACACTGATACTTGACCGTGACCTGAATGTGATTTTGATACCTGAGCGCTGAGTTTCTTCTTACCTCGCTTTCTTTTTCTGCTTCCTCTCTCTCTGTTTTTACTAGAGAACCATGAGCACTGTGGAGGAGGAACCGGATCACATGATACCATGAAGACAAGCCTGCAGGTCCTGCGCTGCCAGCTGCTGAGTGAGTAAACCCAAGGGGGTGGGTGGGCGGACGAGGACATCCAGGGTGATGCCTTTTCTAAGTCTCGCTGCGTTCTCATAGTGGTTCGTCATGCGTTAAAGAAAAAAAAGATTCCTTTATTGCTGGAGACCTGATGAATGCCTTCAGGGAACCTGTAGATCTCAGATACTGTATGTACAGTGTTGTATCCCCTTAGTTCTTGTTCTAGTTCCAGTCTGTGCTGCTTTAAATTCAGAGGACAGGATAACGTCTCTGTACACAGCTCTGGCAGGCTACCAGCGCAGAATGTCACATGAATATGGAGCACGGAGGGTCAGACTGGGACCCACCAGGCTGCTGGACGGTTAGCTAAACAGGCTGATGATGATATCTGGTATTCACCCCCGAGCTCCACCTCAGGCCAGTGGAGCCAAAGGCTGTCTGACAAATCTGCCTTAATCCCTCAGAAGTGATAAACTTGTACTGGACTGCTGTGAGCGAAGTGCTTTAAGCTGTAAACAGAGGTGGAGCGAGGTCACATCGCAGCGGTTTGAACTAAAGAAGGGAAGTCTGAGTCGAAACTGCGGGCTAGCTTTGTATCAAGTTTATATTAAAACCATATTTCAGAGCAGGTCTTTCTCTCTCCGAGAGCATCGTGCTCTCTTTTACTTCACATTCAGTTCCGGCTGGAGGCCTGACTTTCCCCGGGCACATTACACTTCCATCGGGGTTACCTCTTTTACAGTGTGCAGAGGCCCACCTGAGATCTCTGCCTCTGTGCTATACAGAGACATTTCTCATTTCTCTGTCTGTACCAGCCATCTGCAGGAGACAGATGTGCCTTAACATCCTCAGGCTGCATGCAAGAGAAGGGACGCTGCAGATAGAAGAGATCTGAGACGGATGATGCCGCATCATGACAGGTGACAGAGCAGGAAGAGATTTCCTCTGTGTTGTTTTTTGTTTGTTAGTCTTCTGCCTTGTCAGTGGTCGCTATGTCCCTGAGCGAGCATGTAATAATGACACTATACACCTAAAACAATGCAGAGAAGTTACTTGTCTGGCAGCTCAGTCTTCGAAGCAAAGCCTGACAAGTGAGGTAGTTGCTTGCGAATTGTGTTTGTGTTTTGAAGTTGGCTCTTTGAAAGACCAGTTATTGTGAAGTGTAAATGAGTACAGAAGGCTTCAGTAATCCTCCCAGTCTGACTTTGTCTTGTCTTGTATGATTGAAGTGTGTTGTTGCAACAGTTAGTAGTCTTTTTAAAGCTGCCAACAACAGTGAAAATGTTGAAATCCTCTGTAACAGGGGAAAACATTGGCAGTGTCTGTGACTTTAATGGAGTTGTATAACTGCAAGCCTGTAATTCAGTGTTCTCCCCAGATTCCAGACAACTTCCTGTTTAACATTTCTCCTTCCTGTTGCCACTGTCAGTCGCTATAGCCAAATCATTATCCCAGTAAACGGCACAAGGACTCTTTGTTGTTCTTGTTTTCACATTCTCCCTCTGTCTGATTCTCAGATAAACGTGTCCCTGTTCAAAGCCGCGGTAACCCGACAAACAATTTGCGGAGCATTCAAACAGGAAGCCATTATCCTGTTACGAAAGCTTTCCCCTCTTATCGCAGGGCTCACATCTGTAGCGCCCTCCCCGCTCCGCCTCTTCACCCACTCCGCCCATCCAGTCCTCCTCCACCAGGACGGTTCCAGAGGTCCACAGGATGTGCCCTATCTGTCTGTTTCCCCCCACGGGACAGACACCCAGAATGGCAAACGAACACACCCAGAAGCAAACCAAAGGAATGTGTTTGTCACCTTAAAGATGACGCTCTATATATATATACACGCCCAGGACATGTATACGCCTCCACATGAGGATGATCTCATGAAGTTCGAGGATTTATTATTGTCGTCGTACAATACATTCCTGCACAATGAAATGTAGTTTAGTCATGAAAGAACTGTCAAATGAAGAAAACTTCGTATTCTAAATAGAAAAAGCTACATTCATGAAAGATGAGTGTACTCCTACAACATCATCAAACAGAAAGGAAAAGCTTTTGTTTCCTTTTATGGTAAAATGGATCATGAGATCACCTGACTTTTTTATAGCTTTACAGTTTAACGTATTTCATTTTACCATTTGTTCTTTTCTTTACAACTTTTAACTGTTGATAACAACAAATTTCATCATTGATATGTCTTGTTTTCAAACAGTACACATGTGTAGTGAGAATGACACAACCTTTATTTACTGTTTCAGTAACAGAAGAGGAGGAGGAGGAGGAAGAACAGTGCCTACACTTACATTTATGGGGGCTCAAGCCCTTGCAGTGGAATGTACATTTACTGTACTTAAAGGACCAGTGTGTAGAATTTAGCAAGATTTATTGGCAGCAATGGAATATGACATTCAAAACTATGTTTTCATTCGTGTATAATCATCTGAAACTATGAATCTTTTAATTTCCGTTAGCTTAGAACGAGCTGTTCATATCGACATAGGCAGCAGGAGTACGCTGAGTACACTGAGTTGCACTGCCGTGTTCTACAGAAGCCCAGAATGGACAAACAAAACACTGTTTTTAAGAGAGAGCATCTCTCATTTTTATGTTTACTGAAGGCCCCTGTAGTTATCAGACACATTTGGTAACTGGACTTGTATAATGCTTTTTTAGTCTTCCTACCACTCAAAGCATTTTAACACTACATGTCATCATTCACCCGTTCATACACTGATGGCTTCCATGCTTCCTCTGCCCATCAGGACTAACTAACTAACACCGCAGGCACAGCTACAGGAGCAACTTGAGGTTAAGTGTCTTGCCCAAGGACACATCGACATGGCTATAGGGGATCGAACCGCCGATCCTCTGATTGAAAGACAACCCTGCTTTACCAGTAAGCCACAGTCGGCCCTTAGGGAAGGGGCGAGCTCCAGGGTATTCATTTGGATGTAATCTGCAACCTCACCACTAGAAGCCACTAAATCCCACACAATGCTCCTTTCAGTACAATTTTGAGGTACTTTACTCAAGTATTTCCATTTTATGCTACTTTCCACTTCTGTTCCAGTCAGGCGGCAACCTCTCGGCCTGAAAAGTTAAGTCCATGCCTTAAACTTGTCAGCAGAGGGCGACTCCTCAGGTTGCAAAAAGAAGTCTGATTGTATAGAAGTAAAATGAGCCAACTTCTCACTTGATTTATTACCTCAGTAAACATTGTGAACATGAGTTTATGGTCCCAATCGCAAGTTTTCAAGTCTTCTGCAATGCAGAATGTTGTTCATTTAGTAAGTTATGATCCCATTTGGAGTAAAATAGACAATAAAGCGAGGTATGCTTAGGGCGGGGCTACCTTGTGATTGACAGGTCGCTACCACGGCGTTGTTCGGTCTGCGAGTTGTCCGTGGTTTCGTTTTTAATCTACTACATTTATTTGATAACTCTCATTACTTTGTGATTTATTATTATATATTACTGTATGCTAGCCAACAATATATAAAGTAGTCAAAATCAGCCCCACCTTTACCAGCTGCAACATTAAAGTGATGCTTAATGCATCACGATATGTAATCCAATAACATAATATACATTATTCTGAAATGGTAGCAGCAGAAATATTCCTATAGTTGTGTCATTATATTACAGTAAGTGATAGTAAGAGTACTGTAGTACTGTAGTACTATTAGTTGCAGTAACAGTTGTAGTGGTAGTGATAATGGTACTGTCGTAGTACTGGTAGTATTTTGGATTCAGTCAGGGCTGATAGCACTCTGTCCAGGCATGATAATCCAATTTTACCAGCAGTTAGTCAGACAGGTCGGCCTGAAGCTGATGGATCTGATCTGTTCGGCTCGCTCTGACGGAACGTCAAAGCCTAAAATTAAAGGTTTAGACTACCTTCAACAAAACCCCCTATTTAAGGTTTATGATTGCTTTGATTTGGGTTTGTCAGCCTTTATCCTGGAACGTGAGATATGAAACTCTTTGTATTAGGGAACAGCACCATGGTGTGTGTGCACCGGTATGATGTGATAAAGGCTCATTGGTATTCTGATGAGCACTGTATATAAAGCCTCTCCATTTGCCCCGAGGGATTTAGAGGGAATCCCATGGAGGTTTGTCCGCTGGTTGTTATTAGCATAAACGAGGCTAAATGGGATCCATGGAGGGCCGGCTGGGCGAGGAGGATGAGGAGGACATCCTTAATTATTGGTTATGTTTCAATGCCCTAGGGTTTTCCAACCAATAGTAATACATGCTATCTATTGAGTAATGAGGTGGCCATACAGTGATCCCCTTTAGTTCTTCTACATTTACATTTCGGGCATTCGTGACTTTATTCAAGGCAACTTACCAAGAAAGTATAGGCAGAGGGTTTTTCCAAAGGGCACATTGAGATAATTGTTGATACTGTTTATATTTATCATTCAAACAACATCATTCTAGTTCATAAATCAGGGAAATCATAAATAAAACTTTACAGGTGCTGGAAAACTGTTTCAGTACATTTTATAAAGAAATGTTTTGGTTGTGTGGAGGTCTTCATCCAGCTTTGTCAGATACCTTAAGATTTTGATGAGGAACATAGTTATTATTCAGGAGGTTGAAGCAACCTGGGGGGAGTTAATAATCTTCAATTAAAAAAGAACTTTTAGGCAATGCAAAACATTAAATAAACGAGAGATTCAGTGTTTATCCACCATGATTTTAATCCTGGTTGTGGATAGAGGTCTTAGAGGAAACATTTAGACCTAATGCTGAGAAATACAATTTGCTGAAACTATAAATGACATTTAACTCAGATTAATTAATATAGATCTTCGAAGATGAAGGTGCTAAAATACATTGAGCTATTGCTTACCCTTTTCTTAAGTATTAAAAAAAAAACTCCACTTGGGAAACTTCTGAGTTGATGTAAATTTGAATTTTAATGCAGGTTTTGTCATTGTGTTGCAGTTTAATTCATTCATACATGTGACCTTGGCCAGATTTTCATTGACTGTATGCATTTTGATCCTCACACGTACAGTTCTCCTTTATTCCCGATCACGCTGCCTGAGAGATGAGGGAGCAGGAAACAGTTCAGAAGTAGAGCCTGGCGAACCGTCACCAGTCTTATTGATGGATGGTTTTGCAGCTCCTATTTTTGGCTTCCCGTAGAGCCTCCCATTCAAATAGTGCCACTGCCAGCTGCCCGCTGATGATGTGACACGACCGGCCGGGCTCCAGCACTTGCCTCATCGGCAGATTGTCACTGTCCGCAAATTCGAGCCACATCTTTCTCCATTGCATGTAGCATGAGGTGACCCCTGGAAAGAAAGATAAATACCCCACCTTCCACAGCGTGCAGTCCGCCCCGCCCCTCAGGATTGATGATGCATCCAGGCTAGTGCATAAGCACTGATAGCCTGCATACCACATAAGGGCTCCAGTATGATTGATTAGTGCGCCTGAACAATGTGGTTCTTCCATGGCATAAGTTTCATGCAGAACTTAATCAGCAGGAGTAAATGTTGTGTTTTTTTTTTTTTTTTACTTCACCAGTGTAACTTTAGATGCAGTGACAGTCGCTCCGGCCCCTGTTCCCTGACATTGAATCTAACAATGAATGATTGGTGGGACAAAGCCTGCATTGGGTCAGTGCGCAGGATCCTGCTTTGCAACATGATTTATTGATGTCCCTGATGGCATCAATGGAGGACTTCAACGAATGTCACCGGCTTCCTATGCATTCAAAAGAGCCCCAATTCAGCAGGTTTTCCTGCATACATTGCCCCTCCCTCCATACACCCCGAGCCTGGAAAACAGGTGGCATTAGTCACATCAGTGGGGGCACAATCTCACAGTAATATCTCCTGGGTGTTGTTTGTCTCCATGATATTAGCATGTGCTATTCTGAGGTGATCAGTCAGCTGGGTGATACAGATAGTGAGGGCAACAGGTTGGTGTGGGTGATAACAGTGTGAACTGTGTTTCTCCTTCCGGTCCGGACAAGGACAAAGGCCTTTCATTCGATGTCACCATTGAAATTTACCACACCACTTTTGTTGTTGTTGTTGTTTTTTGTCTTCTCTTGAGCAGAGATTCAGAGGTTTCTTGTTGTCCGCCTCCTCTTTTGCGTCATCGCTGACAACGGACTGACTCCCTTTGTGGGTGTTTTCCATGCTGAGTAAAAGAAATCAGCCTCTTATATGCTCCAATCTCTCACACCTTATTTTCCTTTTGAGTGTCCTTTTTTGGACCTTGGTCTAATGTGTCTTATCCAACCTTTTTCCTTTTGTCCATGTCTTATCACTGATGAAACACCCACGCATCTCCCTCTCTTACTCCCCGCTACACCTCTGGCCTCCACGCTGCACATTTTCCCACCCTGTCCGACCTCGCTATTCTTTCCCTTTTCCATCCAATTTTCTTATGTTCGTCCCTTTGCTTCAACTCAATAATGGAGGTTCATAAAGCTCAATTCACTTCTGTGGCCTTTTCAATCATTTCTCTAGTTAATTCACCCGCAGTGCCTGCTTCCCCCCATGCATGTCTTTTGTGGAGGACGGGTCGGGCTCTCTGTCTGCGTTCACACTGCTTACGCTCTCACTCCATCAGCCAGACACACAACCGTTGTGACAAATTACTCCCATTTGCCTCCGTGTGCAACACAGTGCATGTTTAAGAACACACGGATGCTTATGTAATCCCTGCACAGGGTAGAAATTCAGCAATATAACATATATTGTTCAGGTCAAAAATAGATGGATTTCTTGTTTACGAACAATGACGGTTGCAACACATTGCCACAATGTAATGATAGATTGTATGGATATTTTCTGTCGGCTGTTTTTGTACACAGTTAGTGATTTTTTGTCTCTCTGAAAAATTTCAAGCGTTAACAATGTGATGCTTTTTTCATCCCAAGCCATCGGTGTGCCACATCTATCAGCCGTCACCGGGTCTCACCAGGTCAAACTGATCACCACAGCATTGACTGCAGAGTCTGACAAAACGTTCATGCAATCCCTGCAGGAACAGTGAGAGCAACAGATTTTGTACAAATGCTATTTTTCACTCTGAGCTAACAGGGAGGTTTCTTTCTTGGGACATTTTACATTTTCTATCTATTACTTTTTTTGCAGGACTTCCGTGAGGTTTAAGGCACTTAAAGAACTTCGTAATTCATCTTCTTCCAACTCATTCATACCTCGCTTGGAAACCTGTGTAACGCCTTGTTACTATGACCCTCAATAATGAGAATAATATGAGAATAACAGCGTCTGGTACATAATCTGTTATCAGCACTAATGAATATATGGGCAGTCAAATGTCTGAGTGCAAGCTTACTTTAAAAGCAGATTCTCCTCTTTAACATTTTAGATATGATCTTTAATAAAACATGATTTGACAAAACTGCAATGTCCCAAAATAAATATTAATCTCCAGGGTGAAGGGTCTGAGTTTCTGATCAGACAAATCGGGAGAATGTGTTCCTGTTTATGTGTGTGTGTGTGCCTGAGCATTAAGTTTGCCCATTTGTGATAGAGCTTTGTTTGTAAAGGGAGCCTGGGTGTTATGTTTTATTCAGTAGAAGCACAGTGTCGGGTTGCCAGGTTGTGACAGCCAGGTTTGGGTACTGTTTGGAGGTATGGCTCAACCCAGGCCACGGCATTGTCATCATCCTAGCTCTTAATTGGCCTCTTTAATCTCCTTCATCTACTTTTTTTGCATTGAAAAACATAATTATTACTCTACCTTGCTTGCAGCTGTAAGTATTTAATATATTAATCCTATGATTTGGTCGTAATAATGACTTTATTGTCTTGTGTTTCTTTTGTTTTTTCAGTCCTTATCCTCTAAATGTGTCCTAAAGTGACCACTATTCACATTTCAGACAATCAACAATAGCCCAGATACTTAAGCTTTGATAGCTTGGGTTTGTCTGTGTTCACTTTCCCTGCCTAAAGGATCATTTTAGGAGAGACAAGCAGTCATAAATCAAGGATGGCCATGTGTGTTATCTCCTCAGATATGAGTCTGGAGTGGGCTCCGTGGATTAGAGACGTGACAGGCTTGGTTAATGGAAGATGGGGCCTGGACCCTCTATCCTGGTAGTCTGTGTTATTGAGTATGGAGGAATATGATTAATGATTCAGAGGCTCAGTTTAAATAGTCAGTGCTTTGGGGTTCTGTTGCTGTGGTGTATTTTAAATCCTCCGGTGAACAAAGAGGAAAGGGGATGAAGGTTTCTATGTCAAAGACAGTTCAGATTACTGATATTGACATTTGCCTGGGCTGTTGGGTTTTTAAAGTTAATAATTTTATGAAATATGCTGTCCCTTTCATCCTACATGTTCAACAGATTTTCTCACCTATTCTCCTGACTTCTTCCCCTCTGCCCTTTTTGGTAATGGAAACTCGGTTTCCATAGTTACTGAGCACCATTATAAACGTTGACCACGACATCTGGTTCACAAAGACAGCTTTAGACTCTTTGTGTTTTCTATGACTTCTTGCATTTTGAATGTCAGAACAATGCAGTCTTAAGCATTATCCTTAGTTCTCTCTCTAAACCCCTGTAATGAAGAGACCTCTTGAATCCCACCCCGACACGTCCATAAATGTAAAGATTTCCATCATCTATTTAATTTTGGCACCTTTTTTTTTTTGCACAGTTCTTGGAGGTTTTTCTTGTCACAAGCAGGATGCATATTCAGGCCCATGGTGTGTGCACCTGTAAGAGCTCCATTTTTGTGGTAGTTTTTGACAGTAAAAGATACTGTATACATTGTTGCATTTATGCATTCTCTTGAATGGCTTTAAAAAAAAGTTTTTCTCTTTCAATCCAACATGCCAGTCTTTAGTGAATGACTTTGGATCTGTACAGATCCAGTGTGTAGGATTTTAGGGGATTTATTTGTAGAAATGGAATATAATATTCATTACTATGTTTTCATTAGTGGATAATCACCTGAAAATAAGAATTGTTGTTATTTTTTGCATAGAATGAGCCCTTCATATCTACATGGGGAGTGGGTCCTCTTCACGGAATCCGCCATGTTGCCCACCATGTTTCTACAGTAGCCCACAACGGACAAACCAAACACTGGCTATAGAGAAGGCCTTTCGCGTTCTTACATTACCTGAAGGCCACCTTAGTTCTCTGACATGAGAGGGGTGAGATTTTCATTAGGTCGCAATCTATAACCTCACCGCTAGATACCTCTAAATCCTACATGCTGGTCTTTTAATCATTATTTCAGTGAGTGTTTTTAAAGGATAAGACGGGAAATAATCTGCATTTGTCTTTATGTCAACAAATCCCACCAAAATAAAAAAATAAATAATAATTGATCCCACAAACAATGATTTGCATCCGTTCTTCTGAGCCTTCGAGCTCCATTGTTGTCCAAAAAAGATTAAAAACACATCAATGAGCCACACTGTTGCCGTGGCTGCTGTCCTGCAGCGATAAACACTCAGAAGGAAATCTGTTTGAGTAAAGTTTGCTAAAAGGTTGAGGAAGAGAAAGTGTTTATACAACCTAATGAATGGTTTTTGGACTTTTTATTAGATTTGTTGAAAATCAAAAAGGAACATAATATTGCCAGCATTATCCCTCAAGCAATAAAGCAATAATGGTTGAAACAAAACACAAAATAATGTAGAAACTTATAGTCTCACACCGCCTTCGCACTGTTCAGCATCTTGACATAACTGCATTCAGACAGCAGTTTAGACATTGTTAGCTTTGTGTCTCTGCGTGTTCTGTTCTCAGCTGAATGCATAGAAACCGCCCGCTGGGAGCATTTGGCTAATGTGTCACATTAGCAGTGTTTAACAGTGTCAATAAGGGATGGAGGGGAGGGAGCAAAGGGGAAATTAATAAGCCCTTCCACGTTCTTCCCTCTATGACTTTCTTGCTGTCTGGATAACATAATAGGACCGTTATTCCCCACAGGCACCTACTAATGGCTTGTCTCGACACAGCCTCCGTATGGGATTGAGCTTGAGAAAGTGAATCTGTCAAATTCTCTGAGATGGTTTTAGCATGTTAAGTGGGCTATTTTGACGCTATGACTGTCGTGAATCTGTTTACTGTCAAGAAAATATCGATACATCTTGTCTAGTATTGAGCATAAAGCTAAATGCATTTTTTTCGTGATTATTTGTTTCATAAAACGTACTAACTCAGACAATCTATCAAGACATCTGATTTCACAGTGCTGAAAATGATCAAAACTATTTAAAAATCCATTAGAAATGTACTAAATTAACTTTTGTCAGTGTTATCTGGAGATTGGAATCAAATAATTGTTTGTTATAGTATGACCTTGGTAAAAAGTGAGCTCTTTGAGAATTTCTGCAGAGTAACAAAGCTAAAAGATCCTTATGTCTTAGACATGCATGGGTACACACAGTGCAACTCGCGTAGTGAATAATGCAGTTGATCAAGAACTAGGTGAGTGACAAACACCGCCGGTTCAGTAGATAATAGACAGAGGAGAATAATGAATGCGAGACGAGACGACACGTCTCTACTGAATACCTGAGTTTCAATTTCAACTGCCGGGCTGCACTCTCGCCGAGCGTTGCGTGGCAAGATCCTTAAGGGAAATGATGTAAAGACAAACAGACATGCTGAAAAACATACCCACAAGGGAAAAAATCCAATAAGTCATGGAGCTAAGAGGATATTCTGCATCATCATCCTGTGCTAATCACCAGCTTTCTCTTTCTTTCTCTACAGGTGTTCTAGCATTCCTAGCACTGCCAGTAGGACTGGTGTCATCAGCACAGGAGCTGTACCTCAGCCAGACATCCCAGGACTCCGTCTCCATGGCAGCCGCCCACAGCAGCCCCCTTTCTGCCCCCGAACATCCCCCCCTGGACCTGCATCAGGAAGGCTCCAGTAGCGGGGAATGGTCATCCAAAGGAGGCCCTCAACCCTCAAACATCATCCTCCCTACTGTCACCCTTCACCCTTTGGCCTTTCCTCTCCCAGCCCAAACTTATAGCCTGACTCATGACGACCCTCCCATCCACGACACAAGCACTGTGAGCACTGAAAGTCATGTGAATCAGCCCCTGGAGCCGGGCTCTGATATTGTAAAGCAAGGCCACATGCACAAATTGGTCAGGGTAACTCAAGTCCATAACCCAGTTACTGTCAGCACGAACCAGGCCAGCAGCAGCGTCCTTAAATCTCCCAGCACAGCAGCCCCAAATATAGATGTGGGATCTACTGCCAGAGAAGCTCCGGCTCTTCTGTCCAGCTCTGAATCAGACAGAGGAGATACGCTTGCTTCTCACCACGTCGAGCCTCAGAAGTTGAGTGTGGAGGAACCCACCGACCCCAGCCGGCAGCGTGTTTCAGATCTCGAGCGCTCCTCCCTTTCCTCTCCATCGATGACTGCTGACCCTGCGGCAGGCCTGAAACTCAGGGAGCATGCTCAGGGCGCCGCACACCACTCCATCACCCTGAGGGATGTGCATTCGGTGAACGAGCCCCCCACTGATGAACTGGTGACGAAGCCGAAGGAAATGTCTGTGACTCCAGTCGGGAGCCCAACAGAGAAGCTAACGTCCACCGCGTCCACTCCAGCGCTGTCCACTGAGGCCGAACTCAAGACACAGAATCCAACAATCATCCCAAACAACCACTCTGCACCCAACGAGACCACCACTGAGGAGAGTCGTGGACTTGTTCAAGGTAACGGCACGGACAATGCCCCTCGGGGACACTGGTTGGGGAACGTGACTGCATTTGGAGGGCTGCTCTCTAACAGCAGCTCAGGCGAGGAGGCCCCCACTCCGGGGAACAGCTCGGAGCTCCCCTCCACCGCCAGCGGGAACTTCCTGAACAGGCAGGTGCCTGCCACCACCGAGGACCCCTGGACGCCCGGCAACAGCTCCGGCCCCACCGTTGACTCCCCGCTGTCCCGCATGACCATCTGCTTGAGCAGAATGGACATAGTGTGGATCGTGCTGGCCATCAGTGTGCCGGTGTCGTCATGCTGTAAGTAATGTTACAGTAGCTCGGAAAACGGTGAAATTTAATGAAAGTAAAAAGTGCCAAATTACTTGGCTGACCTTGAGCTAAAAACCTATTAATGCTAGTATCATAAAAAACTAAATCTATTTTAAGGAGTAGTTCTACATTTTAAGAAGTTGGCTCATTTGCTTTATTGTGGAGAGTTGGACAAGAAAATCAATACCACTCAAAAATACACATTCTTCCTCTTACCTGCAGTGCTATTTATCAATCTACATTGTTTTGGTGTGAACTGCTTAGAGATACCCTCCGTAGAGATGCTTGCCTTCTTTCCAATATAATGGGACTACATGGCACACCAAAATACATACAGTACATTTGAAAAACCTCAACAGCAATGTCTCTTTCCATAAATCATGACCGGTTACTCAAGATAATCCACAGGCTTTGTTGTGAGCAGTTTGATGTCAGAACAATTTTCTTTCAACCATAGTTCTCACATGAAATGGCTCACAACAAGGTCTGTGGACACCCCGGGGTCACTGAAGAGTTAATTTGTAGTCAAATTTTGTGATTTATTCATTTCATACCCTCTTGTTTTCTTCACCTTTCAGGCTTTAAAGTTGCTCCAGTAACGGATCTAGCATTGTGGTCTGTTTGAGATGGCGAAATAAGGATTTCTTCCCCATGGATAATAAATTACTTTCCTGTACGATTCCTGAAAATGTCTTACTGAGAGACTGGCAGCTGTGTTGTTTTAGATAACTAAAAATTACTAGATGGCACACCCACCAGTAGCCATTTCAAGCAATATTTTAGGGTGGTATTTTTCCTTTAAAAAAAACAATTTCTTGCGTGTTGTTGTGAAACATGACAGCCTTTACCTACCGAGTGTGGGCGCTTTCGGAGGCTATTTGAAGCAGCAGCTCTCAGTCTCTCATTTTCCTTTCCTGTCTTCTGCCCGCTCTAGCTGTGATCTTGACTGTGTGCTGCATGAGGAGGAAGAAGAAGTCATCAAGTCAGGAGAACAACCTCAGCTACTGGAACAACGCCATCACCATGGACTACTTCAGCCGGCACGCTGTGGAGCTGCCCAGAGAGATACACACTCTGGAGAGTGAGGTACTATACTACTGGCACACTGATACTCTATTAGTAGTGTACAGCACTGCACACAGAGGTGGAGGCACATTTACTTGATGTTTCACTATCAGTCAGCAGAATGGTTTTAATGAGTACAGAAACAACGAGAGGATCCATGTTCAATCGCCACTGTCAGCAAGCCTCGAGGCCTGCTGAAGCATGACACTGTATCAGTGCGATTTACAGAGATACCATTTGGAATCTATTAAGATCACTTGTTTGTTTTTCACACCCAGTGAACGAATTTCAAGGTATCGCCCTATCGATATACCAGTATGCTGTTATTAAGAATGCATACTGTTGCTGGAGTAAAACAATATGGCTATTCAATTTAATTTACAAGTACGGTTTTTAAACCTTATACCAACTAAACTTCTTGTGACGCGCTCATAAAATTAGCTTCATGTGATGAACCGTGCTGTAGCTACCAATTAGGACACTGAGGTTGTGTCCTCTGTAATATTTCTGGGAATTTGAAAGGTTCGTGACAGGAGGAGGGGTTGACATAATATGACACATAGGATTGAGTTTTTAGGCTACATATTTGGCAGAAAAAGGCAAAAAATTAAATAAAATCAGGGATTTAGTAATTTAGACAATAATTACACAAGCAGTGCAGAAGAAAAGTAATGGAGTAGTTACATGAATATTCTGTTTTATGCTCAATTAACTATACAGAGTTTGGTTGCTACCTTTTCATAATGTCTTAAACGGGTGATATCCCGCAGTGGTAATTTGGGCTCAGTATTTAGAAAATCTGCAGCCCTGATGATGATTTTAGATGAGAGTAAAAGATTATTAGTTCGCTTGACAAGAATATTCAGCTGAGGGCATTTTAGATACACCCTTCTAAATACAGGAGCTACATAGAAAATTACATATTACAGTTAATGCATTCCAATTAAGACTTTGTGTATTTCTGTGTTTGGCATGCTGTATATTGTTTTTTTGAGCACATATTTACTCATTCAACCTCATATTTAGACCACAGAGAGTATGGCATCCTAAATGAGTCTCATGTTGGTTTGAAAAGTCATATAAATCTTTTGAGATGCTGCTAATCGGCTGTTTTTGTAGTTGAGGACGTGAATATGCTGCCTCAGGTCTTTCCCATGAAGTGCTTTAATTATTTTGTTCATCCCCTATTTATTTTTACCATTTGGTCTCTGATATACTGAGAATAAATAACAAGATAAGATTTTAGTTTTTACTGCAATACAGCGCCATCTGGTGGAAATGGTACTATATACCATCTATCACTATATACGTATCACTTTTTAAACTTGGTATTAAATGTGCTATCTACCATTGTTTTGCTCTGTTTGCATGTATTTTTTTTTATCACCGTCTCTCCAGTGACCATTTCACTGTGTGTCTCCTTTCTTTTACTCCTCATCCGTCGCTCAATTTGCATTCCTTTGCCTGCGGGCGCATCAGCAGAGGGAGGCTGAGGTTGGATCATGTGTGGGATGCGCCTGGTGACACCCAGGTGTTGTTTATCCCCCCCCTCTCCCTGCTTTACCTGTCTTTGTAGAGCAGCAGCCTCTTAGCTTCTCCTGGTGCTTTGGGTAAATGAATGATTTGGGTAAAGTGCTCCAGGAGACATGGTCATAGACCCTAAAATGACAATGTTAGTTTGATTTGATTAGTGATAAAAAAAATGGCCTCATTCCTGCTGTAATACAAATAATTTAGTTTTTCACACCTCCCTCCTCCAGCACTGCCTGATTACTGCTGACTCACTATCAACAACCATTAAGTCCCTCTGTTGTCTTGTTTCCTCTGAGTCATCCCTCCCTTTTACATGCCTCTTCATCCATAGCTTTGTCAGGTATCTTTGTTCGCCGTCTCCTTAAAAGCCCCAGGCTGCACCAAACCCATATTTTATTCTGTTCGCTTCCACACTAGATGGTCTGCTCATTGCCTGTAGAGTGACTTAGATACAGTAGACTGCAGCGTGTGCCCTAATGGTGAGCCCTGAAGCGTGAATCCTGAGTCACAGCTATTGTTTAACAGTTAGCAAACCTGCGCTAATTTTTGGGGTGTTTTTTCTTTCCGCCTGTGCATTTGCAGGATCAAGACAGCTGTCTACCCCCAAACGGAGACTACAGCGGCAGCAGCGTGGTCCTGGTTAACCCTTTCTGCCAGGAGACGCTCTTCATCAACAGAGACAAAGCTTCTGCCATCTAGAGACAGAAAAAGAGAGACACTGTCGGATTCTCCTCTTCTACACCCCCTGCTGTTGTTGTCTATTTTATAAATGTGCTAAATATTCAGAGACTTTGACTTTATACTGTACATGACAAACACAAAGAGGCAACCTGAAAGAGGAGAGATGTGAACAGACACTCTTTAAGGATGCACCTGCATATTTTTCTGATGTACATTTTCTACAAAAGGCTTAATTGTGATAAAAGGTTTTTATTGTCTTTATAAAATACAGATTATATGTGGTTTTGTTTCATTACAGTGGCTTGATGGTGAGCGCACTGTGGATGTTGCCACATGAAATTTGCTTTAGAGAGAGAAATATACTATGAAAACATTAAAGCTGTTCTTTGTCATTTTATTTTTCCTTTAAAATCAATCCCAAAATACTTATAGCCTGTTGAACTTGAATATAGAACCTACGTTATTTGGGGGGGGGGGACAGTGATACTGTATGTGAGATCAGAGCCCATATCTATCAAACTGAGAAACACATTTAAGAATAATTTACAGAGCAATCTTAGGAGTAAAAAAAAGTTATTCTCGAAGCCAAGAATGAGACACATTTACCAAGCAACTTACATCAAAGTGATCACATGATTAATCACATGAAAGCTGGACTACTGTACATCTGCCCCATTTTTCATTCTTTTCACTCTTTTTATTTTTATCCTTACATTTGACTGTACACTTATTGAAATTAACAACAAAATATATTTATGGTAAGTAATAATAAAAGTAACACATTTTATTTATAGTTTGCATTTGTAGATGCATAAAAAAAATGCTTTTTAATGCATGGAAAGTGATCGCAAGTAAAATCAATGCCAGCGTTATTCTTGTTGTTTGCACCCTTGATACCTCTGAAGTTCTCTTAAATTTAAGAGCATTGTTATGATAAATAGCTTTTGTTCTTACGTTTGCAAGTATAAGTGAAGGATAAGTCCAACATTTTTACTTTAAGCAGTTTGATAAATATGGGCCCAGATTTCGATGGCTGATTTGGGCAGATTATTTGGGTGATTTTGGCGTATGCATTGAGCAGCTTTGAGACATGTCGGTCAAATGACTTCAGGTGGCTTTGCCCCACATGTGTCACCAGCTTCTCTTAAGAGGGACCACGTAGATGTCTTAATTCCTTCTGTTAAGAATAAGTTATATTATCAGTATGTGCGTGCTTGAAGGCCCTGTTTGTGCATGTAAGCATACTGTGAGTGTGGACGGATGAGTTAAAATGTGCTGCCCCCCCCCCCCTTCCCCCCCTCCTTAACCAAGTATCACTGTTACTTTAAGTCAAACAAGACTTTGTATCACTTTCAGCTCAGTTTTATCTGTTTCTCTGTAAGTGTCTGTGTGTCTGTCTGTCTGTCTCTTGTCTGTATCGTGGAGTGGCTACTGGTTTTAGCCCAGTTTAAGAAAGAGTTTCTCAGTGCTGTAGGAAACAATTAGACCAACCTTGCTACTGTAAATGTCTCCCTCCATAAACAATGTGTTTGTCCATCAATGCAAACTGGGTTTGTTGAATGATTGTGATTTAGTTGCTGGACCACATATTATGTGTTAGAGGCTGTCGAAAATCTTGACCAATTGAAACACTGAGATAAATAATGTATGCTGAATATTTACTGTGAGCACATACAGAGGCAGTTTAATAAAAAAAAATAAAAAAAGAGTGAATATTTTGTTTAATTATTGAACTTCTATCATCTGTTTTTATTTTGCATTGCTGCAGTTGTATTCAATAATCAATGCTGCCTGCCTCTTAACGTCGCTAAAGATTTTCCTGCATTGTGAGATGTTGTTCTGAAATCACAGATTCAAAAGGTGATGTTGAATCACACCTAAACATATTGGTATTTCTTGCATTGGATGCTCACAGCTGGGCTTCTTGTTTTGCACGCTCAAAAGTGGATATTTTACAAAACGTTCAGTGGCACGATGGAGCAGTGTTCAACATTATGTATTTTTTGTACTGTAGTATACACTGTACTTTTTACTGCTGAGCAATAAAACAAAGAAAAAACTCTGATTTGTTTTTAATTCAATCCACAGACATGTCCTCATATGGCCATGGGAGATGGAGTTTTAACACAAATTCAAACATAAGTTGTTTTTTTGTCAAATATTTGACTTACTGTACAGCACGTGTCAGATAGATAACATACTTTCTGATTTACGATATAACAAAGCAGTGTAAACAGTCTTGCCGACCACAGCACATCCATTGTTGTTGCTGGAATTTTCTCTTTGTGCACCAGTGCTGCATGTGGTCAAGTGACCTCCAGCTCTGGGAACATGAGGTCAGTTCAATAATCTGTTTACAAGCCTGCTTAACTGTTGGGGAGAGGCTTAATTTGAGGTGAGTGTAATTAACAGATTTCTAGGTTTATTCAAATCTGGCAAAACATGACAGTTTGACTTTTGTGTCTTTTGTGTACATGACCTCATACTGTTTGGCAAGTTTGATCCAAATACATGCAGGAGTTTAGAGTTTCTTAAAAATATATTGTTGGATGTTATCATCAGTCCATACGTGTAAGTGCTGATTCAACTTCATCTCTTTAGAGTTCCTTATTTAGTCTCCTTTCCTTTGTAAACTATGGCATAAATGCATCCTGTCACTAAATGGTCAGGCTGAAAATGAAAAGAAAAAGAGATGGCAGGCATATTTGAAAACTAAATTCTTCTAAAAAAAACTGTCACATGAATCAGTTAATAAAATAATAAGTTAAATTATAGATATACTTCTACATGGAAGCCCATTTTCTGGCAGGAAAAAAAAGATAACATGTTAGGAATGACCAATAGAAAATACTCATGGTATTACATATTAAGTCATGATTTCTAATTCAAATAATGAGCTATGTGAAAAGAATTAGGGTCTTACATTTTTTTAACAGAAAGTAAGAAGACTGTTGAGGCTTGTGGTGGAGACCATGTTGTCTGCAGCCACCATCACTTCAAATAAACTTTACACAAATTAAAATATCTAACATGATATAAAGAATGCATACAAGATTGTATACAGCAATATGTTATGATATTTAGGTGTTCAGAATTTACACATGTTCATACTGATTCCCATTAATTGGAGAATAAGGAACAATTGAAGGAAAATAAAAATGATGATGAAATATCAATAACAAAAATACATTTTAACATTATAAAATTATGTTTTAGGATATTAAATATGACAGAGTCAAAATGATGATGGTAAACCAAAAGCCTTATTTTAAGTAAAAGTTAGGGGGTGATAAATCAAATCACCCCCTTCTCACATAGTAGTAAGTAGAGTCATCATTTTGACTAATGATCTTATATTTTTTATCTTTGATATTATTTATTTAATGTCTAATCTTTCCTCCATCCTGGATGGAATTAGCTTATAACTATATTGCTCCTGAAAAGTCATACTAATTATGCCAATTAAATGTATTTTCTTCTAAATAAATAAGATACTGTGCCTAAGTTTTCATGGGTTATTATTTTTATATTATGCAACTTAACACTTTCAGCAGCTGCAGGTAGTGTATATATATATATATATATATATATATATATATATATATATATATAATACTTTATATGAATAAAGTATTATATACTTAATACGTTTCTACAATTTTGTATTGTTACTTTTAATTGATTCTTTTTTTCTGTGAATTTAATTTATTTTTACTATCATTTATACACATTATCATATATATTAGATTGCATTTCTGCAACTACTAATAGATAAATAGCAATAAGAAGACTACTGCTTTACTATATTTAAACTAAAAGAAAGGTTATAAAAAATAAATAATTAAATAATTAAAATGTAATTAAATATGTTTTGCATGTAACTTATAGAATATTTTGAAATATGGTGATTTATATGAGAAAATATTACAATATTGTGACTTTATTTTTTAATTTTTTTGGACTCAAACTGCTTCCGGTTCGGGGCCGAGGGACTTCCGGGTCACGGTACAGATTTGTCAAATAGTCCGTGCATGGCATGGTTGTCAGGATTGCCTTCGATTGGGTGGACATTTTTTTTTATCAGCCCGTAACAGAAGTTAAACCGTCATCGTGAGGAGCGACCCCATCTTCTCCCGTCCCCTTGAACAGCTGTCCCCCGTCTCCGAGAGCACACTGCTCCACCTTTGTCATCGCTCGGGTTTAGCTCACGAGTTTTAACGTCGCTCTCTTTTTCTTTTTTTTTTTGAAAATGGCGGATCTACCACCGGAGAAGAGCCTGGACGACTTCTTCGCCAAGCGGGATAAAAAGAAGAAGAAAGAGAAGGGAAAGGGCAAGGAGTCCGCCGCCCCCGTCGGGCCCACGTCGTCCGTGATCAAGAAGACCAAGCGGGAGAAGGAAAAATCCGCCAAAAACGACAACCAGGACGCGCAGATCGAGAAGGTAGCTGCTATCGTTGCTCTCCGGCAATTTTTTTTTTTTTTTTTTTTTTTTTTTTTTTTCATCAATGCCTTGCGTTTTTTTTTTTTTTCTCTAGATACCGGTGTCGTGTCAAATTTTCGCACCCCCCCCCCCCCTTCCTGCTTAAATTTGTCCCGCTCACGCGCACCTCTCTAACGTATTTCCCCCTTCGTTTAATTCAGGGTGAAACTACGTATCGTGTGTTTCTGACGTGGAGGGAGGAAACGCCGGGTAGCCGGCTAGCTAGCATATGGTTCCTACAGTCACTCAGTCTGGGGACACACGACGTTTATCTCCCCGACCTCCGCCTCCTGCGCTCCTATCGCCACCTCATCGTCCGTTTTTGTGTCTAAATTCTCGGCTTCGTGTGAACGTGTGAGGCCCGGCGGTGCACTCGTGCTGTTAAAGGCCTTGCTTGTGCATGACGAGGCTGTCATCCCTCTGAATCGTGGCTGTCCAACTAACGTGAGGCCGGGCCGCCATTTGTCACAAGTTTCAGGGGTCTTGACAGTCTTTTCTTCTCGACTGACAACGACTGATTATGATTATGATCACGTAACAAAGCTGGGTTTTCTTTATTTAAGGTTAAGGGAGTAGCCACTCTGCTGGGGGACGTTGACCCAAACTGTCATGGCCCGTTTTTACCATTTCTTGGGTCGATCTGACTGAAATGGAAGATGTCTTTATCAAAGAGGAGACATTTTTTTTTATGCATTGCAATGCGACCAATGTAGACGTACTGTTGTCTGCTGAGATTTAATGCTTCCTTCTGCCCAGGAGGACGAGGAATGGAAAGAGTTCGAACAGAAAGAAGTTGACTACAGCGGGCTGCGGCTCCAAGCTTTGCAGATAAGGTGAGGATTATGCATGTGGTTGTCATGACGCCTCATCATTTACACTGCAGCCTTGGTGCCTTCCATTTTTTTATTTTAACCAACTATACTACTGCTGGCAGCAGGAAAGACCCCCGTGATAAAATCTATCCACAGACAGAACAATTATGAAATGGCCATTACGCCCAATTATCAAGCCATGATGAGGCTGCCTTACTATTTGGATTAATTATTCTGGTGTTATACCCTTACAATACTTATAAACTACTACTGGGCTGAAAATAAACTGCCAGCAGGAAATTATTTATTGCTTCTTTTTTTTTTTTAGCATAAAATGTAAAAAGTCTCCTTAGTTAGTCCTTACTTCACATGATAGTTTATGTAATAGATTATAGTGAGAAATACTAAACAATATGTGCTCTTAAATTGAATAGTCGACTTGTTTTACAAGCCGATCTACACTTTAAAAAAAAAAAAAGACATCCTTGATAGCTCGTTCTGGGTTCACCTCAGCTCAACTGCCCTTTGTCTGTTTGCAGTGACGAGAAGGAGGAGGAGGAGTACGAGAAGGAGGAGGTCGGCGAGGACGGAGAGATCATTCTGGTCAGCGGAGACAAGGTGTCCGGTCCCTGGAACAAGTCTGGTGCCGCTCCGACTCCTGCTGCTGCTGCTGCTGCTGCACCTGTTGGTGAGTAAACCAACTTCCACACTCGTCTGTTTTAAATGGTGAGGGGTCAACATACCACTGCTTATTAAGTACGCCCTTGTTGGGTTTCCCACCCTAGTGATGTCATTAACACTGAGCTCATATGTATTGGGCACTCTTGCCTATTGTGGGTCCCTGTATAGTGATGGGAGTCTATGACTTAACTGATTTTGCCTGTGTTCCAAGCCATACACGTTTTTTAATTAGTTTCATCATAAAACATTTACAGTACGCAGCTTGAAGCAGTTGCAAATGTTTTTTTTGAGAATATATAATAGGAAAAAATCGGTTTTCTTCTTTCAAACTGGTGGGATTTTTTTTTTATATATATAATTACAGAGGAAGTAGAGGAGCCTGAGTCGAAGCCTTCCGGCGTATATCGCCCCCCGGGGGCTCGGCTGACCACCAACAGAAGAGCCGCCACCCAGGGGCCTCCTGAGATCTTCAGTGACACACAGTTCCCCTCTCTAATGGCCACCTCCAAGCATGTGGAGACACGCAAGTAAGTCGAGTTCAGGGACAGCAACCAGTTTAACGTAGCGGCATATGTCTTGTTGCCGTTTGACTGAAGTGATGCGTGTCTGTGTTTCAGGGACAGAGAAATGGAGAAGACCTTTGAGGTGGTGAGACACAGGAACCGCGGTAGAGAGGAGACCGGCGGTAGCGGTAATATGCAGCACTTGCAGCTCGACAACCAGTACGCCATCCTGGGGGATAAGTAGAGCCGCGCCCCTCCGTCCCCTGGCCCCTTCAGCAAGGTCCGGCCCAGCCCCTCGAAGGAAGCTGAACTCCAGCTGTGTTGACTGCAGTCCTGACGGAGCTCACCGTGCCACCATCACCACACTGGTTACTCACACACACAGCCTCATATACATGCACCACATACAGTGACACTCCCTTTAAAATCGAAAGTAACACACTTTACAGACATTGGTTGGCAAAACTGAAGGACTGCATCTGAAGGGGCTGTTGAAAGAGGGAATAATTGAAAAGGAATTGGCAAAAATACACCCAAACGTACAAAACTGCAGCATCAACAGCAGACTTTGTGGATTGTACTCAGAGCAGCAGTTGTGTGGCGCAACTTTTTCTCTGGACTTCAACTTGCTTCGATAAAGCCACAGAGGATAACTTTAGGCGAGATGATTTTACAAACTTCTGTGAAAATATCTATTTTTTTGCAAGATCGTTACGACCCAATCGCACATGGTATTTTGGGGTGTGTTTTTGAGTTGCGGTGGGGAGCTTCGGGAGATACTACCACGGCAGCATAGCTGGTGGTGACAATGTGGACTGAGCTTTTTTTTTTTTTTTTTTTTTTTTGCTGTGGTGGCAAACGGGGCAAACACCTAGCCCACCCCCCCATCCCCTCCCCCCCATCCCCTCCCCCATATACAAGCCGGCCATCAGGCTCTTTAATTTAGAAACTTGAAGCTTTGTTTATTTCCCTTCGTGATGACGACACTCTGCAAAGATCTATGGACAAGAAGCGATAGGTTGTGGTCCTCCATTTAGAATTTCTATATAAAGTGGCCTTACTGATAGAAACTGCTTTGTCATCTGAAGAGAACTTTGCTTGTTGTCTCACGGGCTGCTGCCTGCCTCTGGATCTCAACACTTTGTGACAAAAAAAAAAAAAAATATACAAATGAAAATAATCCCTCTGTTCAAGAATGTAGTGCTGTTGTAGTTTGCCTGGTGATTGCAACGACTAACTGTCTTTTATATCCACTGTTAGATTTTGCTGCCCCTACTTCGTTTTGGTCTTTTTAGACATCAGATAAATAGATATTAAAAGCTGGTTTCTAATCCGAAACCATTTTTTTTTGGTAACAAATATTTTACTGTGGTTTGACACCAGATGTTCACAGATGTTACAGTATCAAGAAAAATGACGGGAAACCACTTTAAAAGCATACTTTTTTCAGTTTTTTTTGGGGGCCATACCGAGTTCACAACTTTTATTATTTGTTAAGTGCTACATTTCAATCTCAGTTTTAAGACTTCTTTTTTTAATCAAGGCTTTCCTCATAAGTAAACATGCTGTGTCAGCCCTCATTGCAGAAGATGTAGAACAGGTAGCTTGTGCATAACTTAATTTCGCGAGAGTTACAGCAACTACTCCTCGGTATAAACATATGGTTACCGAACCAACAGAGTACCATCCACTTACAACACAGTGGTATGCCCAGTTAAAAATCAAAAGGGTTTTTACTACAAGCATAGTTATGTTTAGAAAGGTAAAGAACTGGATTTATGTTCTATGTTTCTGTCCTTTCTATAAAAGATGTCGGGGAGAGATGATCCCTGCTGGAAGACTTTGGGTGGACGTAGATAATATTTGTGATGAAAAGAGAAGAGCCGAACACAAAAAATAAAGTGATCCTTGTGATTTGAAGTCTTGTCTGAATCTTTAAACGTTGAAATTGGGGACTTACTGTATACAGTGTCTTTTTCTTTTTCTTTCTTCCAGAAAAGGTGGTGTTGTCCATTTGTAAACTGAAGACCTGTGTTAACCTGCTATCCCTCCCATAATCACTTAATTGGTGTCTCATTTTGACAAATCGTGGAAAAATTATCAAAAGTTTCAGCTCTTTTTTTTTTTTTTGAAAAAGTAGACGTTTCAAATGACCTTATACCAAGCATATTAACAAATAAAAAACTTTTTCTCACAGACCGGACTTGAAATATTTATTTTAGGGAGACAGAAACTCCAACAAAATACTTAAATTGTCATTTCTATCTCTGATTTAAGACATGTTGCCATCTGCTCAGCCCCTCTGTGGTCGGTCTTCATTGGTTCCCCTGAAAAGACAGGATGACTCATTTAAATTTCTACAGCTCAAAATCACAAAGGCTAATGGTGGCGAGTGCTGAATAGTTTCTCACCTGGATCACTTTTCCATCAGTTGGTTCAGGCTGGAAACCAGAGTCGTTGTGAAGAAAGTGCCAATAACTGCTGGAATGTCCAGTGGGCTGAAGAAAATAAAAACATTTCATGAACTTGCAGTACATAACTTGCTGTACATTAACTCTAAAATATGAGCATTCTCTACGATAATATGGTGTCTTTAAGTTAGCACACCACCAAAAAAAAGCATTGAGACTGCTTTTGAGAATATTTCATTCTATTTTAGTGAGATGCCCTGTTTTCTGATTGGTCGAATTGTTATATGCTGTTACTTTCGCCGGCCACAAGGTGGTGTTGCAGCTAATAATCCGCACGGAGTCTGTTCCGGTTAAACATTGGAGCTGTAATGGCGGGCTAACCGTTGGCTCCGCTTACATGGCGAAAAAGCGAAGGCATTATCAACTACAATAACCCTGAGGACGGTGAAAGAACCGATTTTGACAACAAATTGATGGACAAGTGTTTTTGAGCTCCTCAACAAGATGATGGTACAGGTTTCGTTAATGTGTCGCTCGTTAGCCGCATTTGTTGCCGTGGCGATCTGTAACGTTGATTCTGGATGATTCGGTCTGTAGCTGTTCCCTGTGCAAACTTCAGCGAAAAAAAAAGAAATCCTAACTTTATTTCCCCGTTATTCAGAGGCGGAGTGCGTCTCTGAAGGTGTTTTTGTGATCTCACAGATCTCTGGAATGATAACCCCTTTTCTCGGAGGAGAGAAACCAACGTTTGAAACTAGTATTTCCTCGGATTTGGGCCCTGCCATCATAGTCTGAAAATGTTGAATTTTTTAACAATGATTTCGCTCCAGGCAGCTATTTCATCATTTCAGGCAGAAAATAGGTTTAAGCTATCTGTTGGGACGCAAACAGCTTGAAAATTCAACCAGCTGATCGTTTTGATCTTTGCCCAGGGAATACTACATGACCTACTCACACGATGAAATTCAAGTTTCCATGCATTTGTTTGAAGCTATTCATTTCTGTGTGGTATTAAAATAAAGATTATTAGGAGACAGGTGAGACTTGCTTGTGTTGTAATTCTTCACAGCGAACAAAGTCTACATAACATTTTTTTCAGTGTTACATTGACAAATTGTATTTATATAGCACTTAATAAAACAAGTTATAAAGTGTTCTACAAGAAGATGGGAGGGGAGATATACTAGACCGATGTGTATATAATATATATATATATATGTATATAATATATATATATATATATGTATATAATATATATACATATATATATAATATATATATATGTATATAATATATATACATATATATAATATATATATATGTATATAATATATATATATGTATATAATATATATATGTATATAATATATATATATATGTATATAATATATGTATATATATATATATATATATATATATACATATATATATATACATATATATATATAAACAAGCATAGTGTACAGGTAATAAAAGGGAAAGTCAAAAAACAAACAAATTGTTTTTAAGATGCTTTTTAAAGAAGACCAAGCAACGATCAAGAGTCTGTTATTTCGACCACTGATTACTGCTCCCTCTGTGATCTCTTGGACCGGGCAAATGTTTTTCACCTACCTCAGGCATATTTGTTTTTGTATTTTGAAGCGGCACCGTGCCTCCTGTAGGCCACTGAAATTGAAATATATAGCACTTGAATTAAAATATACAATAACCCTAAACCAAAGACACAACATTGAGTGTTTGCATAATAGTCTTTTGTTTCTGCTTTTTTTTCCAGTTCTGCAAGGTCATTGACACAAGATTTCCAACTAAGCAGCAAAATGATCAATAAACCTGTTTCATAGAGACGGCAGCAGTATGATGAATGCTCCATAATAAATGCAAATGTTCCCTTTTTAGTAAATCTAGGAAAAGCCACCATCTTAACACACTGTCTTACCGAGGCTGCGAGGATGAATCCCACCAAACACAGCAGTGTAACTCCTCTCATCTTGATCCTGAATTAGCCTCCTTTCTGTTCAAACACCTGCTTTATAGTGGCCATGTCAGTAGGTGGAGTCTATTACACAATATGTACTGATTTAGGATAATATCAAAGTCCAAAGGGTCTTATTTGTTAGCAGATGTGAAATCGCTTACTCACACAAAAACAACTGATTAATCGTTTTGTCTGTAGAATGTTATAATTTAGTGAACGATTGAAATTAGACAAATCATTTTTCGACCCCAACGGTTTACTGACCTCAAGTTAACCAAATTAGGAAAGGAAAGGACATTTCATGTAATAGTTTTGATAAAATGTTTAATAAAAGAAGCAATATCAGAACGACAATACGTCCTGGTGGTTTCTCATCCGAATGGCTGCTTTTCTCCATCAGAACTAAAATTTCTTTGCATCTGTTGAGTTGAGCCCTGCTATGTGTGTCGTCTTTCATTTTTCTGTTTTTCCCTGGAAAACACAAGAAAAGACATTTCAGCTCAACAGCATTTTCTTACCTGGGTGTCCTCTCCATCAGTAGGTGGTGGTAAACCATAAGAATTATCATTTGGCTGCCAAGTACCATTCCACTGATGGGGAAAATAATCAGCAACACTTCACAGTGATGTAAGTATGATGTATTAATTCATCAAAATGATCTGAAGTTCACACTCTTGTATGTCGACACTTTCTCTCTGAGTTTATCTCCGAGTCACATTAGTCTGTTAGACTCTATTTCTCCCTCATCCCCAGATGTTCAGATGTTTAATCAAGAGATGACTCTATGAAAGTCTACATACCTCTTCACTTTTATTATCTGGATCTGATTTCTCTGGTACCTGAAATGGAAAGGCATTGCACTTCAATAAGAAAGTACTGTAAATATTTACTCTAATCCCATGAACCAACAGTGGTTGTTTGCTTGTTTCCGCAAGGTCTGCAGAAAGTCCTAAAGGGGGGTTCAAACTCTCAGATTGCGAAAAAAGGCTAATGTAGACACCCTTTGGGTTAGTCACACCTCTGTAGGTCACACACACACACACACACACACGCACACACACACACACAAAACATTGCAAAACAATGTCATGCAGATGGAACCAGAAAACAATATCTTTTTGCAAAATGACAAAGTTTAAAATAGTTTAAATCTGACATCTCAGAAATAAATTACGGATTAACAAATAAACAATGAATAAACCTGTTTCATAGAAATACAACAGTATATGTTATATCTTAAAAAATTAAATGTATTTCAGAATTGAAATTTGAAGTCTGAGGTTTGCAATCTATCTATTTTCATCCGCTTATCAAGGATCGGGTCGCGGTGGCAGCAGGCCCAGCAGGCTGCCCCAGACTTCCCTCTCACCCGCAACATTTTCCAGCTCGTTCTGGGGGATCCCGAGGCGTTCCCAGGTCAGCTGGGAGATATAATCCCTCCAGAGTGTTCTGGGTCTTTCCTGGGGTCTCCTACCAGTTGGGCATGCACAGAAAACCTCCAGTGGGAGGCGCCAGGGAAGCATCCTGATTAGAGGCCCGAACCACCTCAGCTGACTCCTTTCGACACGAAGGAGTAGTGCCTCAAGTCCAAGTTCCCTCCTGATGTCCGAGCTCCTTACCCTATCTCTAAGGCTGAGCCCGGCCACCCTACGGAAGAAACTCATTGTATCCGTGACTTCGTTCCAACAGGACCACATCATCTGCGAACAGCTGACCTAAATATCTTGTCCGTGAAAGTCACGAACAGGACTGGTGATAAAGGGCAGCCCTGGCAGAGGCCAACACCCACCGGGAACGTGTCTGACGTAATGCCTAGAATACGAACACAGCTCCTACTGCGGTTGTACAGAGACCGGCTGGCCCGTTGCATCCCATACTCCCGCAGCACCACCCACAAAAGCTCCAGAGGGACCCGGTCGAAAGCCTTCTCCAAATCCACAAAGCACATGTAGACTGGTTGGGCAAACTCCCATGACCCCTCCAGTAGTCTTGATAGGGTAAAGAGCTGGGCCACTGTTCAACAACCGGGACGGAATCCACACTGCTCCTCTAGAATCTGAGGTTCGACAAACGGTCGGAGCCTCCTTTCTAGCACCCTGGCATAAGCTTTCCCCGGGAGGCTGAGTAGTGTGATATCCCGATGGTTCGAGCACACTCTCCGGTCCCCCTTTTTGAAAATGGGAACCACCACCCCAGTCTGCCAGTACTTGGGCACTGTTCCCGACCTCAATGCGACATTGAAAAGGTGTGTCAGCCAAGACAGTCCAACAATGTCCAGCGCCCTCAGCATCTCAGGGCGGATCCCATCTACCCCCGGCACCTTGCCACCAAGAAGCTTTTTGGTTACCTCAGCGGCCTACGCCAAGGATATGGGTGCGACCCCCACTCCCTCAAGTTTTCAGGCGCTGCCTCCTCTGCAGGGGACATGTTGGCCGGGTTTAGGAGTTCCTCAAAGTGCTCTTTCCATCTGCTTCAGAAGACCCCTGAGCCAACAAGGCCCGAAAGGCCTCATTCTTCAGATTGACGCCTTCCCTCACCCCCGGTGTCCACCACTGGGTTCTCGGGTTGCCGCCACGATAGGCATCGGTGACCTTCCGACCACAGCTCCAAGCGGCCGCGTCCACAATAGGCTTTGAACATGGTCCACTCGGATTCCATGTCCCCAACCTCCCTCGGGATGTGTGAGAAGTTCTTCCGGAGGTGGGAGGTTGAAGACCTCCCGGACAGGATCCTCCGCCAGACGTTCCCAGTTCACCCTTACTACACGTTTTGGGCTTGCCAGGTCTTTATAGCCGGCTCCCCCGCCATCTGATCCAACTCACCACCAGGTGGTGATCAGTAGACAGCTCTGCTCTTCTCCTCACCAGAGTGTCCAAGGCATACGGCCGCAGATCAGATGATACGATTACAAAGTCGATCATTGATCTCCGGCCTAAAGTGTTCTGGTACCAGGTACACTTATGAGCCACCTGATGTTCGAACATTGTGTTCGTTATGAACAAACCGTGGCTAGCACAGAAGTACAATAGCAAGACACCACTCCCAATTCCTCCCAATCACCCCCTGCCAGGTTTCTCTGTCATTGCCCACGTGAGCGTTGAAGTCTCCTAGGAGAACTATGGAGTCGGCAGGAGGCGCCCTTTCCAGGAGCCCTCCCACCGACTCCAAGAAGGCCGGATACTCCGAACTGCTGTTTGGTGCATAGGCACAAACAACAGTTAGAGCCTTACTCCCCACAACCCGCAGGCGCAGGTAGGCGACCATCTCGTTCACCGGGGAAAACTCCAACACGGCGGCACTCAGTCGGGGGCTGGTGAGTATCCCCACTCCCTTCCGGCACCTCTCACCCTGGGTAACTCCAGAAAAGGACAAAGTCCAATCCTTCTCCAGGAGCTTGGTTCCAGTGCCAGTGCTGTGCGTGGAGGTGAACCCAACTATATCTAGCTGATACCGCTCCATCTCCCGCACCAGCTCCGGCTCTTTCCCCGCTAGAGAGGTGACGTTCCACATCCCTAGAGCCAGTCTATGGGACCTGTTTGCCTCGGGAGACCCTACCAGGGGCTGATGCCCCGGACAACATAGATCCCAGGATCACTGAGCCACTCAAACTCCTCCACCACGTTAAGGTGGCGATTCACGGAGGAGACATCAGATATAAAGAGACATTAGTTGTAGTTTAAATCTGTTTCCTACTCTGCAGCGGCCCTCACCTAACCTTTTGTTTAAATTGGAGATCAAGTTTCACCTAAACAAATCAAACCGACCCTCGTACCAAGAACATTTGACAGTTTCCATATTTTGACTTCCAAAAACCTCTTGGAGAACAGTGACATCACTCCCCTCTCACAAAGAATACCCACCGTTGATGAGTTTGTGTTGTTAAAGGTCAAATCACCACTGCTCATCGGTATTCGAAGCTCTGGTTGCCCCTGAAAATGAAAATTTAGAATGAGTTAGTTCAAGGACACGATAGTGTTTACTTACTATCCATTTGCCAGATTGTTTGCAAAGGACATTGACATTGGATTTCAACAAAGCAACTAAACAATCAATAGAAATAGCAGCAATATAACACATGCTGTCGGCCTCTAATGATTAGTTTGATTCTTGAAAAAAATTATAACAAATGTAATGTATTTCAAGCCTTGGTGTACTTCAGAATAAAAATTTGAAATCAGTCAAATTCAAGAAATATCAAAATAATTTCAAAGAGAGTGAAGAACCTCACAGGTTAGATTAAAAATGAATGTAACATTTTTTTATTTTGTTGTAAAAGCACACAGTTGGAAAAAGTGAAATTCATTAAATAACTGTGGGGATCTTCAGGCATACAGTACATCCATCTTCAGTCCAAACTTCTCTACAACAGACTAAGTGCCAAACTCAAGACTCTTCTTTGAAACTGGTGGATCCTCTAGATATCACAAGATAAAAAGCACTACTCATGTCAAGAGAGAACGCTGAAAAAAATGCCTTTAATCTTCTCTTATGACATTAGTTGAAACATTAGTTGTAGTTAAAATCTGTTTCCTACTCTGCAGCGGCCCTCACCTAACCTTTTGTTTAAATTGGAGATCAAGTTTCACCTAAACAAATCAAACCGACCCTAGTACCAAGAACATTTGACAGTTTCCATATTTTGACTTCCAAAAACCTCTTGGAGAACAGTGACATCACTCCCCTTCCACAAAGAATACCCACCGTTGATGAGTTTGTGTTGTTGAAGGTCAAATCACCAGTGCTCATCGGGAAGCTCATTTGAAGCTTTGGTTGCTCCTGAAAATAAAAATTTAGAATGAGTTAGTTCAAGGACACGAGTGTTTACTTAGTATCCATTTGTCAGATTGTTTGGAAAGGACATTGACATTGTATTTCAAATTAAAGCAACTAAATAATCAATAAAAATAGCAACAATATGACACATGCTGTCGGCCTCTAATGATTAGTTTGATTCTTAAAAAAAATTATAACAAATGTAATGTATTTCAAGCCTTGGTGTACTTCAGAATTAAAATTTGAAGTCAGTCAAATTCAAGAAATATCAAAATAATTTCAAAGAGAGTGAAGAACCTCACAGGTTAGATTAAAAATGAATGTAACATTTTTTTATTTTGTTGTAAAAGCACACAGTTGGAAAAAGTGAAATTCATTAAATAACTGTGGGGATCTTCAGGCATACAGTACATCCATCTTCAGTCCAAACTTCTCTACAACAGACTAAGTGCCAAACTCAAGACTCTTCTTTGAAACTGGTGGATCCTCTAGATATCACAAGATAAAAAGCACTACTCATGTCAAGAGAGAACCCTGAAAAAAATGCCTTTAATCTTCTCTTATGACATTAGTTGAAACATTAGTTGTAGTTAAAATCTGTTTCCTACTCTGCAGCGGCCCTCACCTAACCTTTTGTTTAAATTGGAGATCAAGTTTCACCTAAACAAATCAAACCGACCCTAGTACCAAGAACATTTGACAGTTTCCATATTTTGACTTCCAAAAATCTCTTGGAGAACAGTGACATCACTCCCCTCCTACAAAGAATACCCACCGTTGATGAGTTTGTGTTGTTAATGGTCAAACCACCACTGTCCAGCGTTACATATATTGACCACTGAAAATGAAAATTTAGAATGAGTTAGTTCAAGGACACGATAGTGTTTACTTAGTATCCATTTGCCAGATTGTTTGCAAAGGACATTGACATTGGATTTCAACAAACAAAGCAACTAAACAATCAATAGAAATAGCATCAGTATGACATATGCTGTAGGCCTCTAATGATTAGTTTGATTCTTAAAAAATACTATAACAACTTTAAAGTCTTTCTGTACTTGTTTTACATCAGAGTAGTATCAATATACATATTGAAAGAAATATGGAAGCAAAGAAATGCCATTCTAATATCAATTTTTTAACCAAATACCTAAATAGTGAAATTGAATTAACACATAATTTATAGTATTAGAATATTTTACTGTGAAAACAATCTGTCAAGTAAAATATTCCAGAGTTTAAGTTCAGTAGTATATCAATTTGAACATAGATTGGCCTCCTATCTGTGCATACACCTGCTTTATCGTGTCCATGTCAGTAGGTGTAGTTTGTTAGAGTTTTTCCAGTTCTTGTCTGTTTTGTGCTTCAGCTTTATTACAAAGTCCAACTTTATATATTTATTTTACCTTTTTGAGATGTTATTTATCTATTCATTGACTTTTGATTTCAAACATATCTTTATTGTTATATATTGACCTTGGTATAACAGCCTATGAGTTTTAAAGAAAGGTCCTGTAAGGACTGTTGGACAAATCGTTATCCATAAACACTATTGTCAGTCAAAACTGTTCCTACCCCAGACTTTGTGCCGGACCAAAGAGTCATTGTGGAAACTAACAGGCAACATAAAAAACCCTCCTCTCACTTCAGGAAACCAGAGATCTTGTAAATATCATAATGTAAATGTATAACAAGGCAATGCCGCACTCATTTCTGAAGGAAAAGCTGAACAGTGCCATTAATTTCTCACAAATCTGTCTGCTGGACTGCAGCATGACTAAACCCAATATTTTGTTGATGTTAGACATAATGTCAAGTTTTATTGAAACAAATCAAACTGTCCAAAGCAGGTGACACCATGACCAAGAATATTTTACACTTGCCACACTTTGACTTATCTCATCTCATGGAACATGGTGAAATGACTTTCTCCCACATACAGTACTGATGAGTTGGTTATTGTGTCAAATCCGGCCTCATTTTCAAGTGGTTTTCTACCACCCTGTGGCCACGGAAATTGAAATAACAAATCTGGACTGCATGTCACTTTCCACTCAAGAAAATCCACAGGGCATAGTTCCTACATGAAACTGATCTCAACAAGGTCTGTGGATTATCTTGAATATATTCAAGAGAAGGAAGACATATCTAAGGTTGAAATCTCCAAAACTAGGCAACTCACACGAAAACAATCTAGATTGGTAAATAGCAATGCAGGTAAGAGGATACATTGTATGACAACAATAAGTTATAATGTGTTTTAAAAGAAGAATATGGGAAGGGGGAAGGGGAGATATAATACACCCACATATATATATATATATATATATATATATATATATATACAGGTATATATATAAATAAGCATACGTACGTGTACAGGGAATAAAAGGGAGAAAAAAAATCAAATGGTTTTTAAGATGCTTTTTAAAGATGGCCTGTGATGGATCACATAACTCAAGCAATAATCAAGAGTCTGTTATTCTACACACAGTTGCTTTGATTCTTTAGCTACATTGAACCAGATGATTTCAAGCCACCATCTTTGGTTCCCACCACAGGGGTTTTAATCTTGAGTATTGTTTTAGAGTCTAAAACCATAAAGTAAATATCTCTCTAAATTATTTGTTGACATAGACTGCTCAAGACAACAGCTTTAAAGTGAAATAAATCACCTCACATTTGTTGGTTTTGCCTTTTAATGATGAAAATAATTATATAAATAATACTAAAAACAATGTTGCGAAAACTTTAAAAGTCCAAATGTTTATGTTTTACTACATATAATTCACACCACGCCGAATACTGTATCAGAAGAATTATGCTGTTTTTATGCTACTCCATATATATATGTATATATATATATATACTGCTCCCTTAGGTGATCTCTTGGACCGGGCCACGTTTTTCACCTACCTCAGCCATATTTGTTTTTGTATTTGGAAGCGGCACTGTGTCTCCTGTAGTCCACTGAAATTGAAATATATAGCACTTGAATTAAAATATACAATAACCCTAAACCAAAGACACAACATTGAGTGTTTGCATAATAGTCTTTTGTTTCTGCTTTTTTTTCCAGTTCTGCAAGGTCATTGACACAAGATTTCCAACTAAGCAGCAAAATGATCAATAAACCTGTTTCATAGAGACGGCAGCAGTATGATGAATGCTCCATAATAAATGCAAATGTTCCCTTTTAAGTAAATCTGGGAAAAGCCACCATCTTAACACACTGTCTTACCGAGGCTGCGAGGATGAATCCCACCAAACACAGCAGTGTAACTCCTCTCATCTTGATCCTGAATTAGCCTCCTTTCTGTTCAAACACTTGCCTTATAGTGGCCATGTCAGTAGGTGGAGTCTATTAAACAATATGTACTAATTTAGGATAATATCAAAGTCCAAAGGGTCTTATTTGTTAGCAGATGTGAAATCGCTTACTCACACAAAAACAACTGATTAATCGTTTTTTCTGTAGAATGTTATAATTTAGTGAACGATTGAAATTAGACAAATCATTTTTCGACCCCAACGGTTTACTGACCTCAAGTTAACCAAATTAGGAAAGGACAGGACATTTTCATGTAATAGTTTTGATAAAATGTTTAATAAAAGAAGCAGTAGCAGAACGACGATACGTCCTGGTGGTTTCTCATCCGAATGGCTGCTTTTCTCCATCAGAACTCAAATTTCTTTGCATCTGTTGAGTTGAGCCCTGCTATGTGTGTCGTCTTTCATTTTTCTGTTTTTCCCTGGAAAACACAAGAAAAGACATTTCAGCTCAACAGCATTTTCTTACCTGGGTGTCCTCTCCATCAGTAGGTGGTGGTAAACCATAAGAATTATCATTTGGCTGCCAAGTACCATTCCACTGATGGGGAAAATAATCAGCAACACTTCACAGTGATGTAAGTATGATGTATTAATTCATCAAAATGATCTGAAGTTCACACTCTTGTATGTCGACACTTTCTCTCTGAGTTTATCTCCGAGTCACATTAGTCTGTTAGACTCTATTTCTCCCTCATCCCCAGATGTTCAGATGTTTAATCAAGAGATGACTCTATGAAAGTCTACATACCTCTTCACTTTTATTATCTGGATCCGATTTCTCTGGTACCTGAAATGGAAAGGCATTGCACTTCAATAAGAAAGTACCGTAAATATTTAATCTAATCCCATGACCCAACAGTGGTTGTTTGTTTGTTTCCGCAAGGTCTGCAGAAAGTCCTAAAGGGGGGTTCAAACTCTCAGATTGTGAAAAAAGGCTAATGTAGACACCCTTTGGGTTAGTCACACCTCTGTAGGTCACACACACACACACACACACACGCACACACACACACACAAAACATTGCAAAGCAATGTCATGCAGATGGAACCAGAAAACAATATCTTTTTGCAAAATGACAAAGTTTAAAATAGTTTAAATCTGACATCTCAGAAATAAATTACGGATTAACAAATAAACAATGAATAAACCTGTTTCATAGAAATAGAACAGTATATGTTATATCTTAAAAAATTAAATGTATTTCAGAATTGAAATTTGAAGTCTGAGGTTTGCAATCTATCCATTTTCATCCGCTTATCAAGGATCGGGTCGCGGTGGCAGCAGGCCCAGCAGGCTGCCCCAGACTTCCCTCTCACCCGCAACATTTTCCAGCTCGTTCTGGGGGATCCCGAGGCGTTCCCAGGTCAGCTGGGAGATATAATCCCTCCAGAGTGTTCTGGGTCTTTCCTGGGGTCTCCTACCAGTTGGGCATGCACAGAAAACCTCCAGTGGGAGGCGCCAGGGAAGCATCCTGATTAGAGGCCCGAACCACCTCAGCTGACTCCTTTCGACACGAAGGAGTAGTGCCTCAAGTCCAAGTTCCCTCCTGATGTCCGAGCTCCTTACCCTATCTCTAAGGCTGAGCCCGGCCACCCTACGGAAGAAACTCATTGTATCCGTGACTTCGTTCCAACAGGACCACATCATCTGCGAACAGCTGACCTAAATATCTTGTCCGTGAAAGTCACGAACAGGACTGGTGATAAAGGGCAGCCCTGGCAGAGGCCAACACCCACCGGGAACGTGTCTGACGTAATGCCTAGAATACGAACACAGCTCCTACTGCGGTTGTACAGAGACCGGCTGGCCCGTTGCATCCCATACTCCCGCAGCACCACCCACAAAAGCTCCAGAGGGACCCGGTCGAAAGCCTTCTCCAAATCCACAAAGCACATGTAGACTGGTTGGGCAAACTCCCATGACCCCTCCAGTAGTCTTGATAGGGTAAAGAGCTGGGCCACTGTTCAACAACCGGGACGGAATCCACACTGCTCCTCTAGAATCTGAGGTTCGACAAACGGTCGGAGCCTCCTTTCTAGCACCCTGGCATAAGCTTTCCCCGGGAGGCTGAGTAGTGTGATATCCCGATGGTTCGAGCACACTCTCCGGTCCCCCTTTTTGAAAATGGGAACCACCACCCCAGTCTGCCAGTACTTGGGCACTGTTCCCGACCTCAATGCGACATTGAAAAGGTGTGTCAGCCAAGACAGTCCAACAATGTCCAGCGCCCTCAGCATCTCAGGGCGGATCCCATCTACCCCCGGCACCTTGCCACCAAGAAGCTTTTTGGTTACCTCAGCGGCCTACGCCAAGGATATGGGTGCGACCCCCACTCCCTCAAGTTTTCAGGCGCTGCCTCCTCTGCAGGGGACATGTTGGCCGGGTTTAGGAGTTCCTCAAAGTGCTCTTTCCATCTGCTTCAGAAGACCCCTGAGCCAACAAGGCCCGAAAGGCCTCATTCTTCAGATTGACGCCTTCCCTCACCCCCGGTGTCCACCACTGGGTTCTCGGGTTGCCGCCACGATAGGCATCGGTGACCTTCCGACCACAGCTCCAAGCGGCCGCGTCCACAATAGGCTTTGAACATGGTCCACTCGGATTCCATGTCCCCAACCTCCCTCGGGATGTGTGAGAAGTTCTTCCGGAGGTGGGAGGTTGAAGACCTCCCGGACAGGATCCTCCGCCAGACGTTCCCAGTTCACCCTTACTACACGTTTTGGGCTTGCCAGGTCTTTATAGCCGGCTCCCCCGCCATCTGATCCAACTCACCACCAGGTGGTGATCAGTAGACAGCTCTGCTCTTCTCCTCACCAGAGTGTCCAAGGCATACGGCCGCAGATCAGATGATACGATTACAAAGTCGATCATTGATCTCCGGCCTAAAGTGTTCTGGTACCAGGTACACTTATGAGCCACCTGATGTTCGAACATTGTGTTCGTTATGAACAAACCGTGGCTAGCACAGAAGTACAATAGCAAGACACCACTCCCAATTCCTCCCAATCACCCCCTGCCAGGTTTCTCTGTCATTGCCCACGTGAGCGTTGAAGTCTCCTAGGAGAACTATGGAGTCGGCAGGAGGCGCCCTTTCCAGGAGCCCTCCCACCGACTCCAAGAAGGCCGGATACTCCGAACTGCTGTTTGGTGCATAGGCACAAACAACAGTTAGAGCCTTACTCCCCACAACCCGCAGGCGCAGGTAGGCGGCCATCTCGTTCACCGGGGAAAACTCCAACACGGCGGCACTCAGTCGGGGGCTGGTGAGTATCCCCACTCCCTTCCGGCACCTCTCACCCTGGGTAACTCCAGAAAAGGACAAAGTCCAATCCTTCTCCAGGAGCTTGGTTCCAGTGCCAGTGCTGTGCGTGGAGGTGAACCCAACTATATCTAGCTGATACCGCTCCATCTCCCGCACCAGCTCCGGCTCTTTCCCCGCTAGAGAGGTGACGTTCCACATCCCTAGAGCCAGTCTATGGGACCTGTTTGCCTCGGGAGACCCTACCAGGGGCTGATGTCCCGGACAACATAGATCCCAGGATCACTGAGCCACTCAAACTCCTCCACCACGTTAAGGTGGCGATTCACGGAGGAGACATCAGATATAAAGAGACATTAGTTGTAGTTTAAATCTGTTTCCTACTCTGCAGCGGCCCTCACCTAACCTTTTGTTTAAATTGGAGATCAAGTTTCACCTAAACAAATCAAACCGACCCTCGTACCAAGAACATTTGACAGTTTCCATATTTTGACTTCCAAAAACCTCTTGGAGAACAGTGACATCACTCCCCTCTCACAAAGAATACCCACCGTTGATGAGTTTGTGTTGTTAAAGGTCAAATCACCACTGCTCATCGGTATTCGAAGCTCTGGTTGCCCCTGAAAATGAAAATTTAGAATGAGTTAGTTCAAGGACACGATAGTGTTTACTTACTATCCATTTGCCAGATTGTTTGCAAAGGACATTGACATTGGATTTCAACAAAGCAACTAAACAATCAATAGAAATAGCAGCAATATAACACATGCTGTCGGCCTCTAATGATTAGTTTGATTCTTGAAAAAAATGATAACAAATGTAATGTATTTCAAGCCTTGGTGTACTTCAGAATTAAAATTTGAAATCAGTCAAATTCAAGAAATATCAAAATAATTTCAAAGAGAGTGAAGAACCTCACAGGTTAGATTAAAAATGAATGTAACATTTTTTTATTTTGTTGTAAAAGCACACAGTTGGAAAAAGTGAAATTCATTAAATAACTGTGGGGATCTTCAGGCATACAGTACATCCATCTTCAGTCCAAACTTCTCTACAACAGACTAAGTGCCAAACTCAAGACTCTTCTTTGAAACTGGTGGATCCTCTAGATATCACAAGATAAAAAGCACTACTCATGTCAAGAGAGAACGCTGAAAAAAATGCCTTTAATCTTCTCTTATGACATTAGTTGAAACATTAGTTGTAGTTAAAATCTGTTTCCTACTCTGCAGCGGCCCTCACCTAACCTTTTGTTTAAATTGGAGATCAAGTTTCACCTAAACAAATCAAACCGACCCTCGTACCAAGAACATTTGACAGTTTCCATATTTTGACTTCCAAAAACCTCTTGGAGAACAGTGACATCACTCCCCTCTCACAAAGAATACCCACCGTTGATGAGTTTGTGTTGTTAAAGGTCAAATCACCACTGCTCATCGGTATTCGAAGCTCTGGTTGCCCCTGAAAATGAAAATTTAGAATGAGTTAGTTCAAGGACACGATAGTGTTTACTTACTATCCATTTGCCAGATTGTTTGCAAAGGACATTGACATTGGATTTCAACAAAGCAACTAAACAATCAATAGAAATAGCAGCAATATAACACATGCTGTCGGCCTCTAATGATTAGTTTGATTCTTGAAAAAAATTATAACAAATGTAATGTATTTCAAGCCTTGGTGTACTTCAGAATAAAAATTTGAAATCAGTCAAATTCAAGAAATATCAAAATAATTTCAAAGAGAGTGAAGAACCTCACAGGTTAGATTAAAAATGAATGTAACATTTTTTTATTTTGTTGTAAAAGCACACAGTTGGAAAAAGTGAAATTCATTAAATAACTGTGGGGATCTTCAGGCATACAGTACATCCATCTTCAGTCCAAACTTCTCTACAACAGACTAAGTGCCAAACTCAAGACTCTTCTTTGAAACTGGTGGATCCTCTAGATATCACAAGATAAAAAGCACTACTCATGTCAAGAGAGAACGCTAAAAAAAATGCCTTTAATCTTCTCTTATGACATTAGTTGAAACATTAGTTGTAGTTAAAATCTGTTTCCTACTCTGCAGCGGCCCTCACCTAACCTTTTGTTTAAATTGGAGATCAAGTTTCACCTAAACAAATCAAACCGACCCTAGTACCAAGAACATTTGACAGTTTCCATATTTTGACTTCCAAAAACCTCTTGGAGAACAGTGACATCACTCCCCTCCTACAAAGAATACCCACCGTTGATGAGTTTGTGTTGTTAATGGTCAAACCACCACTGTCCATCGTTACATATCTTGACCACTGAAAATGAAAATTTAGAATGAGTTAGTTCAAGGACACGATAGTGTTTACTTAGTATCCATTTGCCAGATTGTTTGCAAAGGACATTGACATTGGATTTCAACAAACAAAGCAACTAAACAATCAATAGAAATAGCATCAGTATGACATATGCTGTAGGCCTCTAATGATTAGTTTGATTCTTAAAAAATACTATAACAACTTTAAAGTCTTTCTGTACTTGTTGTCAGTAGGTGTAGTTTGTTAGAGTTTTTCCAGTTCTTGTCTGTTTTGTGCTTCAGCTTTATTACAAAGTCCAACTTTATATATTTATTTTACCTTTTTGAGATGTTATTTATCTATTCATTGACTTTTGATTTCAAACATATCTTTATTGTTATATATTGACCTTGGTATAACAGCCTATGAGTTTTAAAGAAAGGTCCTGTAAGGACTGTTGGACAAATCGTTATCCATAAACACTATTGTCAGTCAAAACTGTTCCTACCCCAGACTTTGTGCCGGACCAAAGAGTCATTGTGGAAACTAACAGGCAACATAAAAAACCCTCCTCTCACTTCAGGAAACCAGAGATCTTGTAAATATCATAATGTAAATGTATAACAAGGCAATGCCGCACTCATTTCTGAAGGAAAAGCTGAACAGTGCCATTAATTTCTCACAAATCTGTCTGCTGGACTGCAGCATGACTAAACCCAATATTTTGTTGATGTTAGACATAATGTCAAGTTTTATTGAAACAAATCAAACTGTCCAAAGCAGGTGACACCATGACCAAGAATATTTTACACTTGCCACACTTTGACTTATCTCATCTCATGGAACATGGTGAAATGACTTTCTCCCACATACAGTACTGATGAGTTGGTTATTGTGTCAAATCCGGCCTCATTTTCAAGTGGTTTTCTACCACCCTGTGGCCACGGAAATTGAAATAACAAATCTGGACTGCATGTCACTTTCCACTCAAGAAAATCCACAGGGCATAGTTCCTACATGAAACTGATCTCAACAAGGTCTGTGGATTATCTTGAATATATTCAAGAGAAGGAAGACATATCTAAGGTTGAAATCTCCAAAACTAGGCAACTCACACGAAAACAATCTAGATTGGTAAATAGCAATGCAGGTAAGAGGATACATTGTATGACAACAATAAGTTATAATGTGTTTTAAAAGAAGAATATGGGAAGGGGGAAGGGGAGATATAATACACCCACATATATATATATATATATATATATATATATATATATATATACAGGTATATATATAAATAAGCATACGTACGTGTACAGGGAATAAAAGGGAGAAAAAAAATCAAATGGTTTTTAAGATGCTTTTTAAAGATGGCCTGTGATGGATCACATAACTCAAGCAATAATCAAGAGTCTGTTATTCTACACACAGTTTATTTGGTCCACACAGCTACAGTAAAATTGATGTAGTTTCAGACACCACCCTAATATAGGTTCTACTTTCACAAAGGTTACAATCTTGAGTATTGTTTTAGAGTCTAAAACCATAAAGTAAATATCTCTCTAAATTATTTGTTGACATAGACTGCTCAAGACAACAGCTTTAAAGTGAAATAAATCACCTCACATTTGTTGGTTTTGCCTTTTAATGATGAAAATAATTATATAAATAATACTAAAAACAATGTTGCGAAAACTTTAAAAGTCCAAATGTTTATGTTTTACTACATATAATTCACACCACGCCGAATACTGTATCAGAAGAATTATGCTGTTTTTATGCTACTCCATATATATATATGTATATATATATATACTGCTCCCTTAGGTGATCTCTTGGACCGGGCCACGTTTTTCACCTACCTCAGGCACATTTCTTTTTGTATTTGGAAGCGGCACTGTGTCTCCTGTAGTCCACTGAAATTGAAATATATAGCACTTGAATTAAAATATACAATAACCCTAAACCAAAGACACAACATTGAGTGTTTGCATAATAGTCTTTTGTTTCTGCTTTTTTTTCCAGTTCTGCAAGGTCATTGACACAAGATTTCCAACTAAGCAGCAAAATGATCAATAAACCTGTTTCATAGAGACGGCAGCAGTATGATGAATGCTCCATAATAAATGCAAATGTTCCCTTTTTAGTAAATCTGGGAAAAGCCACCATCTTAACACACTGTCTTACCGAGGCTGCGAGGATGAATCCCACCAAACACAGCAGTGTAACTCCTCTCATCTTGATCCTGAATTAGCCTCCTTTCTGTTCAAACACCTGCCTTATAGTGGCCATGTCAGTAGGTGGAGTCTATTACACAATATGTACTAATTTAGGATAACATCAAAGTCCAAAGGGTCTTATTTGTTAGCAGATGTGAAATCGCTTACTCACACAAAAACAACTGATTAATCGTTTTGTCTGTAGAATGTTATAATTTAGTGAACGATATCCATTAAGATTTCCCAGAGCCCAAGATGACGTCTCCAAATTCCTTGTTTTATCCAAACGTCAAGCTAATACCCAAATATGTTCAGTTTACTCTCACATGTCACAAAGAAAAGCAGGAAATCTTCACATTTGAGAAGCTTAAATTTGGACAATATTAAGCATTTTTGATTTAAGGAGGACAAAAATGATTATCAGTGTAGGTAGAGATTATTTTTCATCAACTATACTCGTCTATTGTAATGAAAAGAGAAGAACCTAATAAACTAAAGGGATCGTTGAGAATAATGTCATGTCCTAATTTTTAAACTGAAAGTGGGTATTAGTGCACAGTGTCCAGAAAAATAAATTTTGGCCACAGCCTCGTTCTGCACTCTGCCCCAAGTCTATTTATCTGATGAAGATGCAATGCTGATGCATTTTGTGAGAATAGTTGTCAATTTTGTTAAATGGTAGATAAATTATTGAAATTGAACTAATCTTTTTCGACCCCAAAGGTTTACTGACCTAAAGATAACCGAATTAGGAAAGGAAAGGACATTTACATGTAATAGTTTTGATAAAATGTTTAATAAATGAAGCAGTAGCAGAACGTCGATAAGTCCTAATGGCTGCTTTTCTTCATCAGAACTCAAATTTTCATCAGATATAAAGAGACATTAGTTGTAGTTTAAATCTGTTAATCCTACTCTGCAGCAGCCTTCGCCTCACTTTTTGTTTGAATTGGAGAAGTTTCACCGAAACAAATGAAACTGACACCATTACCATGAATATTTGACACTTTCTATATTTGGACTTCCAAAAACGCCCCCTCCCACAAAGAATACCCACCGTTGATGAGTTTGTGTTGTTAAAGGTCAAACCACCACTGTCCATCGTTACATATCTTGACCTCTACTGATCTCTAAATTATTTGTTGACATAGACTGCTCAAGACAACAGCTTTAAAGTGAAATAAATCACCTCACATTTGTTGGTTTTGCCTTTTAATGATGAAAATAATTATATAAATAATACTAAAAACAATGTTGCGAAAACTTTAAAAGTCCAAATGTTTATGTTTTACTACATATAATTCACACCACGCCGAATACTGTATCAGAAGAATTATGCTGTTTTTATGCTACTCCATATATATATGTATATATATATATACTGCTCCCTTAGGTGATCTCTTGGACCGGGCCACGTTTTTCACCTACCTCAGCCATATTTGTTTCTGTATTTGGAAGCGGCACTGTGTCTCCTGTAGTCCACTGAAATTGAAATATATAGCACTTGAATTAAAATATACAATAACCCTAAACCAAAGACACAACATTGAGTGTTTGCATAATAGTCTTTTGTTTCTGCTTTTTTTTCCAGTTCTGCAAGGTCATTGACACAAGATTTCCAACTAAGCAGCAAAATGATCAATAAACCTGTTTCATAGAGACGGCAGCAGTATGATGAATGCTCCATAATAAATGCAAATGTTCCCTTTTTAGTAAATCTGGGAAAAGCCACCATCTTAACACACTGTCTTACCGAGGCTGCGAGGATGAATCCCACCAAACACAGCAGTGTAACTCCTCTCATCTTGATCCTGAATTAGCCTCCTTTCTGTTCAAACACCTGCCTTATAGTGGCCATGTCAGTAGGTGGAGTCTATTACACAATATGTACTAATTTAGGATAACATCAAAGTCCAAAGGGTCTTATTTGTTAGCAGATGTGAAATCGCTTACTCACACAAAAACAACTGATTAATCGTTTTGTCTGTAGAATGTTATAATTTAGTGAACGATATCCATTAAGATTTCCCAGAGCCCAAGATGACGTCTCCAAATTCCTTGTTTTATCCAAACGTCAAGCTAATACCCAAATATGTTCAGTTTACTCTCACATGTCACAAAGAAAAGCAGGAAATCTTCACATTTGAGAAGCTTAAATTTGGACAATATTAAGCATTTTTGATTTAAGGAGGACAAAAATGATTATCAGTGTAGGTAGAGATTATTTTTCATCAACTATACTCGTCTATTGTAATGAAAAGAGAAGAACCTAATAAACTAAAGGGATCGTTGAGAATAATGTCATGTCCTAATTTTTAAACTGAAAGTGGGTATTAGTGCACAGTGTCCAGAAAAATAAATTTTGGCCACAGCCTCGTTCTGCACTCTGCCCCAAGTCTATTTATCTGATGAAGATGCAATGCTGATGCATTTTGTGAGAATAGTTGTCAATTTTGTTAAATGGTAGATAAATTATTGAAATTGAACTAATCTTTTTCGACCCCAAAGGTTTACTGACCTAAAGATAACCGAATTAGGAAAGGAAAGGACATTTACATGTAATAGTTTTGATAAAATGTTTAATAAATGAAGCAGTAGCAGAACGTCGATAAGTCCTAATGGCTGCTTTTCTTCATCAGAACTCAAATTTTCATCAGATATAAAGAGACATTAGTTGTAGTTTAAATCTGTTAATCCTACTCTGCAGCAGCCTTCGCCTCACTTTTTGTTTGAATTGGAGAAGTTTCACCGAAACAAATGAAACTGACACCATTACCATGAATATTTGACACTTTCTATATTTGGACTTCCAAAAACGCCCCCTCCCACAAAGAATACCCACCGTTGATGAGTTTGTGTTGTTAAAGGTCAAACCACCACTGTCCATCGTTACATATCTTGACCTCTACTGATCTCTAAATTATTTGTTGACATAGACTGCTCAAGACAACAGCTTTAAAGTGAAATAAATCACCTCACATTTGTTGGTTTTGCCTTTTAATGATGAAAATAATTATATAAATAATACTAAAAACAATGTTGCGAAAACTTTAAAAGTCCAAATGTTTATGTTTTACTACATATAATTCACACCACGCCGAATACTGTATCAGAAGAATTATGCTGTTTTTATGCTACTCCATATATATATATGTATATATATATATACTGCTCCCTTAGGTGATCTCTTGGACCGGGCCACGTTTTTCACCTACCTCAGGCACATTTCTTTTTGTATTTGGAAGCGGCACTGTGTCTCCTGTAGTCCACTGAAATTGAAATATATAGCACTTGAATTAAAATATACAATAACCCTAAACCAAAGACACAACATTGAGTGTTTGCATAATAGTCTTTTGTTTCTGCTTTTTTTTCCAGTTCTGCAAGGTCATTGACACAAGATTTCCAACTAAGCAGCAAAATGATCAATAAACCTGTTTCATAGAGACGGCAGCAGTATGATGAATGCTCCATAATAAATGCAAATGTTCCCTTTTTAGTAAATCTGGGAAAAGCCACCATCTTAACACACTGTCTTACCGAGGCTGCGAGGATGAATCCCACCAAACACAGCAGTGTAACTCCTCTCATCTTGATCCTGAATTAGCCTCCTTTCTGTTCAAACACCTGCCTTATAGTGGCCATGTCAGTAGGTGGAGTCTATTACACAATATGTACTAATTTAGGATAACATCAAAGTCCAAAGGGTCTTATTTGTTAGCAGATGTGAAATCGCTTACTCACACAAAAACAACTGATTAATCGTTTTGTCTGTAGAATGTTATAATTTAGTGAACGATATCCATTAAGATTTCCCAGAGCCCAAGATGACGTCTCCAAATTCCTTGTTTTATCCAAACGTCAAGCTAATACCCAAATATGTTCAGTTTACTCTCACATGTCACAAAGAAAAGCAGGAAATCTTCACATTTGAGAAGCTTAAATTTGGACAATATTAAGCATTTTTGATTTAAGGAGGACAAAAATGATTATCAGTGTAGGTAGAGATTATTTTTCATCAACTATACTCGTCTATTGTAATGAAAAGAGAAGAACCTAATAAACTAAAGGGATCGTTGAGAATAATGTCATGTCCTAATTTTTAAACTGAAAGTGGGTATTAGTGCACAGTGTCCAGAAAAATAAATTTTGGCCACAGCCTCGTTCTGCACTCTGCCCCAAGTCTATTTATCTGATGAAGATGCAATGCTGATGCATTTTGTGAGAATAGTTGTCAATTTTGTTAAATGGTAGATAAATTATTGAAATTGAACTAATCTTTTTCGACCCCAAAGGTTTACTGACCTAAAGATAACCGAATTAGGAAAGGAAAGGACATTTACATGTAATAGTTTTGATAAAATGTTTAATAAATGAAGCAGTAGCAGAACGTCGATAAGTCCTAATGGCTGCTTTTCTTCATCAGAACTCAAATTTTCATCAGATATAAAGAGACATTAGTTGTAGTTTAAATCTGTTAATCCTACTCTGCAGCAGCCTTCGCCTCACTTTTTGTTTGAATTGGAGAAGTTTCACCGAAACAAATGAAACTGACACCATTGCCATGAATATTTGACACTTTCTATATTTGGACTTCCAAAAACGCCCCCTCCCACAAAGAATACCCACCGTTGATGAGTTTGTGTTGTTAAAGGTCAAACCACCACTGTCCATCGTTACATATCTTGACCTCTACTGATTAGTTTGATTCTTAAAAGAAATATACAAATTAAAAGTATTTCTGTACTTGTTTTACATCAGAGTAGTATAAATATACATATTGAAATCAATATGGAAGCAAAGAAATACCATTCTAATTTGAATTTTGTAACCAAATACCTAAATAGTGAAATTTAATTCCTACATCATTTATAGTATTAGAATATTTTATATTGAAAACAATCTCATACATTTAGGGCATTGTAAGTAACATTTAAGCTATTGCAAGAAAATGAGAACTACAGAACATTGGCAGTTAATATTTCCTTTTTGAGATTTTATTCATCTATTCATTGACTTTTGATTTCAAACGTATATTTATTGTTATTTATTGACCTTGGTATTTTTTTGTTAACAGCCTACGGGTTTTAAAGGAAGGTCCTGTAAGGACTGTTGGACAAATCGTTATCCATAAACACTATTGTCAGTCAAAACTGTTCCTACCCCGGACTTTGTGCCGGACCAAATAGTATTTTTTTAAACTAGCAGGCAACATAAAAAACCCTCCTCTCACTTCAGGAAACCAGAGATCTTGTAAATGTAAACATAACATTTTATGTTTCCAAGAAAACTCCACAGGGCATCTTTAATCTTTGCATAGAGGTCATATTAGCTGAAAAAAATTGTTTATTCATACAAGTTACGCTCAAAATGTTTTTTTTTTATAATTTAGAAAATCACTTTTTTTTAAAGACAGGTAATTGGAAACACCTTTTTAATTTACTTAATTTTTAGATTTACAGTATTTAAATTGCATTATTTAAATCCAAATTAAAGTAATAAGTGCATTAAGACTCAAATGCATAAATTAATCAATTCATTCATAAATTCAAGGCTGAGTTGTCATACTAGTTGTTGGGCAGTTTTTCAAATACAAAATGTATAATCGACCACTTAAAGAAGAAGCCTCCATAAAAGATGGGAGTGTTGATGGAAGAAACAAAAAGTCAAATCAAAACAGATTTTTTAAAGAATAATTTTAATTTACATTCAGTAATTTACTAAATAAGACATAATGATGAAATACAATTAGTATTGACGTGTTTGAGAAAAAATTACTCATAATTATTGTTAATTGTATATTTAAATTTGAGTGTGACTGAAAAGAGTTGCACAATGCGCGCCGCCTCTGTCACAGCGTGCGCGCTCGCGATGGTTACCATGACGCTGAATGGCAACCACAGACGGCGGCCACGGAAGATGGTAAGAGTGAGTTGAAATGACCGATTCTCCCCTTAAAAAAAAACCCTCCTCCGAGTAGTTCATGTGGATTTAGTTGAACTATTTAGAGTGAGACGCAGCGTGACTTGAGCTGTGTTGTCGTCGTGTTTCTGGGTGAAAGGCGGCATGAAGGCGCACAGCGGCGGCAGCGAGGTCGGGGTGTTCGTCCGGGTCCGACCGACGGCGAACTTCTCCCGTGACGTCATCGAGTGTCTTCCCGACGGACAGGTGACGTAATAATACCGCTCACCTGAGTTAATTGGGTTACTGTTGAGACGCAATTAAATCACAAGGAGGAGCCGGTAAGAAACTCAAGTTTGGGTGACTTTTAACTTCCAGTTCGTTTTAATGTTATTTAAACAAGGCCACTGTTTGGTTTTAAATGCTTAATGTTCAACATACCAAACTATATTTCCCAAATAATTAGCAAGTCAACACTAGTTTAAAACTGTGAATCTGATTGAAAAGTAAAGCTAAGCCCGAATGGTGCAACCCATGAAGCATTAACTAGACCCACGTTTATCATGCTTTTGTCAACTTCCACAAACCTAACCATTTTAACCTTCAATCTTTTTTACATGGCAAACAATTTGATGTGGCATAACATTGATTGACATATTGATTACCAGGTGTGTAGTTCCAGGGCCCTGATATTATGTATGATCGCTAACTGGGGCAATTAAATGGACTACAGCCATCATTAATGGTATTACTTAGACCTGTTGCCTTATTGAGTAATCAGAAAATACATCTTTTTATATCAATTTATCTTTCTTTTGTTGGGGGCTGAGTCAGATTTGAACATTTGCTAGTTCTTTTCGTCTTCTTTGAGAGTAAATTGAATATCTTAGGGTATGGACTGTTGGTTGTAGAAGACACCCCTTTGCTCTTTGTCACAGACCAGACAATTAATTCAGTAATCAAGAAAGTAAATGACAGATTATTTCAAAATCATAGTAACCCTGGTTGCGACCCTACATGCACGTATAGTCAGTTGTCAGTTGTCAGTTTTTTGGGTATACAGAGTTAAAATGAATGCAGTATAATATATCAGCACTGCTATTAATCCTGCCTTCATGAGGACTATGATTTTAATTTGTTTATGGCACAAAATGTTGTTTTTTCCTTTTAATGTATTACCTATTGAATCAATATTCCATTAAGATAAAGATTGAGTCATTAAATTATCTCACTGTTTATTGTCCAAGACGTTTTGACCTTTAATTTATTCATAAAAGTGTTTGAACTGCGTCACATCCGTATCCTTAATGGATAACCTTACTCCAAATATTGACATATTTGCCAGATTTTTTGTGCTTGAAAATAATTCTGGTGTTTGGTGTCCACTCAAATATACTCAAAAACGTAGTTTTGTGTGTTTTCCCCCTCAGACGGTTAACATCCATCCCAGGAAAGACTCCAGAAAGCCCCAGGACACCAGGAAAAGTCAGCTGAGCTATTGGTCGTTCCGGCTGGATGGCGTCCTGCAGGATGTTTCCCAGGAGGAGTTGTATGCCCGAGTGTGCCGACGGGTGGTACTGGGAGCACTGGATGGCTATAATGGTAGATCCTTTAAAACTAACAGTGTGTAGTAAAGTATTAATACCAGCTATAAGCACATTCACATTCATACGGTCTACAGGGCTGTAGGTTTGTTTTTATTTCTTCACAGCCACTAAAAGGGCCCAAATTTCCCAAATGATACGAATGAAAGTGTTTCGTCTAATTTTGGAGATTTTCGTGATCGTATAGTGTCTTCTGTTGTGTGTTTTTCAGGTACCGTGATGTGTTTTGGGCAGACGGGTGCGGGAAAGACCTACACCATGACAGGATCTACAGAAACATACAAGCAGCGTGGCGTCATTCCTCGGGCCCTTCAGGAGGTAGCTCGCATCATGTGAAAATGTTTATCTCTGAAACACCCTGACAGCTCCATTTTAAGTAAATATGTTGTTTTTTTTTTTTTATTTTAAATTAAATCTCTAATATGGCGTTCAGGTGTTTCGGGAGGTGGAGAAAAAGACTGCGCACTCCTTCTCTGTGCACCTGTCCTACCTGGAGATCTACAACGAGACCCTGGTGGACCTGCTGCCATCGCCGCAGGGCTCACCACACCCATCGCCTCATGGCATGGTGGTGATGGAGGAGCCGGGAAGAGGGGTGTTCATCAGAGGGCTGTCTCTTCATCCTGTCCACAGTGAGGAGGAGGCTCTCAACCTGCTGTTTGAGGTGTGGTCTGATGTTTACGGCCGTAAAAAAACCTGTTGATTTGAAGAATGAATTCACTTTCAATTAAGTAATGATTAAAGTTAAAGCACAGAATTAAGATGTTTTAATGCTTCAGACTGTTGTTCCAAACGTTGAGTATCATCTTTTATTTTCTATATTGTTCCCACAGAGAGCCCTCTGCTCATGTAGCAGGCCACACTCGTTACTTCCTTTATCCCTGTGGAGAAAATACAACCAGAAATTTGGATGCAGAATGCAATTTCATTTAATTAAAATTGTATTTTATTGCGCCGTTGTTTAATGTTTTTTTTTGCCCAGTTTTATGAAGAAATAGAGGTTGTTTTTTTCTAAAAAAGCAAAAAATCTTTTCATGCTTAATGTTCTGTAATCAGTTTTGGTTGACTAGGGTGGGAGCAGTGTAATTCCCATGATTTTTATGGACGATAAATTGAAAATGTAACCATGATAAAGCTGTTCTTTCTTTACTCAGGGTGAGTTGAATCGAATTATTGGATCACATGCCTTGAACAAGAACTCCTCCAGGTCCCACTGTATCTTCACTGTGCATATAGAGGTATTCCCTTTGGAGGTTACTGCTATGTTCGTTTGTTTTTTTACTGTGGTGTTGGTGCTCAAACATGCCTTTTCCCTGCATGCGGTTTTTAAGTAGGAGAAAATGTCTTTCTTGATTCCAGTCTCGCTCACATACTCTGCCTGATGCCAAGTACGTCACCTCCAAGCTGAACCTGGTGGATTTGGCTGGCTCAGAGAGGCTGGGAAAGACTGGGGTGAGTTTGAGAATGTCTGACTTCACTAATGGAGATATTTATGCTGAAAAGCCATTAAAAGGTGCCTTTTAACACTCGTAACACAAGGTACATAAGGTTATGTCCAGGTGGGATGTTAAAATTCTATTCAATTTAAAAGGTATATTAATATAAATTCTTGGCTTCTTGATCCTCCAGTCAAAGTTAAAAATAAGCTTTTCTCTATGATTTGTCATGTAACATTATCTTTTTTTCTTCTTCATTTCACCTTTCTGTTCTTTCAGACGGAGGGTCAAATGTTCAAGGAAGCGATGTATATCAACAAGTCGTTGTCTTTCCTGGAGCAGGCCATCCTGGCCCTGGCAGACCATCGCAGAGACCACGTTCCCTTCAGACAGACTAAACTCACTCATGCCCTCAAAGACTCTCTAGGTGAGCCTCGGGTTTTTAACAATGATATGAGCTTATATTTGGAAGTTTAAGTGGTCCTTTTCTCTTTTGTAAGACTGGTATAATAAACTGCAGTTGTCCATCTCCGTAGGAGGGAACTGCAACACTGTGCTTGTGGCCAACATCTATGGTGAGGCTGCACAGATGGAAGAAACGGTAAGTAGTGGAATATATGTCATAAATCAAAAAGCAGTGTCTGTCTTTCTGCCCGTGGTCTCCTATCAGCTCTGGATGATAATCAATATTCTTTGCAGCTCTCTACTTTGCGTTTTGCCAGCAGAATGAAGTGCGTCCGGACAAACCATGCTGTTAATGAATACAACGATCCAGCAGTGGGTTCTTACACACACCACACATACTATAACACAAAAACTACTGTGGGAGGTCATACTTGGGTAAAAATGTGTCTTACTTTTGTTTACAGTCTGCATTGTACTCTGTTCTCTGAAAGTCTCAAGAAAACCGAGTGATTCATGAAATGTACTGTTGTGATTAGGATCAGATCAAGAAACTTAAGAAGGATGTACAAATGCTGAAAGAGGTACTGTCCATCTCCAATACACTGGTGAGTAGAGCTAGCAGGAACATGTTATGAATAGATTTCATTATAATATGTAATGTGTAGTCTATTGTCATGGTTTACTGTCAACTTGTATTGCTGCTCTGCACATCATTTACACTTTGTCATTCAGCTTCTGTTATAAAGTAGTAAATTACTTTAAATACTGTTAAAATACTTTAATTTGACCTGTGTTAAAGCATTTAACTCACATGGTATGTTTTAGTACCAGGCAATGCTTTCTAATGTTTATTTTAACATTAAAAATACTGAAACCCATTTCAGCTGGTTTTGTTTTTGAAGATAAATCTCCATCATTCACCCTCCGCCAGGCAAACCAGCCGGGCTTCATGTCTGAAGCCCAGCTTGCTGAGATCCACAGCCAGGTCCAGAGGTACCTAGAGGGAAGCCTGGAGGAAATCAGTGTGAGAAAATAACACACCGCTATAATACTTACTCAGCCATAGAATTTTGCTTAAAATTGTCCTTTTTAAAGGTGTTAAATTTCTCTCCATGACATTGAATTACAGGTTGAAAGTATCGGGCAGATCCAAGTCGTGTTCGCTCAGTTCAAGCTTGCTGTGCAGTGAGTAGCGTCTACCTTTTGAAATCTTCAACCTCAAAATGCAGTGTTTTGTTTGGAAATGGTAAACAATGAATGTTTATGTTTATGTATGCGAGTAGGCAACAGGGGCAGAAGGTGAAGGCTGAGCTAAGCCAGATCTACAACCTGGTGGAGAAAGACCCAAGTGCTCACAAAGCTGGCATCAAGGTCGGTCCACATCCGATTCACCGCATCTCGTGGGAATTAGTACTTGTACTTCTGTTTGTCTATTGTACTACTGACGGCCTGTTTAGTGAATAATCTTTGATTGAGCTTGATAGATTAGATGTTGCTCTGTAAACTCTTTTAGGAGTGGGACAGCAGAAGCAGCATCGACGATGTGGACATTGGCAGCTTTGAGGCGTCGACTCGATCACAGAAAAACACCGAGTGCCTGAGTTCAACCAAAACCAAAACCAAAAAGTCTAAAGACAAACCGAGGTTGGTAGACGGTGAACATCCTGTTAGCCATACAGCTAACTCACAGACTCCATGGCAACATAATGCTCTTTATTTACATCCCACAAAAGCATTATTTGGAACTGTAGTTTAAGCTTTGAGTGTGATCATCTTCCAAATAGAAGTAAGACAAATTCATAATAATAATGATAATTATAGGCGTGACTTTTTTTTTCATGTTGCACTATAAATATTTTTGACATTAATGAGGCGAAGAATGTTAGAGACTAAATTGACCAGATGAATGAACAAAATAAAAGCCAACCTAGGTCCAGTTATTAACTGCACTGGTTTCGTTCTCCTCATGTTACTCTATGCGATTGTCCAGCCAAGGCAAGAGACCGGGAGACGGGAGTCCAGTTTTAAGGAAGCGTTTGGAGAGTGCCTCCAAATCCAAGCTGAATTCTGCCCAGACGCCGGAGAGGGAAGAGGAGTCACTTGAGCCAGACACAGAGAGCCAGGACACACAGGAGTCACAACCGAATGCCAATGAACCCCTCCAGCTTGAGTATGTGCACGATGTGAATATAGTCCTATCTTTTAAATGGTGGGCTCGGATATCGCGGGTCGTCCTATAAATGGATTGTACACAGTGTCGGTTTTTTTTTGGAACCTCGCCCCGTGAAAAGTTTGCTCTCTCTCTCCTCCCAGCCCTAATCTAACCAAAGCAGAAGCCTTTGAGAATTTCAAATTGGGACACGGCAGCGAGGTCAACCGCATCCTGAAGGAGAACAAGGCCGTGCTCCTGGAGCGCCGCGGTCTGCTGCGCCAGCTGACTGAGGAGGTCAACGCCGTCAAGAGAGAGATCGACTGCAGCGCGGCCTCCATGCAGCAGCAGGCGGACACGAGAGGAGGCCAAGGTACTTCTCACGGTCAGACCATCACCAGGATTTTAACATGCTATATTGTGACATTGTTATACATACTATACTGTGACCTTGGTATGATATTCTATACGAAGAAAATATTTATGCATTCGATAGTTTTTTCATGGTATGCTATACTATGAACCTTTTGAGTGACTTTTTTTTAACGTACAATACTAACTATTTTAGTACACGCTGTAACAATTTTAAGATGTATTTTTATGACGTCCTCTTCGATCACTTTTTAATCACTTTTTCTATGATTTGCTGTAGTATAACTTTTATATGCCATACTATGACTTTTTTATGTCATAATATTCTATGATTTTTTTATGGCATACTATACAGAACTATGACTTTTTTATGACATACTATACCAGTGGTATTCAATTTAAATTCATCGAGGTCCAGTTAGAGAGAATTTCCTCATGCAAAGGTCCGGAAGATCACAATAATGTCTAATTTGCATTATGATTTAGTCCCATATATATATATATATTGAAGTAGCCAACAGTCGTATTAATGTCTGTATGTAGTCGACAACTGACTGTCATTTCAAATATAGAAAGTTCAATTGAATAATATCTATTGTCGGATTTCAAATTGAACTGGATGAATTATGAATAATACAGACTCTAATAATAAATGATCTTCTCTTATTTCAAGTAAAATATGAGCTGGATAAAAAAATTAAATACATAACAGAAAACGTTAAAAAAAATGTGCATCATAAAACAAAGTACTTCATTTTAGAAAAATAAATACAACTGAATTGTCCTACAGCTTTAAATTCAATTAATTCAGTGTGAAGTGATGTCAAGATATTATATTATTTGTGTGCAGAGTCCAACGTGTTTCAGCTCTTTTCTCCTCTGTTGTGAATTAATGTGTCAGGATTCTGATTATTGAGCTCTTAGGTTTATTTTTCTGTGCCTTCATTTCAAATGTGAGCTTTCTTTTAATAATCACCACGGTCTCTGAACATATGATACACACGAGAAGACTGAACATAAGAGTCTGTCCATTCTTGGTTTAAGTCTCTGGTCTCGCTGTCCTCATTTCTCTTTTTGGAGAAGTCCATGTGAAATCACGTCTCTGACTCGCGTTCTCTCCGACGAGATTTACCAGAATCCACACGTTTGATTGGCCGAGTAGCATCACGTGATGTGACTTACAACGCATGTAATTGGTCGGTGTGTTTCCTGGACCGCTGAACGAGTCCCGTAAAGACTGGAAAAGCTGCGCCGGTTAAAATAGAAGCGCGAATTATCCATCGGGGTTAGGTCTGTAGGGACCGCCTGTTAGTGACCCCTAATGTGATTAAAAGCCATAGTATAGTAATATACTATGGATTTTAATCACATTTGTATTGGTTTTTATGGCATATTATGACTTTTTCTTGACATGCAATATTTTAAGACACACTATACTGTGACTTATTTTACTTACTTACTTACTTTTTATATCACACCATACTGTATTCTCTTTCTTTTAATGGCGATTCTTATTGCTTCTTATGTTATACTGTGACTCTTTATATGGCATACTATTTATATTCAGGACTGGGTGCCCCCTCCCCCTCATAAGATATACACCTTTATTCATAATTTCAGCAGCACGAGGACTGACAAATACAGAACTACAGAAACTGTTACAAATAAATAAGAATAGAAACAATGCAGGAGTATTTGTAGACAAATATAATAGTATAATATATGTTAAGGTGCAGAAATATAACACTTTATATAGTATTACATAGTGTAAGATATAACAATTGAGTATGAAATATAACACTAGATTGAATAGAATATCAAATATACTTAGCTTATGGAATAGTATGTTTAACAACACTATCAAGAGCATGATAAGGTATATAATCAGTGGAGACACAATTGAGAGCTGAATGAATAAAATCCTTTATTGCCCTAAGGCAGGGGGTCAAACTCATTTTCACCGCGGGCCACATCAGCATTACGGTTGCCCTCAAAGGGCCGGTTGTAACTGTAAACATTTATAAATGTAACTACTCCCTAACATATTGTTAAATGACTGTCTCTGCATTTGATTATTGTTTATTCAAGTGTAAAAATATAGTACATGCATCTATATAAATGTAAAAATGTATGTAAGCAAATTTGTCTGTTATTATAACATAAATCATTTTTGATTTAGGTTTAAGAAACCCACATTACTCTATCAAAGATCAAACTTTTAAAGAAAATAACAAAGACAAATATCATCAAACACACGTTATTACATTAACTGTTCAAAGCTTTTTTTGTCCCAGTTGAGAGGAACATAACTCTGGTACTACATATAATTGTGAGCTGCTAAAAACATGTGTGACAGATGTGTTCTGGGGCTCACCTGCTCTCATACCTTTACATGGAACACCTGCTCACACACACCTTTACATGGAACACCTGCTCACACACCTTTACATGGAACACCTGCTCACACACCTTTACATGGCTCACCTGCTCACATACCTTTATGCTGTGTTCACAACAAACGTGTTGCGAATTTTTCGCGCGAGTAGATGACAAACAAAGTCAATGCACAGACGTGAATGGATGTGAATAACGCGAATTTCCGCCGGGCGGCGAGAATGACGCGATACGGAACATTTGCGTGACGCTGTGTCTTTAAAGCCAATCAGCGTTGCTGATCAGAAACTATGGAGGAGAAGTTGATAGACTGGAAGCGGCAGTCCTCCAGACGCAGCTCCTGGAGAAGCTGTGTTCGACTACGGATGATGTTATGAACCCAGACACGTTTGAGGGACTTCCACAACATGTACAAAGCAGAACTAGTGGTTATTTCTTCCACGGTGGATGGCAGAAATTAACTACTTCCACGGAGATAACCCACGCCCCCTCTCCAGCACGATGAAGGGAAATAACCACAAATAGTGTGTGTCAGTCACTGTATAGTATGTCATCAAAAAGTCATAGAATTAAAAGCTGCATTGTAGTTTGCCAAAAAATGTGATAGAAAAAGTCAGTGTAGAAAGAAAATGTAAAATAGTCATAGTATATTATGTCATCATCAAATGTGATAGTCAAAGTACAGTTAAAAATGTGATAAGTATGTCAGAAACAGTAGTTTGTCATATAGTACTTCATTAAAAAAAGTCACAGTATTGTCTGCCATGAAATGTCCTAAAAAGGTTTTAATGTCAAGGAAGTCATCGTATAATATGCCATAAAAAGTCAAACTATTCTATGATTTTTATGGCCTTCTACACTTGACTTTATGACATTTGAATGACTTTCTTGATCTACTATACTAGTACTTTTTAAATGACATACCAGGGGGTACAAGACTTCTGCATGTTCCCTGTTGAATCCAAAATAAATGTTCAATTACATATTTGGAATTAAAATCTACAACAAAGGCTTTTTTTTTTTTTTTGTTTTTTTTTGTTTAAAGCAGAGAATACATTTTTTCATTCATGTTTTTGTATGAAGGTCAATATTTGGTCACGGAGGAGGAGCCAGATGCCGCTTCATTGATGCAGCTGAGAGAGCTGAAGGAGCTAAAGGGCCTCTACCGGCAGAGGTACGAGGTGCTGCGTGACATCAAGGCAGAGGTCAACTACTGTCAACACCTTGTGGATCAGTGCAGGCTGCGCCTGCTCTCTGGTCAGTTCTTCAAGTATCTTGTATCTTCTTCTTCTCTGACAGCTCAGAGCTTTCATGGCATCATTAGTGCCCTTTTAAAAAGCTCAGAAGATAATAAATTGCTCAATTATGTCCCAGAATTTGAGGACTGGTATAAGAAGTCTTTCCCGGTTCCTGAGGAGGAGTTGGACCCAACTATGGAAAAGACCCTTGAAGAAGTGAGTCTGCCACAGATTTAGAAAATAATGCTTCTGTATAGTTTTCTATAAAGCAAACCCTTCACACAAATAATAGAAGTAAAAGGTCCATGACTCATTTATACAAGTGCCACTCAGCGAGCAGGCAATAGGGAGGAAATCACTTTAGTCTGTGTGGTAAAAAGCTGTGAATGAACTTTGGTGAGGAGTTGCCTGCTTCCTTGTGATCTCAGGGGAAGGATCACCAGCGGTCGTATGAGCTGCTTCCTGACAACTCCAGCTCCGAGTCCTTCTACAACGCCTGCTACGGAAAGCTGAAAAGGGTGGGTCCTCTTTATTCTGTTCCACATCTAATGGACGACTGCTTATTTCATCAAAAAACATGAAGTGACCGGTGGTAACGGTGTGTATAATTTGGTCTAGGGATGTTCTTGACTCATGACATTCAGACTAATCGAGAGATCTCCACAAAGAATCGTGTAAAAGCACCACTTAAAATATCATGTTTATCACAGATGTGCTCGTAAGTTTCTTGGAAATGAGTCATTCAGCATAAAACAAAAAAAAGACTAACTGCCATAATTTGGTCAACTCACCAATCACTCATGCTATTGTCAGTAAAATAGTAGGGATGGATTAACAATCATTAATTTGCACAACAAAACTAAACCTTTAGGTGTGTGTGTCTCTGCAGAGGAATACTCGGTCCTCCACTCCAGTGCAGAGCAAGTCGTCCGGACGGAGAAGACTTCCTCCCATTCTCCCCGTTAGCTAAGTGAGTCTGTGTACAAACGGAAGTTGGTGAACGACAGTGTTCACATGTGCTAAATGTTTTTCCTACATTTGATCCGTTTATTGTGGTTTGTAGAATAATCAAGCACAAATGACACTACCCAGTGAATCAGCTTCTTAAATGAAAAGTAAAATTTATTATTCCTGAACCACAAAATAGACTTCTTTGGTTGTACAAATTCACTAGTTACAGTCTTGTATGAGCTCTACCCCTTAACCCTAGGACCTTTGACCCTTTCCCTCCGACCTATTTGCAAGTAAATTCCCCCAAAGAGAACTCAAGACAAAAGAATAAACACAAAAACTTGAAACACTGCATGAATAATGTAGTGAAACCCATCTGGGTAAAAAAAGATTTCGCTACTGTAAGTTTAAAAAAAGGAGATATCAGCCATTGCAAATGTAATCAAACAAACTGAATTTCAGTCAGTGAGAACAACATGGAAAGCGATCATTAGAAGACCCTACATTAAATTAACACAAATGCTACTATCCTGTGATTCTGCGAAAAAATACCCATCGAATACATAAACTGACAGTATGTTAAGCAATGAATTGAATGAGAACAATGTCTTGAGAGGGATTTCTAATTGGTTCTGCCTCTCCCATTAACAAACCAATATACACGCAGAGAGCATCCCAATACTAAGCCTGTCCAAACCCAGATGCGTCAGCAGTCCAGACACTCGCTTGGTCTTGGTCAAGACTGGCTCAGTTTCAAACCCAAAGTTTGCTTTTCCTTTCAGTATTTGTACATTATTCACACAATAATAAATGATTTTTCAGTGGCGTCAGATTTAAATTAACCATAGACAGAAAAATAAAACATCTGCTACCTTCACATCACTCTGGATTACCTCCAGATAATTCAACGATAGAATTGAATGATTCACATTAATAAGTAAAAAATAATACCCTTAACGGGGCAGGGTGAGTACCGTTAATTCAAAGATATTACTAAAAATGTGTTTCCAAACTTTGATAGTGTGACGTGTTTCTGTGTAACTGCTGCTGCCTCCAGCGTAGCCGTATTCTCTACAAGGGGAATGTAACGCAGTCAATTACAGGGATGACCCATTTCTGTGATGTGCAACAGCTACACTTTGTCCAAGCAATCTCATTTGTAGATATGCTTCTCTTCAACGTCTGAGCATATAAAGTAGATTAAATGACGTAACGTGATATGATATTCATTAGTTGAAAGGTAAATTCGGATTAGCATCAGTCATGCTCTGTGTGCCCAGAAGGACCAGAGGGGTTAAAATAGAAGGCCTTCAATTTGAATAAAACGCTAAAAACAATAAATTACTTAAGATATACGCAGTGCAAAAAAAGATATGTACTATTGTTTTTTTTGTTTTTTTAAAAGCTCTCCACATCGTCTGACTGTGAAGGTAGCAGGATGTTCCCTCCTCAATTAATATTTACACTCCTGTCCGCCCAAGTCTCAAGAAACCCCTGACATCTATTCACTGAAAGCCTAAAAATATCATTCAAGAAGTTAGTATAGCTATGACCCATTTCTTTTCTCTTCCAGTATGCGTTTTCTTTTTTTTTTTTTTTACAGCAAAATTATTGGAGGTGCGAAAAATAAAAACTAAAAACTTGAGTCACCTCCTCTTTTAAAACAGATCAGCTTCTACAACAACAACAAAAAAAGAGATCTTTAAGAGGTCTTTAAGTAGCAATCCTAGCTAACCACACTAGCTCTTTCTTGCCACACCGTTCTCATCCACAGACAGTTTAGGCAAGACTGGCACGCAGGATATAAGTGAGTGTGTGGTGACTATCAGCGTCATAGTCTCTGCAGTGGTTATATATGGGAGAGTAACTCTCGCTCTACGGACACCGTGTAGTGTTTAGTGACTCTGCACCTCCTGTGGATGCACCGGTGTTCCACAGCGTATCTAAATGTGTGTGTTCGCACTTTGTCTTCCTCCTCTCCGTGTGAGGTGTTACGTGGGCACGGCGGTCTCCAGGCTGCGGCGGCCCTGCCTCAGTTTGCGCTTGTTGCTGTACAGGGCCATCTCCTCCAGAGCTGAGGTGGCAGGCAGCGGGCTGGGCACCTCGACCTCGGGGCTTGCAGCGGGCACTAAACAACAACAACAACAACAACAAAATACAAGTCACGCTGCTGCTGTTTATCTACTTTTTACATCACAGTCACTCCACAAGGGCAGCTGTGGAGAGGAGGAGAGGTGAAGGCAACTGGACGGATCCCTTAAACCTGCGAGAGAAGCCCCACATTCACAGCAGCAGCTGGAAACCAGCAAAAGATTTGAGCAGAAAAAGTGGAGTGATAAGTGGGCGCATGTTTTAAACCAGCCACCTACATGGGCTGTGTTCTCAGTCGATGCCATTAAAGTGACTCATGAGCAGTAATTAGACTTCAGACAAAGTATCCATGTGGGTGGATGAAAGCAGATAATTACATGTCGCAATGCAGCTCTGTTTAAGATACATCAAGTTGCTGCAATTATTCACGTTTTTTCCAGGAACCTGATTGCTACATGTCCCGTTGCCTGCGTGACATCAGCATACGGACTCATACGTGAAACGTAAATCACCGGTTTCAGTTAACTCTGAAAACAAACTCATGCACAGTCGGGATCACGGTTAGTGGGACATCGCTACTTTAGACAGCAAATATTTCTCAACATTAGTTGCCGCTTCATACGTGGTGTGCAGGTGACGCACACCCAGATGGCCCCGCCCCTCTTAACAGCTGAACCCACAGTTATGCCACACAACTAGCAGGTTAGAGACTAAATGCACAAACCAACACCCTCGTCACATGGTCCATAAATAAAGGCGTACAATCACACGCAGACCCAAAAACACATGCACACAGGATCCTACCAATAGGAGCTGCTTATCCCAGGTAGTCACCTGAATCAAAGGGGGTAGAAAGAATTGAGGTAATGAATGCATTACTTATTGTCCACACAGTTCTCTCACTTGTCCCTTCCACAAAGCCTGTTTTAGTACAATTTGAAGTACTGCATAGCTCCGGTTCTCACCTGGGTTGCTGGAGCCGTCGTCGATGAACTGCAGGTCATCAACTGCTTCTGGGGTCTGGAAGGGAAGAAGAGCCAGTGAACAACTGAGTGGTGGGGGTGCATAGTAACCTCTATCCCAGGGGAAGCCATCACCATGGCAGCAGTGGCGCTGGCAGTGAGAGAGGGTGCCAGCCGCTCACTGCCGGTTTAGCAGACAGTGCTGAAGCTCCCAATCTGTCAGAGACACAAAAGCCAGAGTACCTCTACTGGACTACTCCCCAGGAGAGATTAGCATGTTAAAGAAAAGGGAGGTTAAATTAGGTCGTCAGTTCCGGGGTTTGTTGTGTAGTGTAACGTGGCCACATCCACAGAGAGACAGCCAACAGAGCAACAGTACGGCACCAACAAGAGTCACATTGGAAAACCAAGCAGCATGTTAAGTTGTCTTTGTGTTGAGGCTCTAATAAACCAACTTCAGTCACGTTTTCCTCGTTAATAGCTGTTTCTTCTACCGAGGAACTCGGTGAAGGGACCAATACGACCTGCAAGCCGAGGATCATGTGATTGTGCATTTTAATGTTATCTTACGGGCACTCTAGCTGTAGGCTTGACAATGTTGTTTTATTAGTTGCAATTGACACATTTCTAAAGAAAATTACATTTATTATCATTTAACTGTGTCCTCTATTAGATATTTATTTTTATTTTTGGTGGGGGAACAATAAGCTTAGGGAAATTCTTTAATTGTAGAACATTGATTAGAAAGTAATTTTTACCTGGCAACTGTAACCAGGTGCTATGTGTGTATGAATATTCGTTTAAAGCTACGAGTCTTTAGTTTCTCTCCCATGAATTCTTTTAACGTTTTTAAATGTTTGCATTGATAACGTTATGATCAGTGTCATGTGACCCACACCTTGCAGATCTTAGTGGTCCCTCGAGTCTCCTGTTCTACAGAACTCAACACATAGCCTTTAAATACTACTTTTGTCAGTCCATACGCAGGAAACATAATGCAAACAGTTACAATACAGCAATATCACTGAAATTACGTCCATCAAAGAGAGAACACGCACAAACTGAGGTCACTGCGCAACAACCAAACGAAAAACAAGATCCCACACGCAGGAGCGCAGACTCACACAGAAGACCAGATACGTGACCCCAAAAAAATAAATGACAGACCACTTCCAGACTAGCTCACCCCCGCACCACTCCAAGAGTCCCCTGCTTCCCCTTCCATCGCTTCGTCCACACAGAGAAGAGGAACCTCTTCCCTCGATGTGATAGAAGATGCGACTCCTCTGCCCGATATGCGACCCATGCGTGGAACAAGACAGCGAATGGGAGTGAATGCGAGAGTGGATGAGATGCTTGTGGCCATTTCACCCCCCGGAACCAATTCTGGTTAGTGGGATCTAAAACGTGTCTGCATCTCTGCAGCTGGTGAGTGTTAATGTGATTGATTAGTGAGCTGAGATAGACGGGTGTGAAGGGTAACCGCTGTAGATGCTCTTACGTTGGTGAGTGGTAAGTGGGAGACCAGGAAAGGAGGCGCGAGACCCACGGCTGATTCGGTGTGCATTATGTCGAGCAAGTCTCTCTTCTTTGTGAAAGGGAGAGTTAGTGAGCCAATCGCTATAGTGCAGAGCAGGAGGTACCCAATCATGGAGCCAAAACCTAGACCTCAGTCACAGTGATGCCTCTCGATTACCAGAGAAACTAGAGGGGAAAGCCAGGGGGGAGGGAGGAGGCCGGGAGCTCAGCATGCAGCCAATACCTGGATGTCGTATACGGGTTTGGAAGAAGGAATGGCAGCAAACTGTCGGTAGTCAAACTTCTTTGACGACAGGGACTGGAAGGATAGCAAAAGGGAATGAGCAGAGGTTGAGGGAGAGGTAGAAGAGGAAAACAATGACAGGAGGAGGGTGGGATGACACATAAACAGGAGAGGAGGGTGGAGAAGGGAGAGGAGAGGAGGAGGAATAAGAGACAGGGATGAGGAAATAGAAAAGGGAGAGGTAGGAGGCAGAGAGGCTAATGGGTGATTCAAACAGCCAGCTGTGGCAAATGATGGGAGAGCTGTGTGTGTTTTCAGCTCTGATTGGCTGGAGTGACAATGAGCAAGAAGGTGGATTAATGCCAACGTGTTTTGAAACAAATATACTTTTTTCCCTTTTCCAGCTTGTAAACCAGCAAGCTTATCCGTTGCCGTTCTCAAAAAAAAAAAACCTCTTCAAATTGAACAGCAAAGAGATTGTTTCAGCTTTTTTTCTCTGAAGGATACAGAAATCCGTGCACACTGACGCACACAAAGGCCAGTCACAAAATCTGTCAAGAACAAAATGGTAATTAAGAAAGAAGGAAAAGGTTCAGCACTTACCAGCCGTCCTGGAGAGGTCACTCCTCGAGGACTGAGCTCTGTCAGAGGAAAACAGGAAACGTGAAGTTAGAAGAGAAAGGGTAGGGATAGAACTTCAAGCTTTAGATTAAATGTGCTGTAGGAAAATATCCATTTTCAAAAATATGAGTAAACAGGTAAACAGTCAAGCTGTGGGAATATCCAGTAGCCCATCTAAAAAAAAAAAACAACAACATAAAGGTACAATATTAAGAAATGAACAGTTCAGAAACGGGTGGCGGTGGTTTTTCTGTATAAAAACACGGTTATTAAGTAAAAGAGATTTGGTACCCTATTGAAATCCGCTCATTAAGACAAAGGTACGACTTAAAGAAGATGCTTGTCATCTGAACAGACCGGCGTTAAGGACGACAGCAGCTTCTTACCTTCCATCGGCGTGGGAGAGGGTGTGGGGGCGGGCGACGGCGACTCCGTCAGCTGGTCCAGTGTGCCGCGCTTCTTTCCGTCACGAGACTTGGCGATGACCATCTGTGCTTTCAGTGCATCTTGTTCCAGAGACTTCATTCTAGAAGGGGAACAGCCACCATCAGATAAATGATATGAGAAACACACACACACACACACACACACACACACACACACACACACACACACACACACACACACACACACACACACACACACACACACACACACACACACACACACACACACACACACACACACCTACACCTACAGGTGGGTGTAGAGTCGACCACTACTAATGTCGGGTGCTCCTTGTCCTGGTTTGCGGTCACAAATAACCAGTTTAATTTAACTGCACAAAAAGAAGGGCGGCATTCCAGGAAAAGGACTGCCTACTGCTCGTAGGCTCACCCTCAACTTACAAATAGCTTGCAAACTCACTGCGGGATGTGTGTTAGTACAAATAATAGTATGAAAGTCACGAGAACAGCAAGGCGCAAATGAAAAGAGTGCTGCAGAGAGGAAGAGACGAGAAGTAGAGAGAGGGGGAACCAGAGGAAGCAAAGACGTGCAGAAGCAAGACAGCTGGAAAGGCAGGAAGCACGTCACAGTGATGCTGCGAGTGCTTGCTGGACCTTTCCAAACTCGACCTCTAGCAAAATACCCCCAACGCCAAAGCACCCCAGCACACCCCCACGATGCCGTGCGCCTGGCCGTGGTGGCTGAGGCCGAGGAGCAGACCTGAGCTGGGAGGCTGCTGCAGAGGAGGAGGAGGAGGAGGTAGAGGAAGAGGTGGGGGGCTGGGGGGACTCGGCCGTGCCCTGAGACGCCCTCACTCTGGCCTGGTAGAGCCTCTTAGCCAGGTCCTGCTCATACTGCCTAACATCCTCCTCTAGGCCACAGGGCCTGGGCCCCGCGAGGCCAGGGAGAGGGGGGGGACGCACAGGAGGAGGGGATAGGAAGAGAGGTGCACCGGGATGGAGGAGGAGTATGAGGAGGAGAGGAAGGAAAGAAAGGCATACGGACAGAAAAGAGAAGAAAACCAAAGAATGGAAGGTAAAACACTGACACGAATAATAAAAATATTTACAAGACATGAGACAAGTAGGAGGCAGACTAACCACACACAGAAGGAACTGTGAACTTCTGTTCACTAATTAACATACCAAGTGCGTGAGCTCGGCGCTTGGTATTTAGATTTAGCCTTAGTCCAACAACATTACAAAGTCCAATAATGAAAGGGTTCATTAAAATCTTTTTATCCTCATCATCTTTCTTACTTTTGCTCATGGTGTTATTTCTGCACGCATTTCTTCCATCACAGCAGTGAAGGTTTATTTCACATTAACCTTATTTCACGTGGAGCTCAAAGAAAACAAACGTTCCTGCTCCTGACTTCTGCTATTTCCAAATGAATGCACAGCAAAAAATGTGATATATAATTTCTCTATAAACTGCGAGTGTAAACCCACTATGGTGTAATAAAGCTGGAAATATTTATATTAGTAGGGAAGGATGCAAAGTGGGTCAAAGCATTGAAACGATAGGTGACACGACTAACGCTGTGGATGATGTTCTAGTTTGTTTGAAAAATCGTCTCTACTTTGTATCGATTTAGAGATAATTAATTAGATTTGTTTGGCCGCAATCAGTAACTCCTGATGTGCATTTGTACTACTAAGAAACCCAAAGCGAGGACAAGTTAAGTAAAAGCTTTAAAACGACCCCGTTGGCCGCTGTACCTCCCCAGTCAGGACGTTACTGTTGTATTTACCGTGCTGCCCTCCACATGGCTCTCTTCTCAGCCTCCAGAGCTCGTTTCTCAGCGGGGGACAGGTCCTTGTCGAGGGCCACAGCCAGCTCGGGGCTCTGCATACGGAGTCTCTCTTGATGTCGGCGCTCTGCTTTGGCTGTGCGGATGGGAGCCGCCGAGTCTCCGGAGTACGCCGGGATCAGACTGACGAGACACACGAGTATCGGCGATGACTCCAGTGACGAAAATAACAGCGATGAGATGTTCAGAGACGTTGTGTACAATGTAATTACCCAGTCATGGAGTTGGGCCTCTGCTCCATCCTGAAGCTGTCCTCCAGTGAATTCCTCTGAGACTCTCCCTTACCGTCGACAGAGGAAGGCCTACGTACAAAAAAGATATTAGCTGAAGAAATAAATAAATAAAAAAAACGTCTAAAGCTTTAATGTTTCGCAACTTCTTACCCTGAGCTTCCACAGTAGCTCGGCGGCGTGGCGTTGTAGCTTGGTGGGGTGACGTTGTAGCTCGGCGGCGTGGCGTTGTAGCTCGGCGGCGTGGCGCAGTGCTGCGATGGGGGGGTTACTGGCTCCACGTTGTACTCCACTCCATCCAGCAACACTTTGCCAGTTGCCTTCATCTGTGCCACCTGCTTCGCCAGGTCCTCTTCCTCATCCTCCTCGTCCTCATCCAGCAGGTACTCCCGCGCCCGCTGCTCAAACTTCCTCTCTGAGGCGAGAACACACACACACACACACACACACACACACACACACACAGGGTTGTAAACCTCAATGGCAGGTTTGCCGGGTAGTTATTGGCAAAGAGATGCTCAAAGAGATGCTCAAAGAGAAACGATAGAGACAAACCTTCTTCCTCCCTCATTTTCTTGAGGTCATCTTCTCCAACAAGAGACACACGAGGTTTGGGTTTCTCTGGCGTCTGCTGCTTCACGTCAATCTCAAAGTACTTCTGCCTGTCCCTGAAGGAGCGCTGCTCTGGGCTGTACTTACCTCCAGGAGAAGGACTCTGTAGGGTTACAAGAAAAATCAACACCTGAAGCACCTGCAATATTTACAAAAAGACAAAACAGCTCAACACAATTTGCTATAAAAGAAGTTTAGTTGCTATTTGCGTTGATGCAGAGCCATTTCCAGAGGAGCAGAGGATTTCACAAGAGATGCCAGAGGAGAAAAGTATCACAGACCAAGAAGAAAGCAACAAATTATCCATTAAAAAAAAAGAACCCAGCACCACCAGCTGATTTAAGATCAATTAACTGGGAGTCATGGCTGTCTCCCAGTGTCTGGGAGCAGAGACACCACCACCGATCAAGCCAAGCACACCCAGACAGAGAACGGGGCTGCTGTAGATGTGGCGGAGGCGGTGGGTACCTGCAGGTCCCAGGAAGGCCTGGAGAGGCGAGGCACTGCGGCCAGGCTCATGTACTCCTGACGCTCAGGTGAGAGGGGGGACCGCGGGGAGACATGGCTGGTCAGACCCTTACCAGCTCCCTTCTGACCGTCTATGTCATCATCAAACACCTCGTTGTACAACTCAGGCTGAAAAGGCCACAGAGGTCGTCACCAGACTGTCAGACTAAGACTCGGGAGGTAACTACAGTTAGCTCAGAGCACAGCTGGACATGATGTCTTGTTCTCGCAGCTGCAGATTGAATATATTCACTTGTTAAATAACATATTGGCCCAATTATAAGACAACCTCCATTTTGGGGGAAAAGACTTTGAGGATATAAAACAATGTCAGACTGGTTTTCGTGAGATAGTTTAAGGAGACGAGAGTCCTCATCAATGAAGCATCGTTTGTCTTTATCTCTTCATGAGGCTGCATTACAGATGATTCGGTCACTTTCAACTCTTTTTCCACAGAATTTATTTCCTCCAGGAAAACATATTACACAAGCTGTACTTTAATACACACACTACAAACTTAACGTTAAGGGCACAGTCGCAAATGGGTTGAATTCGCATCTTTGCATCGCATGCTCAACTTTGGTGAAGTTGCTGCCTCAACCAACAGCAAAGTAGTGTGTGGTGTCAACTCCACATTCAGCACACTGCCTCATACTCACATGTGTGATCTTTTTTTTTTTTAAATGTAATGTTCTGTAAAATATCATGTATATTCTGTCCATTACGGTAAAACAGACAGCTGTGCTTTTAATATTTTGTGGTCAATTTGTTCACTCACCTCTGGAGAAGGTTGCGTTGGGTGGAAATTGTTCCTCACGCCATACAGGTCCTGTTGGGCACAGCAGGAAGTTAGTAAAGTAAAGTAAACTCAGACTTAGGAAAAAGACGGAGATACAAAGCAGGCAGACGGATTAGCAGCAGGGATATAAATATATATATATATATGAAGAAGGGTGATTCAATATTAGTACACGAGCCACATATGGATGGACGAATGGATGAAGACTCAACACCAGCATGACGGATGGTGCCATTGAAGTACAAAAACCAACGATGAACGCATTCCACACGTCACAGCACGTCACAGGCCCCCCGACACGGTGCAGGCTCCTTATAGGACAGCCTGCTCCAGTCAGGAGGGAGGGGGGAGTGGGGGGGGGGCGAGACCAACCAATCAGCACAGCATGCTTTTGTCGTTGTGACCCGGTGTGAGTCCGGGCAGCACGGCCTACCTGCGGCGGCTCCAGCGCTGCCAGTGAGCGAGGCACGGCGGCAAACGCCTTGTATGCCTGCTTGACATTCATGGGGAACTCGTCGGGCGAGGTGGGGGAGGGGGCGCGAGGCTGCAGGGGGGAGGTTGAGGTTTTGGGAGGGCATGGAGGGTTGGGTGGGTTTATATGGTAAAGGAGCCAAGGGGGAGAAGAGGATGTGGGAAGGACGGACAGACAGAGACATGGAGGAAAGGGTAGACTATGAAAATAAACCAGCAAAGTTGAAGAAGACCGTGGAGGAGAACAGGTGAAGAGCATGGCGGCTGGTTTCATGTGAGAGACGAGGGGAGTATGCCAGAGAAAGACAAACAGTAGGGCTTGGAAGGTTCAAAGCCATGACAGACTTTTCTGTATGAGCACCTTTTATGAAACAAATAGGAAGACGTGAGATGAAATCATGGCGTCGCATTATTTACCGACCCGACTACGCTGCTTGCCAAAGGAAGAAATAAGTGGAGCATTTCAGAAAAGCTGTAATTATGAGAATTGATCTGATTCCGGAGCTCCGAGCTGAGCTGGATGCTCCGTCTGCAGATGTAGGGGGTCTGGAGGTCATAAACTGCAGCGCCTGCACAGACCACTCCCATGTGCATTCAAATACAAGTCTTCCTTTTCTTTGGTTCTAGCCTCTTTCAAACAAAAATCATTCTCGTGCCACAATTATCTGCATCTCTGCTGCACTGCTATGAGACGCAGTGATTTTGGGGCCGTGCAGTCAGAGGCGGCGGCACAGAGACGAGAGCGGAAGGAAGACAGCACTATGTGGTGGTGAGGGGTCTTACAGAGGTCTGGGAGTCGAAGGGGGAGGGGCCATGCTGGAAGGGGTTAGGACTGTGGCCGTCCGGAGTGGCGGGGGAGGGACTCTGCCGCACGCGCCCGACCGGCTGGATGGCACCCGGTCGAGTCTGGAGAGAAAACAAATGATGTTTCATGGAAGAGATCAGTCAAAACTATTTTGTTCATACAGCTGAAATTCACAATTTTTTTACATAAAGAAATATAAACTAGCACATGACCCCTAGTTACCATAAGGGACATTTTTTTATTCAAACACACCAAACTTGAGGATGAATGGAAACTCAACATGAATGTGGCGAAGGAAGGATATGAATCAGAGCATAATTTACTATTCTGATTATTTGTCTACATGGTTTTCAAGTTGAATACCAGTTTGTACCAAAAACAACACCTAATTACCCAATCTAGTTTTTAAATTATTCAAACCACAAAACTCCTCTGAAACCCATGTTAATATATATATCTATATAGATATATCTATATAGATATATATATATCTATATGTATATAGATATATATATATATATATCTATATATATATATTCTATTTTTCCTTTTAGATTTTGGATTATTTGAAATTCTGATATTCAAAACAATTTAAGTGCCAAGAAATCCAAACACATAATAGAAAAAATTACTTAAACAAAGGAAACCCATAACAAATGGTTACTAAAAAGGTGAGTATATTGGCTTGATATATTGGTAATGACTAATCTACAATAAAAGTTATTTCCTGATTTCCTACTCACTGATGAAGAAGTGTTGTCAGTGTTGGCAGTAGGAGTGGAGGTGTAATGAAGGTTTGCCTGCAAATAATAAATATATAATAAGACAAAGACAATGGAATGAAATGCTTGGATCAGCACCATCTACTTTCACTTTCAACCAGCAGTGCATATAGTCACTAAATGTTGACTATTGGAGGATGCCAGGCCAAATAAAGACACAATCAAACAATGCAACACCACCAGGGTTCACCTAAATTATAGAATTTGTTCTCCACCGGTAACTTTGCTCACGGAAAATATAAATTGTATTTTGTCATTCTCCCGTGAGAGAGTCTGAAGCCACAGCTGGTCAGTAGAGACGTTAAGGACAATCAAGGTCAAAAATCTATTTTTACAATGAATGCACATCCAGTCTGCATGAAGCAAAGCATCAGTAGTCAGCTGGCCATGGAGAAGCAGTCACATGCTTTTCAGACTGGGAGAACTTTAGCAGACACGGTAGCTGAACTAGTTATGTTTTAATAACAGATGGAGCGCTCGGAACAGCGTGTGCTAAAAGAAATAAAAATAAAAAAATCCAGGCCAGAGCAGAGAGGGCCACGAGACCCACTTACGAAGCGGGTCTCCCTGCCTGCATACAGGGAGCTGTTGGAAGAGTGGTGGCTGGGCTACGGGTGGGAGGGAAAGTCAAAAGGGTCAACTGTAAAACACCCATTCTAGAGCAGTAGAAATGACTGATGGAAAAGGAGAACATAAAAGTAAAACGATGGACAGGAGGACGGCAGATGAGCGATGGGTGCTGAGGCTGCTCACCGGTTGGATCGTGGGAGAGTAGGGCGCTTCTCTGATCGGGCTCTCAGTCCGGGTGAAATCAGAAGGAGGTGCCTGGAAAAACAAAGATCAAACACCAAAAACACACTTAAAATCTGCTCCTACTTTCCCTCAGTGCACTGACAAAACAATGTAGTAAAGAAAAGGCAAAACAAGCATCGACTGGTTAGTCCTGTAGAGAAGTGATCTTGCAGTAGATTCAAACCAACAACAAAGCCCTCGCTGATAAACCTGCGTCTTTGCAGGTCGCGTTCCATCATGACTTATGACTTCCCTCGCAGCTGTTGGGTCAGACATTCCAGTCGGTCCTGAATATGTGCCGACTATGTGGTTAAATACCTCACGAGGTGCCACAACTTCTGTGTTCACAGCAAAAAAACATGCACCAGTTCAGCTGGTTGTTGCGCTGAGATTAATACACACAACTTGGACACACACTGCCTTAGAAGAAAAATGCGTTGCGCGGACAGAATGCTTTTTTTAAACCACATCAATCCTCTGCATGAAACAGTGAAGCTATCGCAGATAAACCAAATGTAGGGATTCAAAAACCCATGGAGGTCAAAAATAGTAAAAACAAATAAGGATAAGGAGATGTCTTTAAACCTGCAATAACTCATATGTTTGGCCACAATTATATTCATCATTTGATCTATTGTTATTATAAAAAAGTATTGATTATAGCTGCTTTAAATGTCTTATTTTTTTCCAAACAACAGTGCAAAACTCAAAAGAGTTTCAGTTTATAAAAAACGGCAAGTATTCCCAATTTTGGCAAAGGGTTAAAAACAATTAATTGATTAACAACATTGTTGCAGATACATTTTTCTGTTGCTCGTCCTAAAGATAAAAGCACACTTGTAACACACCAAACCCCCTAAAAAAGTGTGTTTTAAGTTAAAAACCTGCACAAAGTCTTGATGCAAGTGAACGATCCAGTTCGAGGGACACAAGTGAGCCAAACAACAAACTGTGCGCGGTAACACACCATGCTGCCTCCAAACCACACTCAGGCAGGCGGCTTGCCTTGTTGAACAACCAGGGCTGCAGCTGGCCGGGCTTCCCGTAGCCCACAGGAGGCCCCGACAGGATCTGCTGTCCGGGTGGACGACCCTTTCCTTTGCGATTGGCCACCAAGAACGGGTTCTCTTTGAAGCAGATGGGCTGAGAGTCCACCAGGTTTTCCTCTTCGTCAGGCGCTAATGAATTAATGGTTGTTGATGAGCCAGCACTGTCAGCAGTGGAGGTCCCATTTGGGGAGAACTGGGAGCCAGGAAGGTAATCGTGCTCTGTGTTCAGACTGGGGCAGGACTCGGGGTCCATGTGGTCGAGGGGTTTTGTGGGGTGGACTAAGTCGAAGCCCACGGGCTCTAAAGGGGCTCCGTACTGGGCCTGCAGGGGGGCCTCCATGGGAGCAGTCAGACTTTCAGAGGTAGAGAACTGGACAGGAGCAAAGGAAAGAGGCAGGACAGACACAGTAAAGGGAAGGAATAAGGACTGACAGGAAAGGTTTCACTCACACAAACTAAATTATCACGAGTGGGATTCAAAAGAATAAAAGCTGAACGTTTTAAAAACAGAATAGAGAGAGATAGAGAGAAAGAGATTAAAGGATAATTCCAGTTAATTCCAATTTGTATTCTATTTTCATATGTTTGGCCATTATTTCAATCAGTTATGATAACATCGTTCTAAATAAAGTAATTGCTGAGATCAACACCGTGACATCTCTAGAGCGGGAATAAATATGAAATATTGACTTTCACCACAGTTTAAAAATAAGCTTTAATTGGAGGGAAACCTGTGTAACGCAACACATATCTGATGCGCTCACTTCTCTCTCATTGCACAGGAAAACTGTATGCAAACTTTTCCAGTAAAGTAGTTCAAAGCTAAAACAGGACGCTGGTCTAAAATGTAATAAATATTAAATTAGACGGCTAGTTTGTGTAATAATTTAATGGTTCGCTCTTGTTTTATCTTACAAATAAGCTTTGCTTTGTTTACAACCAGTCAGATTTCTTTTTGCAGATTGGTTGGTGCTGATTGGCTCTCATAACTGGTCTGGTGGGATATTAAAAAAACTTCTGATTTGGGATATGTCAAAAATGTTTGGTCTAATAAACAGCCTTATTGATTTTGTTTGAAATTAAAAGCAGGTGCTCAAACAGCTTCAATAGCTCGTTCAGCTCTAGCTGAGACCTCAGCCGTTAACTTGGCGAGTACAATGTTGTTATAACCACGAGCCAAACCTGTCACCTCAAGATCCAAGTTGTAATAAACCAGAGTTCTCCTTTAAGAGCGGTTGTAGATAGCGAGTAAAAATAGATCTACTCAGGCAGATGTGTTTTATCCTCATGAAGAAAGCTAATGTCACTCAACTTATCCAACTAAATACAGCAAAGACAAAAAATCCTGACGCGTCACGAACAAATCTAATCTGACACAAGATGAGAAGAGTGATTCCTCGGTGTGCTATGATGTGCTTCTATAAATAGACACTTGACACACACACGCACGTACACGCACACACACACACACACGCCTGTAGCTGCTGAAAGGAGTTACTCACATCACTAAATCTTTCCTGAAGCCTTAAAGACACGTTTCTCGGTTACCCATCATTCAGGACTTGTTAACCGCTGCTGAATGCCGTTGGACACGTTACTGCAGTCCAGGCTCTCGGCCTCGGCCTTAAATAACCATATTATCAGATCAGCGAGACATTCAGGCTCCAGCACACCGTCAACTCTTACTGTACTGAACATAGAGGACGAGTGAAGTCACCGTGGGAGGGGAGATAGTATTCTCCCTATGTAAAGAAACCTGATACTGTAAGAGCAAACAAATAAGTGTTTTTAGAAACCCAACACCCAAAAAAAACTAAAAAGCCTCCTAAAAAAACCTAAAGTCAACCCAGATAAATCTGCCATTTATTCAATGTGACCTTGACGTATGGGGTGATAATCTAAATAGCTGGACTAAGAATACAACACGCATTGTGAGGCAGTAATGTGGCTGCCTACATGCTGACTATTAGAATCTGTGGCGTGATGAGGGTCAGTGGGATGGAATGTGAACGAGTGCCCTTTTGGCTCTGACACAAACTGTGAGGGACAGCTGGGGTTTTGGTTTGGAGAGGGGACAGCGAGGCTGCTGGTCTGCCAGCGTGCCGACACAGTGAGCTGGCCGAGCCGGGAACCAGTAACTCAATCATTTTTACTCTCCGCTCGTACACCAGTGGAGAAGTGCTTCTCAGAAGAACATTTATTTAGGAAAACCGATCATATCGGATATTAAAAAATATATATATATTTTGGTTGATTCATGTACTGAAGTCTGCCTCCATAAAATAAACAATTCAACTAAATTCAACACAATAATCTCAACCCTGTCATTTCCAGAAGTAACCAGAGCTAAAAGGCAGCTCTGCAGCACATCATGCCCGACACCTCACTTCTTATAAAAAGCAGAGGTAACTTGTCACTATCACCAAAACTGTGGTCACAACTTGCTGGAAGTAATAAGGGGTCACTGTGAGACAGGAACACGTGTGCTGAAGCAGCAAATCCAGCTCTAACGCACCGAGCATTAACAGCTGCATACTGTATGAAATGTACTTGAAGTTAAACCGGACAATCTAAAGAAGACGGAGATCGACACGCAGAGCAGAAAAACAGTCATGATATTGTTTCCATTAAAGTTATGTAGCCTAAATGTTAATAAAGGAACAATAGTTATTACTTTAGTATTTGGTTTAGTTCAAATATGTGTATTTAGGAGCAATCTAATCCTTTTGGTGATCGGGTTTCAAAGAACTCTACAAAGTTTTAAACCGAGTCAAAATCATAAAGTCTGCTATTTGACGCCTAACACAGACACACAGCTGGGTCAAAATAAAGTGGAGAGAGAGAAGGAAATCTAAACAGAAGGAAAGACGACAGAAAAATAATGAATCTAAAACAAGTCCACTCTCTATACTCACTGTAGGATGGGAACAGGACAGCGCTGTATGTCCTCTCAAACTTACTCCTCAGAGGACTTTGGGAGCTCCAACTGAAACACTTGTCGGTTCCTCTTAGACGACAGCCTCTCTCCCCGGCTAACACCCCACCCACCCACCCACGCACCCACCCACCCACGAGACTCCATCCAATTCAGAGCCAGATGCAGGTTTAAAATATCGCAGAGGATAGGCCGGTTGATAGCAGGCAGCTGTCCCCTTCCCCCCCCCTTCATCTAGCCACCTCTTTCACACACACACACACACACACACACACACACACACACACACACACACACACACACACACACACACACACACACACACACACACACACACACGCTTTTATCAACCAGGACAGCGCCTGCCGTTTGGCCGTGCTTCATTTCAAGTCCACCTCCTTCTGCCCACACTTTCCACAGACTCTTTTATTCCTCGGTTTTAATTTTCTGGGCTCCGATTCTTGGTCTTCACTTTTTCTTTTTCCAAACATCTCGATTGGTCCTTGATCTTCGTGTTATTTCTTCCATCCGGGTCGATCCCGTCTGCTCTTGTTCTTTGACGTAGGACACGATTACATCAGCCTGAAGTGATACGTTGTCTGGGTTTGGCCTTGTAGCCACGGTTAGTAATGTTGACTTGGGGTTTTGCTCAAGGAGGGAGGTTAACATTCCTGCTCCTGGAGGGGCAACTGGTGGGCTCGGGTCACTCAAGAGTTTCCCGTGACCCAAAACCAAGGGATTCCATGAAGAGGTCTATTCTGAGCGATGAAGGCCATTTCCAACATAGCCTTCACAGAACCTCAAGCAATTTACACCCTGACAGGGTTGCACTATTTTCCAAACATGTTGAAAAGGATTCATAACAGTTTGTGTAAAAAAAAAAAACTGTCATTTCTACGGCTGCCCGGAGACTCAAGAACATAAAGGGAGACTTACTCTGTTGAGTTTCTGCAGACTGGTGGTGGGCAGAGCCGCCAGGGTTTTATAGTCAAGTTTTAGAGGTCCAGTTCCAATGTTCTAAACAGAAATAAACAGGGAACAGAGATGAGTAGTGGACGAGGCTGAGATTTATAACACAACAAGCAAGAATCTAGTCAAAGAGAATTAGTTTTACTGGAGGAGACTATTGCATAGGACTGTAGAGAACCGTCCCTGTGAAGTAAAGGATCTACACTTTTCTATTATAAATGTGAACTGGCTAAATGTTTAAGGAAAAGTAGGGTGATATTATATAAAAAGATAAGATCCTACTAGTAAGTATGGTATGTATAGCCAAACCCTGGCTATACCCCCTGGATCAACTGTTGCACTGGGTGACATGTTCCTTCATAACAATGAACATGTGCACTGTAATTTATTTTGGTTCAATCCCACATACAACAGCCTACTGTAGTAGTGCACCAAAAACGGTCCCCTCCAGCAAATACACTATTTACTCCTGTTTGAGTAACATTGGCTAAAAACTACAACAGTGTGCTGCTGTTTTAGAAAAGTATAGTTTAGAAACATTTATAATGTCTGTATTTGTCATTTGTGACCTGTTTTTGACAGAAACGAACTGGCTGCAGAAGTCAAAAGTGTTAAGAGGACTAACTAACACATTGTTGGGTAAACGACTAATTAAACCAGAGTGCAATTATCAGACAGAATCTAAATTTACTAAGTAAAAAGTAGATTGATTTTTTTCTTCCTTTTTTTTGGCCTCGTACATTTTGGTGATAATCACAATCACAGGCATGCAAACCCATCAGGAGTGAAACGGGTGACAAAGATGCAGAGTCCGGGGTGGAGGGACTAGCTAGTAAAAATGAATGTGTTTATTGCTCTTTACAGCTATTGCAACAATTAAAATACAAGGCTTAGATAGGACCATTATGAATTGATTTCACAACCACTACAACTAAAAGAAAAACTGTCATTTCCATTCAGTTTCTCTCGTTTTCAGTGAGCTTGGCATTTGTCTCTTTCTCAAGCGACATGATTTGGCTACTGCAAGTGTTCAGTTTAACGACATCATAGCTAACGTGCTGTGTGTGTGGCTGTGACGTTGTGTGCCCCACGTAAAGTTGCCCCGGGAAAAAAAAAATCTTCTATATGAGATGGTCAGTGAGACGATTACCTGGACATGACTTTCTCCACCAAACTAAGCCTGAATTGAATATAAGAAAACCAAAGAAAGAGAGTCTATTTTCCCTGAAAGGGATGAACAACGTGGTCAAATCCTGTGGAGGTTGTGCTGTGGTGTTTTTGCACAAACTTCCAGGAAGATCGTCGAGGACGAGGAGTGTCTCACCTCAGTCTCCTCTTCTAGCAGGCGAGTTGCCTCCTCACGCTCCAAGCGCATACGCTCCTTCACCAAGAAAGGAAGGGAAGGAAGAGGAGGAAGAGGAGGAAGAGGAGGAAGAGGAGGAAGAGGAGGAAGAGACCCAACCACACACAGCCACACAGTGATGCGATGAGAGGTGAAATGAGAGGATGAAGATGGAGGATTTAGAGAAGAGGAAAGCAGTGAACAGTTACAGGGAGTGAAGAGGAGAACAACAACAGTGGAGAAGTGGTATAGAGAAGGGATGATTGGATTGGGATGATTGGATGATGTTTTTTTTTTTTTTTATTACACCAAACACACCAAAAGCAAAAGGACAGATGAGAGAAAAAACAGAGGAGAAAGAAAGGATAGAATCCGCACACATTAAAAAGTACTCTATTCATTAGCTATGGGAGCAGAAAAAAAAGCGTGCAAGGTGGGACATTGCAGGAATAGTTCTGTCAAACACAATACACACACGGGGTGCAGAGGAGAAGCTTCATTCACCCGGTAACAGACAAACCTGAGCTTCTGCCTCTAAAAGCTCCACCCCACACTATTGTGCAGTTCTGCATTTTGTATGGCGCAAAAATGTCATTCTCTTGCTCCGCTGCATTGCCGTTTATCTGCTGATCTGACGGATACAATTTTACCTCTAGCCTTCCCAAAGCGCTCATAGATTTTCAGTTTCACTTACCACTTTCTCCATCTCTTCTCGCTCCCACTGCGATGTCTCTCTCACCATCTCAGACTCCTGGGGGAGAGCGACATTTAATATCTATGCAATCCCAATTAATAGCCGGTAAATCTTAAAGGACGAGGGATTTAAAACAATGCAATTTCTATTTAAACAATTTTCTGATAAAAGTTGTACGACAAAAAACTCTGAGCTGATCAAAGCGAGCAGAGGAACTAGCATTTGATAAACCAACAAGCCCCTACATTCCTTTAGTACGGGCAGTCTCCCAAAAGCTCATCTGGACAAAATAAACTACTGTGTTGGCGATTTCTGGGTGCTGTGGGGAAAAGATGGGTGTGTGCAGGGTTGGAGTGAGTCAAACTCCACTGTCGTTGAAAACTCCACCTGCTGACAGCAAAGTGCTGTGGAGGCACGGAGTCGGTGTGGCAGAATCGCTGAAACAAACAGCTGATTCACGTTTTGACTTGACCACCGTCGTCTCAAAATTGCCAAACCGATTCCTGGTATGTGGATGAACGGGGTGTTTCCTGGTGTCCAAACCAACACTATTCACATCCCCTGACTCAGTGGCTTTGGGCTTTGTCCGTGCATTCAGCAACTATTCACTGTTTAGGCCAGAGAGTGCAATAACCTGGCCTTCAGGCTAGGGTGGGTAACATTTTGTTATATTAAGCTGCTAGATTGCCAGCTTCTATTACTAACAATAGTCATATTCATTGTTTACATTCATTATGATCATTTTGGGGGAGTGGCTTTGTGGGTGGCCTGACTGGACGGACTGTCAGTGTTGCTGACTTGGCGACTTTCTCGCTGGATTTAGTGATTTTCTGTGCTAGTGCTGCTAGCTACTTTCATTGGAAAAGAGTTGGCAACACCGGGTTGGATTTGTCCAAGATCTAGCTTACTCTTGCTGTTTTTTCCAATGTTGCCTACCCCAGCCTTAACTGCTTTAAATGTTTACTTTGGTAATTAAGATTCACATCAGTGAAGATATAGGATGAGTGTAAAAACATAATCTGTATTGTACCTTCTGCATGATTTCCATCTCCTCTGGGCTCAGGTCTCGGTCTATAGAAGAGATGCTTTCCATACTGTTCTTACGGACGATGCCTGAAGCAAATGGGTTGGCAATGATGCCGGGAGACGCCTGGAAATGGACCCAAAAACAGTGTTGTTGGAAAATTACTTTCTAAAACAGATCGGGCAACTTCTGAAAAAAATGAAATATCATCTAAACTGCTGGCAATTTTGTCCAAATAGATCAGTTCCTGGTGTCTCACCTCCACGGCAGCCATTTTTTGTGGGTCGAAGCCGTCACACATCAGCATGACCAGAGAGTCTCCTACAGCTCGAAGCACTCGCACTGCCTCTGTGTGCGTCATCCCCAGCAGGCTGTGGTTGTTCACCTCCAGGATACGCATGCCAACCTGCAGGCGGCTGTCTCTTGCTGCTGCACCGCTCGAACTCACCTGTTTAAATATCAACCAAAGTATGGGTCAGTTGATGGCTAATACTGCCTGTGATAACCCAGCAATATCATTGTAATTCAGGCACATATATTACAATATCCTCTTATACGTCACTCTTAAAACTTTCTCCTTACTTACTACGTCAATAACCTTAATAACACTTTTTGCTAAGTTTGCATATTCTTTTACAGAGAGTAGTCAAGACTGAGCATGCTTAGTTCTCAGTTAGATGAGATATGGCTTTAATCAAAGTCGGCTGTGAACTCTTTCTATACAACCAGTGGCTGGTGCATCTAAAGCTAAAAGGAAGAGACCATTTGGGCTCCAATTCCTTCAAAAGTGGGGAAAAAGCCGTAAGAAATATTGAATTGCAAAGTTGTGCTACATTATATATAATTTCAGAACCTTAGAGATGAAGATGCCCTCGTCTGTGGGGTCAAAGGGGTTTCCTGCATGACCCTTGGCCCCTCCACGAATACTGATACCAAGCTTCTCCCCAGGCTGCTTCTGGATCACAATTTCCTGCAATGATGTACACACAGCTCATCAGCATCTGCCTCTGCTATGCTTACGTTAGGATGTGTGTATTCTTTTGAGTTGATGGCCTCACCTGCATCCCAGGCGGTGAAGGGTCCCTCCGCACTAACATACGGATCTCCTGCTTGTTGGCCAGCAGCGCTCGCACGGCCTCCTGGTGCGTAGCGTGACGCAGGTCGATGGCGTTCACTTCTAAAATTCGGTCCCCAACACGCAGTCCACTTTCACATGCCAGACCGTGAGGAATCACCTGATGATGAGGCGGGTGGAAAGTTATACACAACACATATTTTAGGAGACACAAAAAACATAAAATTGGAAAACAAGAAATTTCAAAGTCATACCTTTGAGATGAACACTCCAGGTTCATTGATGCCGAACGGGTGACTGGCGTGATCACTACCTCCCACGATGCTCAGGCCTAGAGGACCACCTGACTTCAGCAGGATTACTTCCTGTTAGGATTAGAGGTGGAAGATTTGTTGTAGCAAGTTTGAAAAAGTTTCAAGCCTAAATCGAACTAACAAAAGTGAAGAAAATTATTTTGGGTTACAGTCATGTCTACATCTATATGTCTAATAAATACAAACCGACCTACTGCAGGCAAGTACTGTATCTATACAAGTATACGCCTCTATTAGGTAAACGGCAATATCCTTGCATTATTAAAAACTGGAAATGCTACACTCTAAAGTACACCATTATTTAAATTGGACCAAGCCTTCATACCATGCATCTTCTCTGGAACTGGACAGCAGTAAGAATAAGGCAGGGGCCAAATAAACAAACATTAAGACTGAATGCCTCGGTGAGGCTTCTACAGCCTGGCCTAATATAATTTAAAGCTATCAAACACACTTAAGTACTAAAGTCGTGCCCAAGAGGTCTCACCTCGATGGGATACTCGTCCTCCATCCGACTCAGGTTGTTCCCGTGAAGGCTGAGGCCGTCCTCCTCCTGGTCTGGTGAATCTGAGGGCTCTGGGGGTGGAGGGGAGTGGGCTCGTGCCCGGGATTGACCTGGAGAGCCCCCTGGTGCATTCGGGTCTCGCTCCACCAGGAGGGAGATGGTGGGGGAGGTGCCGGTAAGGAGCGCTACTGCCTGGTCATGCCTGGCCTCTGTCATGTCTACACCATTGATCTGGATCAACAGTAAAACCAACCACGGAGGGTGTCAGCCCACCAAGACGCTCCCGATAATAACGGGCCACATTTGCCATCAACATGACGAACATTAAAAAACAAATACATGCTGAAAACGGCATCCCGTCCGTCAGTCTCCTTGACATCTGATTCTACGCCGCACTACTCAAAAGGATCTATTCAACATCTAAAACATTCTGATATTCAATTCAATGAAAGTTTGTGAGTGCACTAAAGTGAGTACTGTTATTTGAAGAAGAACCCAACACCTGTACAGAGCAACAGGAACAGGCAGAGAAGAGAGGGAGCGCGGGTAACAGCAGGCTGCTGCTGGCAATGTAAGCTGGCAGAACTTTCCTGAGGGAGAAAAGCTACCAAGCTATCAAGCAAAGCTAGTTTTTACCCAAAAGGTTTCCTGAAGTCAGCTTATGCTGCTCTTTTTTATTTTAAGATGCACTGAATCCAATTTATTTAAAGTCTGTGTTGTGCCGATTTTAACCATAATTGAGAGAATACGCAAACATCTTTGTAACTTTTCTTTAATGGATAACTCAATTGTTCATTCATATCAGAGAAAATATGATCCTATAATGTGTATGTAGGCCTATTATAGAGAGTTAACTATGTATTATACATTATAACATTGTGTATTTGTTTTTACAAAACTTATTATGAATCAGTGTCTATTTACAATAATGTAAATGCATGTGTATTATATTATATTAACTCCTACAGCGAGAGAGGGAGACTGCGCTGCAGGCAGAAGAGCCGTTCACTGCGAATAAATTACAACAGAAGTGTCTGATGAAGTTAGTTGTTAGCTGTACTTTGTGCCACAGCTGTGAGTGTGATATGCAGGATGCGTGTGTGTGGCTGTGACTCGACTGTCTGTGTGGCTCTGTGTGTAAACTGGACCGACAAAAAAAAAAAAAACATAAGACTGATCGGCTGGTCACCAGCTTCGATTTGTGGCCGATCAATTGCTGCATCTCTACTTTTAATATAACTGTTAAACACTTTCCACCCCTCCTTGCCTTTGTCTACTTAAAACACAAGTGGAAGTCTGTAGTTTCTCCAAAAAAATGATCTTAAGTCAAAAAAAGGCAAGCAGGGATTTTCTTAGACAGCTTCGTCAGAGACTTATTGAATCACTGGCTTTGCTAACCTTGGTTTTTAGATTAGGGCGTAGCTTTCAGCCATGCACAATCTTAAACGGTACTCTGGTCAAAAGTGACAAGCAGAGGTCAGCACTGACCCGACAGTACCCGCTCTTACCATCGGCTGATATGCTGCCACATACAGCCTCAGCCCACTCCACCCCAACACCATACCCACCACCAAGCAGGCAAAGAGATGCACTTAATACATTAGTGAGCATGCAGATGGAGAGAGTGTGAGAAAGAGAGAAAAGAGAGGCAACCTACAAAATCCACAAAAGAAAAAGAGGTGAAAAACTGCCAGAGGAAAAAGGAGAGTGAACCCGGAAAGAAATCAAAGAGGATCATTTAAGAAGCTTTTCTGGGATTCCCAGCGAGAAGGATGGTCGTTCATAAGAAACAGGGAAGGAGCACTTTCACAGGACGAATCCAAATGAACCATCAATTATCAGCTTACAGTAAAACTATGGGATATGTGTGTGTGATAACAACATGCAAGTCAAGAGTAACTGATGTGCTGCTGAAATAATAAGCAGTCATGCTTGGAGTGTAATCAGCACAGAAAACAAAAGAGCATGGAGAGGTCATGCAGGAAACCCTGAGCAGCCAAACATAACCTACAGGCTGCACAATGTAACTTTAAAGCGCTGGAGGGTTAGAGTTAGGAGGAGGACTGCATTAGTATTCTGTCTCAGCTGCCAGACATGCGCGAGAGTCTGATGAGTTAATTTTCTGCATGTGTTAAGCATGGGACCTAACTCAAGATAGTCCGATCCAAATATTGCAGGACTAAACTTGAGTGATGAGAGCAGTGTTGTGGGCACATTAACAATGGAAATATGATAGCATATATCAATGATGACGTACACGTGAAGTGCTTCCTTTACATTGCATAAGATGGGAGAAAAAGTACATGATCATGCAATGTTCTTTAGACAGCCCAGAAATTATAACTGATATAACAAAACCAATGTCTACTGTTGAATGTTTACATTATTTAAAAATAATAACAATAATTTGTTATCTTTTTATCTCCCTGCTGTACCAAACCGTGAATTGTATGTACCGTTCCGCCCCTAGTAATCAAGGTTTAAAGGAGGAAAATGGTTTCCAATCCAACATGGATGTAAACATTGTAAAGGAAGCCGTATGTTGTTCACACTGAATGATGGAGGTGTTGAGGAGATGAGTAGTACTCACAGTGATCACCCGGTCGGCTACATGCAGTGTGCTGTCTCTGTCTGCTGCTCCCCCTTCTGCAATCCGAGAGATGTAGATTCCCTAAAAACAAACAAGAAACATTGTCGACTGTTTAAACTCTTTTGCACATCTGTGGCTAAATTACTCACAATTACTGTGCGCTTTCTGTTTTTTAAATAACGACTTATAAAAGAGACGTTGCTATTACTCTGTATCTGTAACAGGTGGGAGAGGCTACCTAATTATTCCACAAATCTCTGCTGGCCTCTCCTGTCTGTGTACCATATTAGAGAGGTTCATGTTAAAAGGGTCTGGAGCAACAGGCTGCGATGAATCAGTGTGCCAACTGTGAGCTGTCTGGAAGCTGAGTTACCGGTCGGGCTCTGCGTGACATTCCACAGTGCGACTGTGAGCCAAAAACACAACTACCGATATAAAGTGTGCCAGAGGTAATTAATAAAGGGATTCTGAGATATTAGCAGGCCACAATGGCACAAATTGTGATATAAGGTTGTACACAATCAAAGAAACCCCACACCCCCCCACACACACACACACACACACACACATTACAACTGATTAACAGCATGGTCTTTCATTATGACACATTAGGACTCTACACAGCACAAGCAGCACAAATCATGACCCCTGAGATATATTGTCCCTTTACTCAGACAGATTACACAATTTGTTTAACTATTAACAACATAGCCAAACTCTTAATCTGCATTAAGCAAAACAAAATGTGCAAAGACATGCAGGAGCTACTGCACCAGATCAACCAACAAGCAAGCGAGTCACTGCATCCATTTCAAAAAGCTTTCGATCGAGAGGCACGACTTACAGTCAGACCTGCCTAACTCATACGTTCATGAGTCCTTTCCTCTTTGTGGGCTTGTTGAGCTTCACGAGTGCCAATGCACAATTGCACTGGCCCAAATATACATCTCACCCTGTCCAGTTACAGTGGACCTATCAGGTGTCAGGGCTGGCTATTCATATCTCCGTCTCCCTGGCGATGATGTAAACGCTGCGGCTAGAATAGACGATGTTAAAAGACAGGTCTCTGTGACTGAGACGGTTACTGCACTATAGTGAACTAACTTCCCGACTTCAAATTTATTATTAGGGATTGGATGGCAGCTTGTATCTTTAGCTTTAGATCATCTCTCAGTATCATCTCTCTCTTTTAACCTATGATCTCAATCGACTACAGACTTCCCTTGGATGCAATTGTCAGATTCGAGCTTTTGATGGAAAGCTTTAAAAATTCTGAATGTTTAACTTGCCATGATCGGACAGTACATTTTAATTTACGCAAAAGGGTTGGGTAATAATTCATTAAGGGCTGTAACTAACCATTATTCACATTATCAATTAATCCATCAAACATTTTCATTAATATATTCTGTGTTTTATCACAAAAATGTAAAAAAAGGAAAAATAAATAGTGACAAATTATGTTTCTTAGATCCCATGGCGAGGTTTTTACTTGCTTGTTTTAACAGTCCACAAATCATAAGATATTATATTCGCTCATACAAAAGCATAAGTTACATTGGCATTTTTATTGAAAAATGACTGATTTGACTGATAAAACCATTAGTTATCAAAATCAACTAATATAAAACCAATTAAAAAAGGTTCCTAACGATATTGTGATTTAGATTGTCCCTTTATTGTCCAGCCCTATCTGATACCACCATCTTTAAAAAGGCATTTCACTGAGAAGAACACATCAACTATAGTGACCAATGGTCAACTTTCTACTCATGACTTGGATTTATCATGCAACAAAAAAAGAAAAAACATTGCTCTTAATAGTCCGAACAAAACCTTTGTGTGTGAGTGGAGTTGCGGGTGTGATTGAGTCTCACCGTGTCTGCCGTGCGGTAGGGCGTGGAGCCTTTGCCCCCGGCGATGCTGAATCCCAGCCCCTTGTCGTTTCGGATCAGGCAGGTGGAGAACCGCTGGTGGGGCACGCTGGGAGTCGCCTCCATGTTGAAGGCGATGCCGCTGCTCCGTCTCTCCCGCGGGAAGTAGTCGTCCTCTGGCCTCAGCGGCGTGGTCGTGATGGCGTTCTCTGGCTCCACCATTCGCTCCCGCAGCACCGACATGGAAACTGTAGCACCAGAGCTACGAAGAGCTTCCACCGCTGTGTGATGTTCTGCTTCGTGGAGGTCCACTCCATTCACCTGAGACAAACAGACAAAAGAGAGTGACTGACTTGCAGTGCTGTAAAATTAAACATCTCTTACTATAAAACAGAGGAAGATGTTGCTAAAGATAAAGTAAATAGAAAATGCTTTACCTCTAGGAGTTTGTCTCCCACTTTAACACCTGCTCTGGCTGCAGGACCTTCTTCAGAAACTCTGGAGATGAAGATTCCCTGAACACACAAACAAAAAGAAAAAGAAATTAGTATATTCTATGGCTTCTGATTTGTTTTCAACGCATCCAGACTCCAAGTACACATCATACCTCATCATCCCCCTTGTAAGGTGTGGATCCTTTCCCTCCAGCAATGCTGATTCCCAGGCCGCCAGTTTGTCGCATGATGGTCAGTGAGTGCTGGAAGTTGAGGAGGGGGGAGTCAGCACAACTACTAGTGAAACCCTCTCGACACCACTCAGCTCAGGACAGATTCAGGGAGGCCAGCCCACAATGTGGTTACTTTTATAAAAAATATTTAAGTTTATAAACATTATTTTTTACATCTTATATCTAAGTTATGGGTGACCTCCCTCCTTCTGCCAGAAGGTGGTGTCAATCTTATCACAGCAGCATCCTGTCGTCATGCCAACAGATGGACGGAGAGACACTTTGACTTGTCCGGAGCCTAATGTCAGTTTTAAGTGGAAGTTGGATGACTTTTGCCTTGAATTTAGCTTTAAAAAACATTTTAAGTCGGTAGGGTTTTTTGTTTGTAAGTATATTGAAAACAGCATGGTAAAAAATAATTAGTTATCTACCAGTAACCACTTAACTGACAGTTGACTTCAGACATAAAGTGAACAAACACACTGTCTAAAGCCCTCTTTAATTGCACTCACAGAGCTGGGCCCTTACTGAAAACATACAATGTGTTTTGTGTATGTACGGGATGAGGGACTTTAAAAAAAATGTGAGGGAAACACTAAGTAAGGCGTAATAGACTGTGTATATTCTGTGTACTTGCAAGCCATGCAAAAAGGGGGAGGAAGGCAGACAAATGAGGGACAGGTGGAAGGAAACGGGGAGATGTGAAGAGTAAGAGGAAAAGAGTGTGCCGTGTCCTGGATGTGGCGACGGGTTTGGCCGTGTAGTGTAGAAACCCCAACATTTGTTGTAATGAGATGACATTATTCATTTCTGAAGCAAACAAAATCAGACATGAATACAAATGTCTTTTAGATCACAAATACTTAACTGGCAGACACTTAAATGTTTCTAACATCAAGCTTCAGTACAGATTTTCTTCACCAAGACTAAACAGCATAGGAGAGTATTCATATACACAACACAATCAAACAAAAGCATGCTGAGAAAAATGATTGTTTGCACATGACTTAATCTTTGCATTGCTAATCATCTGTAGATTTTTTTTCCCCTTTTCAATCTATTAATGTTTTCAGTATGAAAATTAGACGACTGCGAAGTAAACTTCCATCCATCTTCATCAGTCTGGAGCTCGTCCTCTGGTTGGCAGTCGAGTTACCTACTATGTACCAAACAAAAGCACCTGGAGGAAGCTTGTGAAGCAGCCCATTCATTCCAGGGCAACACAGCGTGGACAGGGGAGGAAAAGGAGCGAAGCAGCAGGAGCAGAGGAAAGGTAGAGGAGCAGAGAGGTGGTGTGGCAGAACCTGATGCTGGACTGGGATTTATACCACCGTGTCTAAAGTCAAAGTGTGAGCTATTTGGGGTATTGCCAGCAGTTGAGAAGAAAATGTCAGGATGACAAATAGGCACGCAGTCATATGCTGCCTAAAATGTACATTTTAGAGAGATTCATCACTTGAGGATGACGACTAACGACTGTGGGCATCCAGGGGACTAATATTACTTGAGGAAAGTCAGGGTTTCAGACAAATGACTAATATTTGGCAATATTTGGGCCAATATTTCGGGGGTTTTGATGTAGCCAGCAGATATCTACGTAACGAATATCCAGGCAAGGACTTCCTCTTTCGTCGGCCGGGCATCGTTTGAAACTTGAGACTTTAAATTGAGAGATGGATTATTTTACATCACAAGTAGCCAATTTACACTCAGTTAGCAGTTTATTTTTTAGCTAATGAAAAATGGGTTCCAAGATTTACTTAGTGTGCTCCACCTCTTTTGCGCTCCACACGGACTGTTAACCTGCAGGATACCAAGGCCCGCTCAAACGTGATTGGTCAATACTGCTCTGACTACAAACTGAACCAAGTACGCTTCAGATCACCAAAATCGTGTCCAGTTGCCTACAGATGCATTCGTATGCATTCGTATATGAAAACATATTTTCACTGAGATGTCGGTGCCATGAGGAAAGCTACTGTTCATTGTAAACACTGGGGTGCTTGATTCTACATTATATGCAAGTTAAGTCACGTGGCATTGCAGACTATGCTGTTACTCACAGTTCTGTACTTCATATTTACTCAGCACTGTTTATTTGGGGGCTGGTCAAACAAAACTCAAAGGTTAAACAAAATAATCCTGTGTAACTAACAGACCTTCCTGGAAGACATAAGATACTCAACATGTAGGGCTTTAAGCTGAACCCTGTCCTGTATCAACAAGAGAGAAATGGAGTTACTAGTCGTTATTAAAACAAACAATCAGGGGGAAGTCAAAGGTTCACTGTAACTCCTTGTCGTTAAGGAATATGGTGTACATTTTAGAGAGATTTATCACTTGAGGATGACGGTGGATGGCTTATAAAATGGATGAAGTTGAAAAGGCAGTGTGATAAAAGCAGCAGCTGCCATGGTGAGGCTGTCAGACGAAGAGCTGCTTTACTGGCTCTTAACAAAGTTGCTGGTCGTACATTTTGAATAAGTCCTGTGACTGAGCACTCACTAGAGGATACACTAGACTTCCAGCAGATGCACAAATACTGTCCTAATGGATAATATTCTTAAAAGGTGACTGATTAATCATCAGTCGTGTTATTATGGCCATTCACGGTAGAGTTAACTAACTAAAGGAGTAGGCACGCTCTGGATTATTTCATAATTTTTAGTGTTTATGTTATACAATTGTCACAATGATTCCTTTTTCACAAATAATTTGTTAGCATGTGTGCAGCAGATAGTTAGCCAATGCTAACCTCACTGGCTTGGAGTCAGTTATAAAGAGCACTAAGTGCATTATCAAATAGTATTAAAAGATTGCTGATGTTTACCATCTCTCTCGCTCCCACTGTTTCTCTTTAGTCATCAATGGCCTTTCCCCGGCCCACTGCATGAGCATGAATGCCCTCTGTTGCTGATTGGCTGCAATAGTGTTGTGTGGCTCAGTCCAAGGCACTTTGTTTGTTTCCCATTTATGTTTGGATATGAACCCTGGACAGCTATTGCACCATGAGAAGATTAGCTAACGCGTTTCAGATTAGAATCCAAAATATTTAGACACGTGGAAGCAACTGGACAATTTGTCAATGGCTGAAGAGCTAGTCTAATTTCCCAGGATGCACTCAAACACAGCTCATTAGTGAAACCTCATTGCAAGTTTACTCCCACAATAGATGCAATAATTAAACATGGCTACTTCATTCCTGCATTCAGGTTCTGCCACACTGGCCGTCTCAAAGATGAGTTGTGGTTAGGGGGTCCCTAGTGATTGGCTTGGATTAACCATGGATTTCTGTGGGAACTTTCTCCCCCTCTGAACACAGGTGAATGAGTGGGTGAGTCAAGGACACAGAGAGACAGACTGGACGGGAAAGAGTATGTACAGACCTCTTCCTCCTCAATTCGAGCAGGTTCAATCAGCAGATTATTGACTTGATCAAATGACACCCCCTGTTAGGACAGGAACCAGCGAGAGGCATGCGGATTAGTCAGGCCAAAATAAAAATATGCTGACACACACACACACACACACACACACACACACACTGGAAAATAAAAGAAAAAATTCCTTTCTCACACTTTTCATTAACTTCACCAAACACCCAACACTCAAATGTCTGCTTACAGGTTGTGGGGACTTTCAGGTCCACTGGGATGGACCACCTTGAAGCATAAGTAATCCCACACTCACTCCCCAGCCACCAGAAGCAAATACAGGCAGAGATGGAAAGACAAGACCAAGGAGCCGAGCTACAGTGCAAAACACACAGTGGAGAGAGAGCGGACAAGAGAAGGCAAAAGCTCCCATACCAAAGTAAGCCCAGCCTCCACACCACAGAAAGCAAATTCCTCCAGGAGCAAGCTTTAATTTAGACAAGCCTACTTTTGTCAAAATGTAAAACTGCCTACAAAAAGCCAAGAATATCTACAACATGACTTTCCAAAAGTAATTCACAGATAGTTCAACAAAAAAGGTTTTAAGAAAATCAGAGCATCATTTTGATTTTGAAGAACAATGAAGAATCTTACTCTCTACAATAGTTTAAACATCCCATAAAAAAAATACTATTACCATGACATGACACAAACGAGGATCATTGGATTTCACATTCCAGCTCTGCCAATATATGTTCTGGTTGGTCTGAGGTCAGCCACACAAACAGACCCGCATTCACAAACGCACACATAACAGATTTGGTGAGACGATGATGTTTGATCACAGTGTTAAAAATAATCTCTCGAATCAGCATGATAAATCAAAAATACTTAATTAAATCTCCCCGAATATTAAAGATCGATGAGAAGATTAATTTTCATAAGCGGCAGAGGAGCAGACTTCACTCATCACCCATTCATACGTATAAGCAGACAATGTGACCAGAAGAGAGTGTGAAAATGTCATTACTCAATTAAAATCAGGAGATGGCTGATAACGTGGTGAGAAGTTTAGTACTGAACTGGGCCAGTGGTGGGCAAGAAAAGCCTGCAGCTGTTTGTGTGGAAGCAACATTATCCTTTGAAATCAGAGAATTCATACCTGGTATGTTAGTTGTGCATAAATAAAGGCCAAGAAGCCATACCATGTGGATCACAACGGTTTAGAGTGAATCTCACCAATTTGTCTCCAAGTGTGAGATAATGTTTGTACATTTTTGTTTGTTTGTTCATATATGTCAAAGATGTCTTAATTAAAAGTATATGGAAAGTATTATCAGCAATGACCTCTGAGTGTTTGTAGGCGTTTGGTGAAGGCCATCTCGTCTTTGCACGGGACAGAGCAAAGACAAAGCAAAGTTCTGAGACCGTTGTCGACTCCTGAGAAAAGCACTGCCCTTGATTTACAGCGCAAGGGTAGAAGTCTTCATTTCCACAATGACCCTGCATGCAATGCCACATCCTTAATATATGCTGGCAGCCCACTCCAAACTGAATGCATCTTGCAAGGTGGTAAACGCACTCTATGCATACAGGATTAAGTGTCTGCATAGATGCAATGAGCAAGCAAAAAATATATTCAATTTAAATATATTCTTACAACGTGAACGGAAAACTTAAGCATAAAATAAGTTACTTAACTGTTTTGGTGTGTGATGTACCTACAATACAACTTTTCTGCACACTGCATGTCCTGTACCACTAGATTTCTACATGTGTTCAAATGTAGGTGGGGAAATAATGTTTTCCTTCTTATAATATGCAACAGTTTCTACCCAGCTACCCTCTACATTCCTTAATTTCACCCTTCCAGTGGTTGGGCTCGCTCCTTTACCTTTACTTGACTGGAGTTGACCTGGAGGCGGTTGTCTTCGAGCTCCTCCATTCTGTGATGGTGTTGAGGGGTGCATAACAGTTGCTCTTCCTCTTCCTCTTCCTCTTCTTCTTCGCCATGTTTGTCCTCAACAGCCTGTGTCGGAGAGTTCATGGCGTCAGGGTTGAAGCCCTGCAGCAGCGCAGCCACAGCCTCGGGTTTGGGCAGCTTGTTGATCTTGAAGTGCTTCTTGTAGTGTGGCGTGTCCTTTCTGATCAGACGCTGCTTCTCCGCGGGAATAGCCGGCCTCTCTTCCTCGTCACTCCTCTCACCATCCTCCCCAACCTCATCGTCGTCCTCATCCAAACCACGGATGATGGGCTCCTCTGCAAAGTGCACAGAGGGCTGGAGAAAAGAGGGGTTTGAGATTGAATTGGTAAATTACATTTTCTTTTTCGGTTAGAAGGATCAATTGTGAAAATAATATACAACCTAACAGTGTTGTGCATAAAATGTTTGAAACAGTCACCTCAATGTATTCCACCTCCATCTCATCCAGCTCTTCCTCATAATGAGGGTAGTGGCCGTCTACAAGGTCCTCCCTCTGCGGGGCCGCAGTCAAATTGTGTCTGTTCTCATGGGAAGTGGCCGACAGTGTGCTGTTGGACACCTGGGAGTCATGGCTCTGATTGGACAGGTCACTGAGCCGTTTCTCCTAAAACCAAAAGCATCACTTTGATTCATTCACGATCAAGTGCACCAGTGAACGATGCATTAACTTAGATATAAAACTGCCTTTTGTCTACTTCCTACAATAGCGGGTGATTTATGTCACAAGCCAGATAGATTACTACAACAAAAATTCATCTCTAAATGTTAACTGACATGAGGATGATAATCACTATACAGTATGATGGATGTACCTGTTGATCAGGGGACTCTTCTTCTCCATCAGGTCTGGATGTGTAAGCTTCATTCCTCCTCTCCTCAATCACCTTCTTCATCACCTTCAGCTCACTAGGATGCGGTGTGGCTCTGCGCTGAAGGCCCTGAAACAGAGAAAAACGGATTAAAAGCATGAATTAGACAACAAATATGCATTAGTATCGAGCAGTTAGAAATACGTCCGTCAGTCATAACCTTGAGAGTAGAGAAAATGATTTGACTCTGTGACAAAGAGATAATCCCCATAAATGTGGACTTTATGTCTCACTTGACAACTGACAATTGCATTAAAGCAATGCAATTTTCTATCAGGATTAACCAAAACAAATGCGACAGAGATGTACAGTCTCAATGCTGATGAGTAGGAGGGCAAAACTAAAAATGATTTGAGCAAAATGACTTGAAGTGGACATGAAGTGCCACTGTACTGTTGTGTTCCTCACTCTGCGCTCCGCAGCAGCCTCGTCGTCTTCCTCCTCAGCCTTGGTCTCTTCCTGGAACTGAATGACTGACACTCGGTTCAGGTTGCTGTCCGTCCAACTGTCATCCACACTGTTCTGCAGCAAGTTCTCTGTGATGATGAAGGAAAAGGACGGAAAGATGTCAAACTGAGTTTGTGTTCTTGAAGAGGTCCATTTAACAGTAAAGTCTCACAATCCATATGTGGTTTTACAAGCTACAACTAGTCAGCTGACGGACTAAAACCTATATAAAAAACATTGTAAAGCTCTAGGTGGCTAAAATATTTGTAGTTTTTCCATAGATTTGCGGCTCCCCCCGTCCACAGCAATACATTGCTTTTTTCTTCTGTGCCGTTATTCCTTTATGTTTCCCCAAACTGTGGGTGTGCCGACTGCCACCTACTGAAGGTAAACACTGACTATGGAAACATGCGATGACTTATTACAATATAAAATGAAGTCAACGGTATTACTGTTGGGATTCATATGATGATGAAGTGAGATGAAGGCCACAGAAGATTTAAATGTCTCACACATTTGAATGACTGACCAAGACTTATCCTTTACATGTCTAATGAAAAACAATAACGATCCAGATAACCCTTCACATTGCATTAACAAAGTACTACTCACCGAGGCTTGGAGAAGGCTGCTGGGGCAGTAAATAGCAGGTCAGCACCTTCTCCCCTGTGCGCTCATCGTCCTCTGTCTGGAACTTGAGCATTGGCTGTGACTGGTTCTCTGCGAGCCACATGGCCTTCAGGTTGAGGTTTGTCAGGGCAAAAGGCAGGTTTTGTAATCTGGACAAAAGAAGGGATGAGGGATGAGCCACAACCTTTCCTTTTCAGGGAGTAAAACAAAACAGCATCCACCTGATACTTCTACGATCTTAAATAGTTGCATTGACGATCACAAAACTCTCTAAAAGTTAAGAGTTCAAAGAAACTCTATAATTGGATGCTGTTAAAAGAACTCGCAGAGAAAAAGAATTACAGGGATAACCTTCAAAGTTATGCAGACCCATTGCTCCCTCAAAAACTTTCCTGAAAATGACGAATGACTTTTACAATGATGCATTTGCTTAAGGTTTTTCCGATGCGTAATTCCCATGATTTAGCACCACAGCCTTGAAAATACATCTACACAAGGTTATAGTGTTGGCTCCTGTTCACATTAAAAAAGGGAAAAATTGGAGGACCAACATCTCTGCATGATGCTGGTAATGCTAAAAGTCCATTACGGCAAAAGCATTCTAATTAAATCGTTGACCTTAGCACCGAAGGCTTCTGTGAATTATTTACAGTTCAAGGTGTTAAGTGAGGTTTACCTGTTTCCGGCCACATCTAGCACATGCAGCTCAGTGGCATCTGCAAGCTCAGCAGGCAGCTTGCCCAGGTGATTGTCTCTCAGTGAGAGAACGTTGAGGCTGGCACAGCCGCCCAGCTCTTTGGGCACGCTGCCCAAACGGTTGCGGTCTACATTCAGGTTGGTCAGCTTCTTCAGCTTGCCCAGCGAGCGAGGAAGCGACTTTGAGGGAGTGAGACGGAAGTCATTAATACTTAGTGGAATTTATAATAAAGCTTAATAGCGGTCAATTGGACTTAAAGGTATTTAAGTGCATGCATGAATCCCGACTGGGTCAGTGTGAGGCTTTTGTAAGTGGTTCACAGCGCCCTACCTGTAAAAGGTTCTCCGTTAAGACGAGTTCTGTGAGGTTTTCACACTCTCCTATCGAATCAGTCAGGTGGGTCAGTCTATTCTGGTCCACCTTCAAGATGGACAGCTGTTTCAGACAGCCTGGACAACAAACACAAAGCCAGTTAACAAAACACAATGCTATTTTACAAAGTGTTGCAATAAGACACCACTAGATGTGACATGTTGTGATTTTTAATATGGACACATGCTCTGGAATAAATTCATTTGAAATAAAGATTAACAGAGCTGTTATTGCCTGTGTCTTTCTTCACTGGCTTTATTTATCCAGTAGAGGGCAGTGCTGCTCTTATTTGACAGAGTCGTGTCTGCGGTGGGCCTGCCGCAGGGTTTATTTCATCCAGCGCTGTTTTATTAGAGGGCAAACTTTCTGAAATCGTTGGGGTTCTTTCACATCGACTGATGTTGGCCTTATTCTGTCTGGCTGTTTGAAAAACAATATTCTATAACAATACAATGACACGTTCATGGGAGCGACTGAGGTTATGAACTGTGAGGATGAACCTCAACGCAAGACGACAACATCTAGGAAGCCACCGTGTTGGCAAATTAAATATACATGTAAGCGTACATTTCTGGTGGATTACTTTGTATTGTGAACACCATATTTCTTACTTTTACCTCTCAATCATTGGGACAAAAGACAAAATAGTTTCTGCCGTGATAACTTTCCAGTTTTGTAAAATTCTGCCTGTGAGAACTCCAAACCACTGTGCACTGTTTTGCCGTCTGATGAGGCCTTAGACGCAGTAATCTGTTACTCAAACAGGACTTCCTGAATCATACTTCATGTCTCACGGGTACCTTAAACAACATGCCCCCAATCAACACTATTTTCAGTCTGAACCCCCGCTGAGAGAATCTTTCTCTCTTTCCCCCTTGTGTTAGTTCACCTATGCTGTCTGGGATGACCTCCAGCAGGTTTTGTGTGAGCAGCAGGTCGGTGAGAGCCAGGAGGCCGTTAAGCTCTGAGGGAAGCTCCTCCAGACGATTCTCAGACACATCCAGACACACCAGTCTCCGGAGGTTTCCCAGCTCCTACAAAACACACGATAAATACCACTTACAGTGAGTCACGGAGGCACAATACAAATATTACCTCCACAGCACAAACGGGGAGAAGAAATCTGCTAGTGGGAGTTCATTCTGCATATGTGGAATGTAGTTTTATAAAAAAAAAATAAGAGTGCAGAGTTCTTGCAAAAGGTTATCTTTAAAAAAACATTTGTATTTAACTGAACGTACTGGTGGTAATGAGGACAACTGGTTACGGTCCAGCCATAGCTCCCTCAGGTTGGGGAGAGCACCGAGGGTGTCCGGCTAAGAGATGGGACGAAGCAGAGAGAAGGGAGAACATTAGTTATTTTTGTTATTGTTTCAAGTCATGAACTGCATGCTCTACTCTACACATGCAACAGTTAGTGAATCGGTTCCATTTGAAAACACTCAGATGGGTTCAGGCCACAGCAAACAGAAATCATGTGCCCTGTGTACACACGCACATTGTGGATGAATAGAAAGGGATCTGTCATTCACATTAACATCTTTAAGTGTCAGCATGTGGTAAAACATAGATTTCAGTTTGACTGGAATTTTCATTTAAATTCATCTGATTTTCTATCTTTTTATCTGCTTTACAAGGTCAGTAACGTCAAGAAACTTGATTTTTAAATACTTTCTTTGGGATCTTACATTAATTGAAGCTCCAAAATCGTTTCCGTGAACCACTCAGTACTTGTTTGCAATCCTGGGCTCACCGAGCTCAAGTCTCCCAAAATTGCATCCATTTGAAATCCAAGTGATAAATTAAATGGAAGTCAGTGAAGCAGTGGCTTATGGCAGGCAAAGTTTCATCATGACGTCAAGTATTTGCTCAGCCTCCGCCCTTGTCAGGTCATTAAGAATTGTTTACCGTCCTATGACACATGGTGGGCGTTCCCAGGCTTAAAGCGGCGCTCACTGTGAGGTATAGTGCACGCAGGGCCTCAGGTCCAACAGACCGGCTCTGCTGCGTTGGGCCAAGTAAACATGTGGTTTGGATAATAGTTACTGTGAGGAGCAGATTTGTGAAACATGTCAGTGTGTGTGTGTGTTGCACTAGCAGTGCAAATATAGATTATCTTAAACGGCCCAACTGACAGTTTTTAAGTCCTGAACAGTAGGATGAACTAGCTTCTGCATATTATATCATATGAATTGTTGAATTACCAAAACTTCCAGTTCATTGCTGCCCAGGTCCAGCTGTTCCAGTTTCACCAGGAAAGAGAGCGACCTGAATACAAACACAAAATAGCACATGCAGTAAGACATGCGTTATGTGCCCTGAAAGAACAAAGAGCAGAGCATTGCAAACTATTACAACATACCACTCATTCGCATGTACCGACATACGTAAAGAATGTTTTTAAACCTACCTCGCTACAGGTGACTTGTAGTTTGCGGCGTGTTCTGACACACTACAATAAATATTTCCTAAAAGTACTGAATGTGTAAGTGAGAAAGGTTCTAACAAAAAAGTGAACATTAGTAAAAGTACGAATCCTCATGCATTGTGAGATTCTTGTCATCCTGTATTGTCAACAGGCACTTATTGTGCTTGATGGAGATGGTGGGGAGTTAGAGGAGAGGCAGAGGCCTGCACATGTACGCTCGACGGAGATGACACTCACGTTGGCAGAGACTTCAGCAGGTTCTCCCTGAGCTCCAACGTCACCAGGTTGGCCAGGCTGTAAAACGGAAGAGTGGCAGTGAAAAGGAGGCAAGTAAAAGAGAAAGAGGGGCAAGAGTTGGCAGGTGGCGAGAGGAGAGGGTGGGGGAGTAAGAGATGGGGGAGGAGAGGCAGGTTGGCTAGTCAGATGGCAGGTCTGTTCGTCCGGGCTGCCTGGCATGGTGAGGGGCTCCTCCATCTGTCTGAGCACAGCAGTGGCCAAGAGCCCAGACGGCGGCTGCCTCACAGCCCACTGGGCAACAGAATTACACTCCTTGAAAACCTACTCGGACCCTAATGTATCGAGGATCTAACTGCGTACAGGGCCCTCAGACCCTAATGTATCGAGGATCTAACTGAGTACAGGGCCCTTAGACCCTAATGTATCGAGGATCTAACTGCGTACAGGGCCCTCAGACCCTAATGTATCGAGGATCTAACTGCGTACAGGGCCCTTAGACCCTAATGTATCGAGGATCTAACTGCGTACAGGGCCCTCAGACCCTAATGTATCGAGGATCTAACTGCGTACAGGGCCCTTAGACCCTAATGTATCGAGGATCTAACTGCGTACAGGGCCCTTAGACCCTAATGTATCGAGGATCTAACTGCGTACAGGACCCTTAGACCCTAATGTATCGAGGATCTAACTGCGTACAGGACCCTTAGACCCTAATGTATCGAGGATCTAACTGCGTACAGGGGCTTCAGTCTGGCAACATGGACCACTGTGATGGCTTGTGTGGAGCGCTTTTACAATTTTCACAGAAATTGTAATCTTTACTGTTTCTAACGTGGGAGTATTCACATTTAGGGCTGCAACTAAGGCTTTTTTTATTGTCAAATAATCTATTGCTTCATTTTTTCTATTAGTCAACAGAACATCAGAAAACAGTGTTAGAGGCCTTACAAGGTAACGCTTTCAAATGGTTTGTTATTATTAACTACTTGAGAGCAGAGTTGCTAAATGAATGGGATAAAAACTGTTTTTGTAAACAGTGAATGCATTTTTTTTTCCTGTACCATGATTAAAAATCGTAAATGTTCAAATCACAAGAAAAACAAATTTTTTCCTATCAAATGATCTACTGCGTGCACATGTACATACTTTCCAATGTCGTTGGGCAACGTCTGCAATGACACGTCGTTGAGTGCCAAGTGAGCCAACGCTCGGAGTTGAGTGAAACCATCCGGCAATCTGCAGCAGCGAGACAGGAGGGAAAACAGTGGAGACCGACTTAGTGTTTTGATATACAGCACATGGGATCACTTAGCTCACACACAAGACCTATTGGCCCTTTACATATTCCCATCTGTTAAAGTATTCAGCATCAAAGCTTCATCCAGTCGTTCCATTGGAGGAAGTCAAAAGGTGAAATAGCAACTTAGACATCACTGATTGGGGATGTGGCGATATGAAATAAGAGCGCAGTGCAGCAGTGACTTCATGTAGGAATGCAATCGAGATTAACTAGGATCCTGGTTAGATTAACCTGACACGGTTTCATACAGAGCCTTGTTTGGTCGGGAAGAACATTGTCACACAAAAGCATGATCTTCTGCAGGCATTTGTTCAAATACTGGGAATAATTGTTTCTTAGCAACTGAGTGATTTCAAGAATTGCGGTTACAAATCAGCATTAGGTGCAGACCGTGCAGTCAAACACCCAAACTTGTTCCACTGCATATTTAAAATAAGAAAGCAGAGTACTTAGATGACACTCGTCATGCTTTGTTTTTTCTCACAGTGATGGTGAGTAGAGTGATCGGCTGTTCCCACTCTCTTACCTGGACAGGGGGTTTCCACTGAAGTCTGCGATCTCCAAGGCCCTGCAAAACTTAATGCTCTCGGGGATTTCAGGAATTTCTGCAGGAGAAAAGAGGAGGTGTGGCAGGGAGACAGGCATCAGCACCGTGGACACACAGATTTAGAGCAGGGGGTTCGTATCCTATGGACCGAATCATTTTAAATTCCTCGTGATCACAACCAGATGGCCAAGAGCAGCAAAGTGAGAGAGAGGAAAGGAAAACTGAGAAAGAAAGAGATGGAAGTTGTACTAGGGAGGATATGGTGAAAGCTCACTATTACATCTTGCTTTTACTCCCCTCATATAACATTTGCAGAATAATCACACATTTATAGCTATTTGCTTTCATCCAAGTCATAATGAAGCTCATTGGACCACTGCCTCTGTCATGCACTTCAGCTGTTACTTTAATGTTTTGGTCTTTATAGGGTGGTGTCCCCAAAATAAAGGGTCAAATAAAAAGAAAAAAGAAGGTATATTTGGATGGTGCTGGTTGGTGTAATGGCTTTCTTGGTTATGGGGCTGTTTATCTAGTTTGCCTCTTTCCCACCTCATTTTCAAACTCTGCAGACTGGATTTGGTGTCAAAATCGGCCAGCACAGCAAAGAAACATATTGCTTCAGAGGGAAAAGGAGTTGAGCTGAGAGGCACCGGATGCAGCTGCATGCTGCATGCTGCATCAGGTGCTGCTTGAATCATACAAGTGATGATTGTATTTGATAGTGTGAAAGGGAACTGAGCTCAACATAGTGCTTCCCAGACACTGCACGGTACAAAAGGTACACGTATAAAAATAAACAAGAAGAAGTCTGAATTCCTAGCCTGACCAGGTAAGGCACTTTTACCACGGGATCCTGCAGGTGCAGGTTAAGAAATCCCCACTGAGCCAAGCAGCCTATGACGCTTATCTGGCTCAGTGTCTTCCTGCAGCAGGCGCAGACAGGCAGACAGATGGGAAAGGCCCTTACAGGCCGCTGCACACTGCTCCCGCTGCACACTGCTCCCACGTCACTTGATGCAATGCGTAGCGGAGCAGATGTCTCTCATCTGCCATATATGCCCTTCCTGCCACTGAGTATCAGTGTATTTGTGGGCAGCATGCAAGGACACAGAGAGGGCGAGGTGGTTGGGTGTGTTACAGCTGAAGAGATGAAATTAAATAGCAGCCCCAAATTAAATGAGTTTCACCTTAAGTCTCTGTAACATGTTTGAAATACAATTCTGGCTGCATCAGGGAGGTGAATGTCTTCCTTTCATTGTTTTATAGGATTTTTTAAAAAGGGCATGGAGAGTCATGTATAAATGTCTGTTGTGGCTGCGGGTAAACTGGATAATCTGGCAAAGAGGGCCAACTACTTTTTATCTAATGGCTGCTGCTGGTGTGTTGATTCTCCCACTGATTTGTCCAAGAAATCATGTCCACACTTGATGTTTTGTGTTTTGGGGGTGGCCTAAACAAGACCGTAAGCTTATTTTACAGCATGTCATTAAAGTCATTGTGTGTTAATGGGTGCTCTAAAAAGCAGAAGTCGTAGAGCAACTGACTGTGAACTTGTGAATGTATTCGCGTACCATTTCTGGAGATGTCCAGCTCCACCAGCTGCATGAAGTTGGCCACCTCAGGAGGGAGTCTCTGGATCTCATTATCACTCAGGCCGAGCTTCCGTAGGTTCAGTAGTCTGAAGAAAGGCTGCGGAGACACAAGACAACGTGTCAATCAAAACAGATCCAAAAATAGTTTCTCATGCCGTCCGACAAGGGTGCATCAAGCAACAATATTTAACAATCAAATGTTGTTTGTAATGCTATCAAATCTATAAAAACCAAATACAAAATCTAAAAAACATATACAGACGTGGTAAAGACACTGCAAATACTAACGATTACTTTGAAGTTCAAGTTCTCTGAGCCCTAATTTAAATATTCAAACTGCTTTTTTTTTTGGAGACCGACAGCCCAAAAACGGAAAATATTCAATTTACTACACTGTAAGACAAGACAAAAGCAGCAGATCCTTACATTTTAGAAACTTAAACTTTGTACGAAGAATGGCTTTAATGATAAAACGATTATCAAAATACTTGCCGTCTATTTCATTCAGTCAACTTATCAATGAATCAACTGATAATTACAATATTAATCATCATTTTTAGACCAAAAGTTGGCCTACAGCAGTGTATTAGTAAAAGTTTACAGTGGCGAGAGTGAGGCTTAAACCTGATATATTAAGATAATTGTTTTACATGTTTCATAAACCTCTGTCTGCCTGACAAGAACTGTAAACACACAACATCCTGTATATTCAGATGAGGGCCGTTTCCAGGACCGGTTTTAAAAAAACATCCCATTATCATATTCCCAAAACCTCCTCCTCACCATGGCAACGCCAACCAAACAAAGTGTCTTTCGATACGGGAGCTGAGGAGAGTGCTGTAGCCATGCCAAGGGCTTTCACAAGAGCCTGGTTGTTGGACAGGACAGCGCTCAGAAACATTCCTCCGCCAGCCGCGCTGTGTGTGTCCGTGTGTGTGCGTCTGTGTGTCATCTGCCGTTAAGATGGACAGACAAGACAGGCTGGCGGGGGAACAGCAAGAGTAACGGGCCAAACTATGCAGTGATTAACCCCTCAATCAGTCCCTGGTTCTGCAGCCCACAGAGGACCCACTGTCTGCCCTGTCAAAAGCCAGCCGACTCCTCAGACGCCGCGATGGAGGAAGACTCTTGAGAAAGTATGCCGACTCGGGCTTTCTGGGGTAGGAATTTGTATGAACTCATTATTCAGGGATACTTTCTGAACATAGGGTGCACAGACGTCTGCAAGCTTGGAGCCTGAACCTTAATTCAAATTAAACCTCTGGCTTTTAGCAAGGCCCTCTGGTAATTGACACACAAGGGTTGTTTTCAACAGAGATCGATATAATAAATTGAAAAATCCAGACAATGTCCTCCTTCGTAATTGGGATTTAACTTTTGAAAATGTAGCACTGTTACACTCCTGTGTCAAACTGTTGCATTAACATGTAGTGAATCCGATAACACAAAACCTTCTTTAATGGGTAACGTCAGGTTTCTGCTTGACTAAAGTGTGGAAACCCACATGTGTACACACACTCAATACAACATGATGGGAGACAGCTCTACAATCATGCTGACAAAGAGAAGACTGCTTCGCTTCAGCTCCACTCTGTTCATCGATGACAGACGCATCCTGCTCTTAACTAGTTGTGTGTATTGTGTTTGGATGGGGAGTGAAGTCACTACAGCAGCAGGATTTGTTTTGAATGAAACTCATCGCTGGAAGTGCAAGACAGAGCTTGTCAGTGCCTCCCCAATAATCAAAATTCCCCAGAACTTCCCTAGGTGGTTCGTACTAGAAGCCCCACCTGAAGGAGAGGGAAATGCAGGGGGAAAGGACGAAGCCAGGGAGAGACAAAAAGGGTGTTGGCTCACTGAGTAACAGGTGACAGGTGTCAGGTGACAGGAACAGGAAACAGGAGCTGAGGAGAACCATGTGACCGGGGCCAAGCCCAGATGGGAACTGGCCTTCAGAGGGGAGGCGACCTTGCTGACAGAACAGGTGACACTCTGAGACCGAAAGCCTCTCAGGGAAAGCTCAGGTACTTCAAAAACACAACGTTATCCACCACAAATGCTGATGAAACTTATTTATTTAACTTCCCACAGCGAGGCAGAACTCTCATCCCAAAGTATGAGAAGTCATATTGCTGCTAATAGACAATCACCACTTCTTTCACTCAGGCTAAACTGATCCCCTAATAAAGGCTTTTGCATCAGTGCATTCCTGTCCCCTCCTGATACCGTCCAGAGCTCGATCAGTGATGAGGGAGAGCTAGACAGTAATGCTATCGTGCCTGAGAACAAGTAATTATGGACACTCACAAAGATGGCCATTGACTCCCGAGTGGCTGTCTGCAGACATAATCCAGGAAACAACTGTGATGCTGTATCCAATTCTCAAACCAGCTTTACTCCAGCATTAAATAAATAATACCAAGATTTGAGTTACAACATGTTTGTCTTGTTTCTGAGAAACTGTAAGATGCTGAATAACTTAAAATACTGACATAAGTAACATGTAAAATGTGTTCTTTGATGCGTCCTATTACTTTCAGAATAGTTAATAACAGCTAATAACTGTCCCCTACGTTTCCCACTGTCTGACGTACTTTCAAATGAAACAATGGACGACCAACAGTGTTTTACGGGTCAGTGGGTCAATTGGAATAACAAGCGGGAGCAGTGGGATTTAGTGTACCGCCATCGTCTAATCATTGCATTAGTGAGCCACAACTGTCTGCTCAGTGACTCGGGCAGTTTTTACAGGGCTGTGCTTGTGTGTGTGTAACCATTTATAGAGTGAGGCGGCACGTTGGTTAGAACAAGTGTGCTATATTTCCTTTACAACTTTGCAACTTGGATGTTTTAATGAGGGCCTTCGGAGAGTTGTTTGCCTAAGGAAGGGAGTGAAGCTGTGAATGGGAGGCCATAGTACGGTGAAGCAGAAAGGAGTGAGAGGGGAGGTAGATAAATGATAGCCATGTCAGCAGAGGGCAGTGCTGAGTCTCAAGACCACTTACAGTATTACACAGCATACCAGTCACCACGGCCCATTTGAAAATACCCATCAGAATATTATTCAACAGTTTTATTTGCTCAGATTTAAAATCAACATTAGCCGTACGGTAACTGTTGATAAGTGTGAAGTATTTGTCTCTTTTGAAGAAAAGCTTTCGCAACTAAAAGTTTAAATTGTGTGTGTTGAACATAAAGTTAGAGTCACGCTTGTGTCCATGTTCCCTTTTGACCAGCTTTGATTTCCAGAGACAAAAAGGAGTGTGTAAATAACATTAATGGTTAAGGCATCTATGAGAACTGCCACAGCTGCACATATTCTTTTGGACTATGATAATGTTTCACACAGGGGGGGATCTGGTCTGTGTAACATCCACAATGTGACCAACTCAAGCTAGTGTGAAATGAGTTCTGTGGTGTGGGTACTTATTTGAGACATCCCCCATTATTATACAGTGACTGAAGCCTGGTCGCCCATGAGCGACCTGTGACAGAGAGCAGTGTCTGTGACGAAAGACACAGCAAGACTCCAGAAAGAGACACGCTGCACTTCAGTGAGCGTGTGTGCAGCATCATAAAAATGATCTGCTTTGTCTTATCTGCATCGCCCTGCTTCATTTGGCTTGTAATCTACTCAGACAACGTTAATGTGCCTCAGGATGTGTAATTGTATGTGTGTGCGGCATGCGTGCGTGTGCAGTTTGCAGATGTCCTCGAGTCACAGGAGAGAGGAAACCGTGCTGTAGGTCTATAAGTCAGCACACACCCCACTGTTTACAGAGTCTGGGTTTACTTTAGTTAAAGCTGCGCACAGTAGTGGGACTCGGCAGTGTGTGTGCGTGTCAAGGGGAAAGAGAGAAGTATAGAAATATGTATGCATATTTGTGTGTTCATGTGTATCAGCAGCGGTGGGTGTTTGTTTGAGAGCGTTTATGAGTGCGCTTATGTGCCCGAGAAGAGACTGTAAATTCAAAGTGGGATGTTTGTAGACCTCACATCATTCCGGAGAAACTAAATAAAATGGGACTACAGAGATCCAAGAAGCAAAGTTTGGATGTTTGCGACACTTGTGAGTAAACTGTATGTTCTCTGTACGAGCAGCAACGTCCCACTGTAGGTGCAGTGAGCCGAAGCCTGATGTTCACAGAGGCTGCAGTGTTCCAGTCAAGTGACTCCATTTAGCTTACGGTTTCCCTCCAATCATGCAATCAGACAGAGCAGGCTCCTCCTGACACACACACACACACACACACACCACGAGGCCGTAGAGAAATCCCAGACACTCCACGTTTTCCCCAATGCATTAACCTAAGGCCAGGTTCATTGTTTAAAACACTACTGGTATAATTTCGGCAGAGACATGGGCATACTATCTTGGCATTTAGTGAAGCAAAAACAAAAAAGGGCTGAACCAAGTTGAGCAGGTCTCTGCTCGCCTACAGAGGCATTTATTCCAAATAAAAATATAAAAAAAGAAAGACGAGGAAGTCAATCTACCATCACCAATTACCTCAACACCCTAATTTTTTATACTCTCACACTCCTCCTTTCCTCTGTAAGTGGAAGCCCTATTCACACATTCCAGAGCCTCTTAATCTGGTGCCAAATCTGCCCCGTCTGCCTAGTCTGCATGTCCCCACTCTTGCAACTATCAATTCCCGCACAATGCACACAAACTACACACACAGAGTGCACACTACTGGGGTGAGGGGCTCAAAGAGAGGGGAGGGGAGAGCACATGCTTTTGTGCTGGCTTGGACTCTTTCAGTGTCCAGGGGAATAAAAAAGCAGAGAGGATTTGGTTGACTGAGTAACTTGGTTGGTCACTCGAATGGCGAGCCTCATTACTGCACACTGGTTTCTATAGATAGCTGCAGTTATTGTTGTGGTATAAACTCGGTACATGAGTGGGCACAGACACAAAGTAGTTCTGTGTTAAGAATCACTCTTCCCCCTCCTTCTAAACTTAATACCTTCAGTTCAGAGGCATGTGAAGCTAAAAGCAAAAGCACCAGGAAGATTACAAGCTCAGTCATTTCAAGGCCAATGCTAATGGAGTAACATGGGCTGATGTTGCTCTGCTGATTGGCCAAAGCGTCCCCTCCCCCTGTGGACCACGGTTTGAAACCCAAAGATCCCAAAACTTCTAAACATGAATGAGACCCTAACTGGTCCTCTTCCCCTCCCTCCTTCCTTCCCACTGCTCCACATCTCTGGGTTCCCTCCATTTTCCCTGGCAGAGGGACAAAGGCCAAGCAGCCAGCCCCACACAGGGCTGTCAGTCACAGGACAGCTCTCGTTGCCCCCCCTCCTCGCCGCCCGGTCAGGGGATTCCTCCATTGTCCGAAAGGGCACCGCAGAGAAGAGAAAGGGCTAGAAATGGAAGGATGAGGACTTGAAAGAGGAATGTTGCAAAGGATAACAAAAAGCAGGAATGACTAAGAAGGATAGAGAAAGGCAGTGGGGAGAGCAGTGAAGAGAAGAAAAGGAAGATTGTGTGCGAAGGAGAGAGGAGAGAGCTGAGAGAAAGGGAGTGACGGAGGATTATTAATGAAGAATAGAGGGTAAACAATAGATTCCCACAGAGCTCTGGACACTCTGCACGACTAATGGGGACAGAGACCTCAGCCACTGACCAACACATTAACTCAACAGACTACAGACTCACTGCCCTTCTCTCTAATAAATGAATAAGGGCTTTTATTAATCCAAACCACAAAACGCAACAAATGTCATTAACATGGTTTAGTCGGGTCCACTGTGGCCCATATACAGTGTGGATTACAATGCTCCCATTGGCCTCATCATAAAACCGAAACACATTCAGCCAACAATGCAACCATCCCACTTTCTCTGCCCTCACCCACCGTCTCCCACACACACCCTCCCACTGTTGCTTGCAGCGCAGTTGTATTTGTCGGACAGAAATAACCACAGCATCCACGAACACACCGGCTCCACACTGATGAATTGCCCCTATGTTTTCTAATAGCGTCAATCAAACGTGCTCGCACACAAACCACAAGGCCCAGTGGTAGGCGTGTGGGTGCATGTGTGGCTGTCTGGCCATGTAATTGTGTCTGTGTGCCATTGTCAAAAAAAACTGTGCATTTGTGTGCGAGTGTTTACGTTTCATTTAAGTGGCACTTTCAGCCGTGACTCCTCTTATCCGGCTACAGTGCCTCAACAGGCCACACAGAGAGAAGGGCGTGGTAAAGCCGGCATGAGTGACAGCAAAGCTAACTCCCATCACATACACCTGTCCTGGTGACTTTGATCTTTGCAGGGAGCAAACACAGCCGAGACTCGAGCACAAGTGATATTTGAGCCTAACATTACACATTAGCAGTCCTGAATTACAGGCAGCCAAATTCAGCTGTGACAGAAAGGCATTGAGTGGGGGATGGATATGTAGCTAGACATAAAAACAACGTATTTTGTTTACAGCTCTGCCCTCGTCAGTGCAGCCAACATTTGCATGATGAGAACTGTGAATGGTGGTGGAAATTTCCTGGATGAATTAATCAACTATCAGGGGTTTTGTCTGAGACTGTGGGCCTCCCCTCAGACAAAGCTGGGACAACAGCGATCCGAAAAGGAAAAGCAGCCATTTAATATTTTACAGCCTCTTAATGAACACTAATGTTGTGTATTATCAAGTAAGGGCCCCGCCTTACATTTGCATCCCCTACTAATACACTTGTAGCACCTGGGGCAACTAGAAGTTATGATCATGCTGGCATAAATAGTGCTCTCTTTTGTTCCGTCTGCCCTCTGGACATCCTGTGCTTTGCTGTGCTGCCATGTTTTCTTAAATGAGGATGAGTCAGGGCAGAGTCAGTGAGGAACGGATGGATCCATGTATACAGTTTATGCATGTGGGTTTATGATTGTGTGTACGTGAGGGAACTCTGGGAAGAGTGCTGATGAAGGAAACCATAACTGTTGAGGAAAAGGGGGAACCCTCTACTCAGGGCAAACAATGACCTCCAAAATACCTAAATATACAGTACAGTCATACTTAATGTTTCCACTAAGCGACTGTGAGTGCCAATAAACTCCTTAGAAAGTACACATGGTTAATAAACAACCACAGTGACACCCCTCTTGCCTCCTGGGAATGCTGATGAGTTTTGTTTAGTTGACAATTCTATTATGTTTCAGTGGATCCTTCCTGAACACAACTCAATGTGCAGCCTGGAATGTTCCACTTATAGATTCCTATTCGACAGCTGTATACCACGTCAACGCATACTGTAAAAAAAATAAATAAAAAATAGAAAGCCGAGTAGATTCGTATTTGACAGCTGTATATATACCATGTCAACACACACTGTTAAATAAACAGACTCCAGCGGGCTGAAGAAGAGAACAGGTGGACATGGTATTGTGTGGCTAAGAGGCTCTTCCACTCACACATACACATGGCTTAAGAGTACTGCTGTGGCACATGTACTACACTAGGATTTGAAATAAATCCATACCTTCTTAGTTTGTGTGTGTTTCTTCGCTGTGGAATAATAGGAAACCGATAAACGTAAAGTTTTATTAAAGGTTTTACCGGTATACATTTTTCAAAAGGACAGTTTTTATTAAGTGCAACAAACTATACTTACTTCCGAAAGACAAATGCATAACAATGGTAAATACCGTGGCACTCTTTGTAATGCCTCCTGTAACTAAGAATGGTCAATGCTTGGTAAAGCGATTTTCAGGCAGCATTTTAAAAATAGACGAGTAATCCCTTCAGTATTGCCTACTGGTGGGCTAATCACTGCTTTGGTTACTAAAACCGTCACGGTGATCGAAAAGCTCGCACCACCATTCTGGAGACACCATGTCCACAACTTGACAAACACCAACACGAGAAAGAGAGTCTGCACCGAGTCCCAGCAGATTTGCAATCCAAAACCAAAATTCAAAGCAGCAGCCAGGCTGGAAGCCTTGAACTTGATATTTTCAAAGCTCTAACACCTGCCTGCAGTTTGCCTCCGTTTCAGGTTTCATGAAGCCCATCTTCCACCTGACTAAACCAATCACAACACTTAAGCTAGAAAATCAATAAATAGTTTCAGACAACAGCCTACGTTTACATTAGAGAAAGCAGGACACGCCATAACAACACAAAAATACAAACTGAGGAAATCTGCTGGAGGACATGACCAGCCACGTTAGGTTTCTGTCGTGATGCACCACATCTAAAAGGCCTCCAAGGAGGGTGCAGCATAATTTACACCAAAACTGCCAGGAAATTCAACTGATGACTGATACTGCAAATGTTTACAAATTCAATGCGCATAACCTGACCACAAAGTGATGGCCCCAAGGTTTGTTAGCAACACCTGTTTGCTCCTACATTAGTAGACAAGGAAGCTCACACATTCACTCCCCAATTCAGACTTTACTGTTCAGTTGAATTAATGGCCCGCGATTCTCCGGCCATGCTCTCGCACAGCAGGAGTGAATGAGTCCGCGGCGAGATCAGAAACTGTAGAGGAGGCCCTTCACCTCCACCCCCTCTCCTGGACTTCATCACATGCTCTCCCATTCTCTTACTGTGTTCCCACAAACATGACACAAAACCAGAAGACCCATTGTTTATAGTCCACAGAGGACGTTTGGCTCTTTCCTGGATGGGCTGGATCCGGTATGCGCTGCCTGCCTGCCAGCTCTCCGTTTGTCCCACAGTGAGACTGTGCTGAAGGGGACCAACATGGCAACCAGGGCCTCTGGCACTGCATGCCTCAGGCATATACAAGTAATTTTCTGGTTAGTTAGTATACTGTCAACACCTCATGTGATCACACACATTAGAAACAGCAAGAGGGGCACTTTGGCTCTGTAGCTGCTTGAATCAGCGTAAATAGAGAGAGGGGCATTGAACAGGCTCTGCAGAAGATATGCATTTAGCTTCTTAATAGATTTTTACTAGAGAGACTTTGTCAAGTATTACACCTTTAAAAACCTGACTGAAAATGCTTGTGTGTGTGTGTGTGTGTGTGTGTGTTGTGAGTGCACAAGCAGCTACGGTACAATTGGTACATTGTATGTGTCCAGGTTGTGGCCTCCCTCACAGGATCATGTGGCTCAGTGTCTATCGTTTTCCAGTAACCGTCTCAGCATTTTTCCTCTCACAGCAGGCTTGAAACTGGTCTGTGTTTATATTTCACTCTCAGGAATGTTTGAAGCCGGCGTGGAAATAGACAGCTATGGACATATCATAGACCCATGCAATGTTAACATTTGGTTGACCTCGGCAGGTAAATTGACAGTTGGCATGTATTATTTTTAAATTGAGAGATTTTTGGCAAGATAGTTTTCAAACAATCAAGATTTAATGCTGCCAATTTCTGACACACTGTACAACAATCATTATTCCCAGAGCATTTATCACAGCATTCCTTTAAGTCCCTGCTGACAGACTGACTCAGGTCAACATAAGCTCAACACTTACTCCTGGATCAAGTAATTATAAAATGAACCTCCTCCAGAGAAATTGACAAAACACAACAGTTTTAGAGGAACAATGTGAAGGATTTGATGGCTTCTAGCTGAACAACCCCCTTTCCAAGACAATGGGTAGCGTGAGCCTGCGAGCACAAAACCTTGGTAACGGCGTTCACCTTTCTCCTCCGAGGCCATCCTTACCGTAATAACACCACTTTAGGAGCAGCGGCTCAAGTCAGACGGCGGCTGGCGGCAACACGGTTTTAGACTCTGTGGCTCACGCAGAGAACTACGGTGGCCTTTAGGTAAAAGAGTTAAAGAGCCAGAGTTGGGCTTGTCTGTTCTGAGCTGCTGTAGAAACATGGCTGACACCGTGAAGTGGACCCGCTCCCTGTGTAGGTATGAAGGGCTCATTCTAAGCTAACAAAAACACATGGATTCTTAGTTTTCGGTGATTATCCATTAATGAAAACATAGTTATGAATATTGTATTCCCTTTCTGCACACTGGTCCTTTAACAGATAACAGTCCCTCAAATAATTTCTTGTCTCAAACATTAGGCTGGAATGAAAGTAACGATCTGGCGGCATCAACAGACTGCATGGCTGCATAGACATGAGCTAACAAAGTCACTTTTGCCTGGATCCAACAAATCTGGATTACACAAGGACTCACACAGTACGCCAGCAAATTGCAACACAGCACAAATAATTCAGTTAACCTACTTAATGTACAGTACAGCATGTATCTTGTTTTAAAAGCATGGGGTGTTTGCACGATATCATATATTTATAATTGAAAGCTTTTAAATTTGTAGTGACGTGAGCACAGCTCAATCAGAACAGCATATGCGCCAACAACAAGAAGTTCAAAATGGGATCCAAAAGAGCAGCACAAAGTCACCGCCGTTGCACTGATATAGCATCCCAGCCACTGTGGAGAAATTATGTTCCACTTAAGGTGTTGCTCTGAAGCGTCTCTGCTTTGCAGCTGAAACTTTTTCAAAGCCCAAGGACAAAGTGTGGCTTTGACACAAGCAGCTCCACTCTTTCTCTCTCTCTCTCTCGCTGCGTGACACGTTTGGCTCGGGCAGAGGACGAGGCTTCGGTGTCGCAAGAAGATTTGGAACAGCAACCGCCAGGGCCTCTGTGCACACATGGAGGAACAGTAGGTCTGCAGTGACAGGAAAACCCCGGCCCATCTGGTGTCTCTCCCTGACAACAGAGGGCACGCACCCCCGTATCAGGCGAGCCACTGTCCCTGGGAGATCCATCACCTTGGAGACAAGAGTTTGCTCAATGAAGAAGCCAGGGGAACAAAGAAGCAGAAACCTCCCCAGTGACGCTCGGCTGACAGTGAAATGAAAACTGAGCAACACTTAGTTTAGAGACTTTATCTGCTTGAAGATAAAATACAAGTAAACATCTGCACTGTATTATCACAAACAGGGGAACCATTACTGTGATGTAATCTGGCTTTAGGTCTGTAATAATGTGATTTCTTTCTTCTTTATTAAGCCAGATGAAAAACACTTAAAGCACGAATGCTTAGCCACAACACAAGGCAGAAGACAAGGATGCCGTTACTTAGGAATACAAAGCAACCCCCCTTACTGTGTCATGGAGACAGCATAATTACAGAGTTGTCTGCATACCCCTTCTGCATCACTTCAGAGAGGATCAACGACAGGAACAACCAAAACACTAGCCCTAAGCCCACAGGCAAGCACATGCTGATCCCCAATGGCTGTCTGAAACACTGCTCTTCTAAAAGCATGACGTCATGAACTTGGTTTCTGATAGCAGATCTAAAAATACACTACAGGGGAACCTGCACATGAAAATAAAAGAAAAATCCCACCTTACTTTAGAGCACAGATAGCACATGCTGTACCTTTACTAGCGTGCCATGACCATGTTTAACAAAGGATGAAGTGACAGAGTCCAACCAAAGACGCACGCACGCTCAAGCTGTACTTGTCCTTGACCTTACTTGACACGTTCCTGTCATCAAAAGAGCCGACAGAATGCTGAGCGGCAGCGAATGTACGAGCCCTGTTCACAGCCCAACCTGTGACTTTAGAAACTCTGCAGACCAGACCGGCCTGTAGGTACAGTAAGTGCTTTGGTAAAGAAGAAGTTCAGGAGTGACACAGCCAAGTCATTTAAACACAAACGCACACTGTGATCGTGGATTTAGCAGGGTAACTATGACAACTAAAAAAGGGCGAGTTGTGCACCAAAATCCCCAATATTGAAACTTTTTTTTATAATTAGTTTTATAGAAGCTTTACAAGCAACTGCAATATTTTGCGTGTGCGTGTGCTTGCGTGTGTGCGTGTGTGCTTTTGTTTGTGTGTAAATGCATCAAAGAAAAGGTGAAGGTCGGCAGAAAAGTGCAAACTCCAGTTCAACACTTTTCGACTTGAGGGTGAAACTTTGCACAACACCGTTCCGCAAGAGCGTCGTCTATGCAACGAGTTACTGCGAACAACTGTACTGTTGGAGCCAACGCACACAGAGTGCAAAAACACTGCATATCGTGGTCACATACGGATTTAACTGAGACATTTTAGAGTTGAAAAAACAACTTTTAGACCCGATATCCTAAAAAGGGATCACGGTCTCTTAACTATCTCGAACATATCTTTGGCATTTCTGTAGCGCACACTTGTCAGCTTGACTGAAAACAGTTGTTTGGAGGAGATGTTTTTGCAGCACTATAAAATAGATATTAGAGAGGGAATTATGACCTTTTTAAACTTCCTAACACTAGCTCTAAGCAGCTTATGATGCATGAGTATAAACAATTCCCTCATCATATGAATTATATTTTTAATACAAATAACCACTATAGATGACAATAAAGTCAAAAATTATATTTTTGACTTTTTTGTCCGCTTATCAAAATCCCTGTTGATGTTATTTATTTTTTAATAGGCCTACATTTTCCATTTCGGACAGGTAAGTTTGGCTAGTAAAACATCTCAGCTACTTGCCCAATATACTGGAGCCAAAATATCACATTGTTTCTTTCTCCCAAGCCCCGTTGTTGTCATTGTGAACTTTAACTTAAGTTACTCCGAGTCCTCCTGAATGCGCTCACTGTGGGCTGCCGGTGTAGTCCTCACGCACAGGACACACAAAACTGCTGCATTGTTAAAATCATTTTTGTCAAAGAAAATAAAAAGAGATTTTGATGACGTTCTTAGTCCTTAAAATAAATATTTTGTTTAGTTTTTTTTTTTTTTAAACAATTTTGCATGTTTATATCGTCACAGTTATTGCTTAATGATGCCGGTGCCATCTGGTCTTAGTCATGGAAAAGAAGGGTCTCTGATGAACGTGTTTAGAAACAAAATGAACACTGTTCTACATTCTTTCAGCTGTGCTCCTCAGTATTTCCATTAGTGTTTTAGGTCCCAGAGGTTCAGGGTCCATCTTAATTAAAACACTGTTGGAATGAGGAGAGCAATATTCAACAAGGGCAGACTTAAATTAAGCTTGATTAGCTTGAGAATTCAACTGAGGCAAAGATGTGCGTATCATGCATGCTTCAGAGTTTGTCTAAGTATAGTGTCTGTGTGTGGGCTTCACAAACAGGAATGTGAAATGAGTAAGTTCAAGTGTGTGTGTGTGTGTGTGTGTGTGTGTTTGTGTTTGTGTGTGAGAGAGAGCGAGAGAAGGGAGTGAGTGCAGCTTCCAGAGGGCAGGGCAAGCTCCTGGAGATTCCAGGCATGCTTGCTTTTCCTCGGATGTCACGTGTTGTGGAGCAAACACAGCGATGCTGGGTTAATTACACAGAGCACACCAAGCATCGCACTTTTCCCCAAAATGTTTCATAGGAGAGCAAAAAACATTATTAAAATTAAAGCTACGACAAAGTTGCTAACAATGCCTCTCATCAAATTTAGTTGATCAAAACCAGAGTGAAGCTTTCTTAAATTAAAGATTACGAATAACAGAGAAGTTCAACGGTAAACTCAGAACATTAATATTTAGTTGTTTTGTTTTTTTTATCTCCCGCAGCCTAAATATGGTTTTGTGATGTTTGACTGAACTGTTACACAACAGTGACGGAAGAAATATTATTAGAAAGCTGCCTGGTGGAAAAGAGAATGAACACAAAGAGTCGCATTGTGATTTGTTGCAATTCCTCGAGTTAAAATAACTGACCTTTTCCTGTAAACAATGCTCCATCTATCAACACTTGCTGAATCACTCATCAGATTCAGCTGTTGTGTTGTGACCAATGTTGTCCACTGACTTAAAAAGCAGACATCAACACATGAAAAAGCAAAGGAAACCGTTAAGTGCTGAGGTCAAAACATATTCATAAGATTTATATTTATAAATAAAAAAAAAATAAAAAAAAAACACGGTAAGTAGAAAATCAGGGCATTTTTGCTGCACTGGAGATGAAAAGATGTGCTCGGGGCCTACCGTCAGACTAATGTGCACACACATGCTGCCGTGTCCTTACAGACCAGTTGCTGCTTGGTTTGTTATTCTTCGCGGGCATGAGCATGACACATGTGCGCGTGTGTGGGTGCTGCTTTGTTGTCTCCAAAGAATCCCGCTGTGCTTTCTATCGACCGCTCTCATCTATTCTCTCCTCTCCGTCGTGCACACAGACATTCAGCCATCAGCACCAACGTTAGAAGCCTGAAACTGGTCATGTGGCCCGACACACACACACACACGCACACACACACGCACACACACTCTCAACCTGTGTTATATTGTGTTTTCTCAATAACCAGTTAACAAACCATGACCATGTAACTTTGTTATATCCCAAGTCCCTCACATCTGAAAAAGATGCTCCCAAATCAGAACTGAAGCCTTGTTCCACACAGGTGGCCCAGATCCCTTTACAGTGGCCTGGAGACTTCCTCATACAGAAATTCACATGGAGTCACAATGTTTTCTCTGTATTTTTATGCAGCTGTGTTGCTTGAAGGGAATAGATCCAGATTTCATATATGTATATATGTCAGTTCTTTCAGGGCTACAGGAATGTGGTGGAAATTACTCTTTGTAACCTTTGGAACTTGATTGCTTTAATTAAATTGACAGAAACCTGCTTTCACTTTCCCACTACATATATAAAGATGACATACTGTATAAATATATAAATCACAAGATCTTTGTCTTCATGTCAAATCGGTGTGTCACAATTGTGTATTTTGATATTCACGATGCTCTGCCAAAATCAAAGCACAAGTTAGACAAGACAAAAACCCGCATAGAACTGACCGGCACAGAAGAGAGGAAAATTAAACATTGAAAAACATTTACTACAAAAGATTACACAATTTCTCCTTCCCTAAAAGTCAGCACACTTAATTTAACAAGTCCATTCTTTCAGGAATTTATTCCACGCGAAAGTTTTTTTAGCACATTAATGCTTTTGCCCAGAGCTACATGGTACAGAGAGGAACACATGATGTAATCTCACCGTGGAGGTGTGAGGTGAAGAAAAGTATGAAGATGAAAAGATGAAAGCTAAATAAAACTCTTGCATACAAAATGAGCACCGGTGGATTTATCTGTGGGCACCGTTAGTCGGCACACTGACTGTAAAACACACGCATCTAAAACACTGATACACCAGCATATTCAGCAAAAGAACACCACAATCAATTACAACATGGTATGTTTCTATAACATTCAGTGATTCTGGTTAATGGTCGGCAAAATCAATAGTGTGATCAATAAGGAGGCGAGATAGACAACAAAGCAATTTAGATAAGTTGAAAAGGATTATTCAGTCAATGATAACTTTAGTGACGGGAAACTTGAAACACTGAGCTCTGCAATAGGGCCCTGTTATAGCATAGTACACGTATTTGTATTTTATCAGTCAGCAGGTAAATACTGTATGTGCTGGCACTGAAACACTAATGTGTTTTAGAAGTGTGTGTGTGTGTGTGCGCGTGTGTAGAAACGGTATGGTTGGCTTCACTTATAGCGGGCCAGCTGTCTCAAGAAAGGTTTCAACACAACCTCAATAAAGCATCATTGATTATTACACATTTTAGATATTTGCCCAGAATAGTTCATGGTCAAGACAGATGACAAAGACATTTATTTTTTGTGCACAATCAAAACACACACACACACAATTGTGTAAGCTGATTTATTGTTAATTTGCAGCAATGTTACACCACAATTGCAGCAATACACCACATAGTTTAGAGACAATCATCAATCACAATTGTCTGGGGAGGGAGAAAATAATCCCCAAATGGAACCAAATGTTTTCCCTCTGGCGGCCCGTAGATGACAGGCAGTGAGATAGTGTGAGACAAGTGAAGAGGACTCAAGTGGTGTAGACACTGCCGTCATGGTAGTAAACACTGTGTATTAATGTACTCCTTTATCGTGACTCTTGAGCTCTTGGGCTTAACATTCCTTCATGGGTTGGTGCCACATCTTGTAAATTACAGAGAAACAAGGTGCTTTACATTAGTTATCGTAAACTCTATCAGTCAGGAGACACTGAGCTTCTGAGTGTGTATATGGGAGAGGCCGGGCGAGGAGAAAAACAGAAACGCTGCTGTCCTAGGAAGGAGTGTGCGGCACTGGGGTCAACAACAATAAAACATAAGCTGATTTCTTCTCGAACCTCCTGGTTTTTCCCTGCCTGGGCTCAAAGTCCCTGCTACGAAACAAGATCCAGAGTGGAGATGGTCTCGTAAAAACAGGGCATTCCACGGCTCACTTGATTATTCCCACTTCCTGCTCCCGACAAAAAAAGAATCAACAAAAAAAAAAAAAAAAAAACATGGCGTCAACAAATCAGACTGGGCCGAACCTAGACGCAGACTGAGAGCCCGAGTTGTCCCTCAGACAAAACAAAACAGAGCTTTGTGTGCGTCCTGAAGCAGCGAAGTCATTCTGAACTGGCCACCTGTTTCAAAACACATGTAAAAGCAGAGCGGCTCTGTTGTGTAGATGAGGTGGTTGCTAATTGGTGAAATTCCCACTCCTATTGCTGAATACGTATTAAAACAGAATTTGTGGTGAGTGCTTAAACATGGCTTCGTTGTCTAAATATAGCATCTTGGATGGAGATGAGAGAGCTGACGGTGTGGGACGGTGACCCATTCAAAGCCACAGGTACAGAAAGTACACAGAGGCTGAGGATGTAAGGGCTATCGGGTTTCAGAGTGATAGATAGAGGGCTTCAATGGCAGTGTGTGGCCAGCAGATAAAGGGCAGCATTTGTTTGTGGTTGGTTTAATGCCGTCCCGGCTGACCTTTCCCCCACAGGCGGGGACATCAGCACCCTGGCCGGTTAGCCTCAAAAGCACCATTTGTTCTAGATTTTTTTATTATTTTTTTTTTTACATTTCCTTCTTAGGACAGAACCTGTGCAGTATTATGTAGTTCTGAGTACAAAGAAGTATATGAGTTTGTAATTTAGTTTTCATATTTAAAGCTTAAGGCTTTAAGCATACAGATTTGTATGCTTAAAGCCCTCTGCATCCATCAATCAAAAACATACCAAAAAAACTATTTTCTTATTGTGATGATTTCTACTGTACGACCGACAGTCGTTCTACTGTTGGACGTACAAAAATACTTTCAACTGGTAATAGGGGACTTTTTCCCTATGACCTATTTATTGACCTCACCATTATATCTACATCGACAGGTTATTAGTAACCATAAAACAACGATAATTTAGCTAATGTGACCAGCCACTTTTTGCATCTTACAAGAAATAAAGTTTCTTGCTTTGCATTTTACTTCAAAGATCTAGGTGTGCCGTTCCCTGCTCCTGGATAAAGGCAGGCCTGCTTCCTTAACCTCTGAGGTTTCTAAACACTGGCTGCTGAGAGGATAAAATCAACACATAACACAATGGGACAAAAAAAAAGAAGCGAAATGGGGACAGTGTTGCTAAAAAAAGGCGTCACCTTGCACATCTCGTCTTTGTGTACTTAATGCCTGTAGCCAACAAAGCTCCTGTCCTATCACAGTGCTCCAGCAGGGCATGCAGCGCAGCCACAGACTCTCCCCAATCGCAAACAGCTGCCACAACCACCAAAGCCATCAATTATTCACCGGGGCATTGCCTTCTTGTTTACCTTTGCAGCTGGCAACCAAGGCCACAGAGCATGGGAGGGTGGTGAGTAACAGCCGTGCGAGTTTACCAGCGTTCGGTCCAAATCACGCTGCCGGAAGACAACTAGGGAATCATGGGGGAGCATGTCATGTGTCATGTGACCGGGAAATGCTCCTGTGTGGAAAGTCAACAGTACCACACAGGGTTGAACCAACAACAATAAAACAGCACGTAGGGATGGGGATTTAAAGCAAAAAACACTATGCGATGGGTCACTGCGAACCATTCAAGCCTTCTCCGAAGATCACCCGCCCCGTCGAGTTCTACTGCGATTAATCTGCCAACTCTCATTTGTAATTGTTAATCTATTCTTGAAAAAGTGAAAAATGCCTGCACCTTCACTAAAGTACACAAGCCCTTCAAGCCAGTCCAAAATCCCCAAAAGTATTCAATTAACAATGACGTCAAAAAGACGTTCCAGCTGCAGGAATCAGAATGTTTGACTTGAAAACAAATCATTGACCAACAAACTTGTTGTTGCTATGTTATAGATGAGATGCATCAAGCAAGGACTGAATTCTGGGGGCACTGTCACTATAAATCCTCTGCCATGTATACATATATAGATATATTTACTTGTACATACTGTACATAATTATCCATACCACATGTAACCATAGCTGCGATGTGTTTTGCATTGGAGGGTTGACATAACCCACTTAACATTGCTGCCATTTCCCAGAAAGAACACATGACTTCTCAAAGGGAAAGAGAGGGAAGGAGGGAGGGAGGGTGTGTGTGTGTGTGTGTGCCAGTCAGATAGAACAAAGTAGATGATCCATCTATGTGCAGAAGTCTCCTGGGGACCGGCTGTTTGCTCTGTGACCACTTCTCTGGCTGCTTCTCTCCCACCTGACGCTGCATGTCAGCCCTGCCTCTGGTGTTCATGGTTGGATGAGTGGCCCCAACACCACCCAGAGCCCCAGAGGACCGGGGATCAGTGCAGCTCAGCTCAGCTCCCTGATCACTTCCTCCAGTGGAGCTCCCCCCATCTCCTGTTAATCCATCTCCGGAATGAAATGCACCCCCCACTACTACTACATACTCACTCTCTCACACACACACACACACACACCCACCTCCCAGTACCCCTCTGTCCCACCAGATTGGGGGGGGAGGGGGGCAGGCAGGATGTGAGACCAGCTGGTCATCGGCTCAGACAAAGAAACCTGCTGAATGTGCTTTTGCATCAAAAAGAATCTCTCACATTGCCGTTCCTTCATGGCCTCACTAGCTCTGGATCACTTTTCAGTCACTGTGATAGCCTGATTCTTGTGAAAGGGGGGATGGGGGGGGGGGGTCCTGATTACAAAAGTGTAAAGAAAAACTCCACTTCTGTTTTTCTCATGGTTGTAGTCCTCTACAATCAGGGTGGGGGTAGAGTCCTTTTCAGCCACAAACTGAGGAGATCTTATAGTCTTATGGCCAAAAAACATGAAAACAAGACATTGGAAACAAATCCCTACTTAAGATGTATTTACACTTGAGCAATAGTATCTCCGGCTTCAACATGCTTTCCCAAAGCAGGAAAGAGGAGGAAGGAGTGAGAAAAGAGCTGCGCCAGAGGAACGATGTGGTTTTACCGCAGAGAGGCCAGTGGCAGGTGTAATTTATCTTTGGTCCTCGTCTGGTTCAGCGAGTCGCTAGGGAGAGAAAAACCAGGGTTCTCCTGTAAACTGTAAACTCAAGGTGGGGAGACCGACTGCACAACTCACAAGGACTCTGTAAGGACACAGGACAACGTGTATATGGCCTAGATTTTATATTTTCAAGACAGGATGCATTTCTCTCACACCTTGATAAGATTTGTAGATGGCTGGAACACCATTCATTTTCAATTAGACAGCCATTTAATCTCCCTTGAGATAATAATAACGACTAATAAAATAAAGACATAAAATACATCACTTTGACTATGTAAACTTGGGTAAACAATGGCAGACCAATTTCCATTCAGCAGGAGCTGAGTGAAGGGGCTTAATTTGGGTTTCTCTTGACCCGAGGCTGAACATACACAAGGGACTCAAAAGAAAAGCCCTTCGATTTTTATCAGTGCATTTATGTGCTCGCAAAGAGACCCAAACGGCAGACAAGCAGATCCCAGAGGAAGCGTACACTGAGACGCACTGGCGTGTATAAAGGGGGGGTCACAACTGAGGGACATTTTCATGGCCGGGTGAATCCCTAATCTGCCCTTTAGCCACAGAATCTCTCTCTCTCTCTCTCTCTCTCTCTCTCTCTCTCTCTCTCTCTCTCTCTCTCTCTCTCTCTCTCTCTCTCTCTCTCTCTCTCTCTCTCTCTCTCTCTCTCACACACACACTCACACACACACTCTCACACACACACACGCGACAGCTGAGGATTAAAAAGATTGCATAGTCATCTTTCATATTTATCACAAACATATACTTCAAAAACAACAAAATATATTCCGATCTCATATTCTTATTTCAGACCAACCCTGACCTCCTCGTAGTGTGACTTTATTTTTTAAACTGGTCTTTCAAAGATTTAGTTGCTGATAGTAGTTATAGATTTCCTCACAGACCAGACATCGGATGCAACAGTTCTCATATTTCTGGTTGTGAGGCACCTGGAAGGTCCTATTAGGTAATAGTAGCGGGAGCAACATGCATAAAACCTGTTTTGCAAAGTCTGATGGGGACACACCCATCAGGGATTTGTTCTCCACTTCAACAATGGAAAAAAACTAAATAAGAACAAGTAAATATACTCGGTGTACATGTCCATTCGTCAGAGACATTTTTGGGCTGCTGCGACCCACTGCACCTGCAGCCCAGCTGGTTGCTTTTCAGCAGGCGTACTGACCTACAACAAATCTTAAAAAGGATTAATTGAGTCATGATATGCGTGCAGACTTAATGTACGCCTGGTCAAGGGCAGCGCAGTGCACACAGGACACACACAGGAGCCGTGACATTGGATATGAGGGTGAGGGGCAATCAGACTTGTGAATGGACTTCTTTGTAACCTGTCATGGGACTTGAGAATGGCTAAAAAAGATAGTTTCCTCTTCTTCAACATGATCTTTGAAGCAGGGTCAGTTTGTCAAAGAAGCAAAGAGAAGTTCAGGTTGCCTCAGTGCAAACTACCCTGCTGAAGTGAAAACACACAACAAGTTTAGGGAAATACCGATTTGATTGTGGGGAATGCACTTTTAACCAGACTATCACCAACAATTCAGCAGTAATTGACAGAAAAACCTGATCAACCAGCTCACTCTCCCCTTTTGCTCTAATGGTTCAGTAATAAACATGGCTCCTTTATAGTAAAACTACATTAAAGCTCAAAATATAAATGCCCCAATAGCAAAAACAAAAAGACCCATTGCAGACTATCTGAGATTAGTTTTTGTGTAATCAGAAAACAGAGCAGCAATAAAGCATTAAGGGCTATGGATGTACGGCCATGAGGGGAATTCCTGACCAGCTGCACTAATTAAAAAGGTTTCTCTAAACTCATACCATACAGATAAGTCATACTTAATGCTACTATTTCATGTAGTATAATCACTGCCTGGATAACAGCTCGCCCTAAAATCAGACAAAAAAAGAAAAACAGTCATTCTAAATGTCTTTTTTTTTTTTTTTTTTTTTTAACAAACCTAAAATGGTCTTTTTTGTGGTAAATTAAGACATCATTACCACAGGGAGTATAATCTAAGATTGGTGGGCAGTGCGGTGGGGGTGAGTCACAGCAAACTTAAGAAACCATCAGGACGTCTAAATCTCCATCTGTTCACGATGTTAAACCCCAAGCAATACGATCTAGAACCATCCACCATCAGCAGCAACCAACACTAAATACCACCACGCATCACAATAGCTTCATTGATCATTATCAATTCAAAACATCTTATTGGCGGTGTGTCTTGTGTAAAATGTTACTACAAAGTGAGAAATGTACCTGACTGAAACCAACTCTGCTTGACTGGCCTGTAAGAGTGTGACTGTGTCCCAGGTCAGTTTTTAGCCCCCCTCCCTTTGAAAGACATGAGTTCCTGAAGGCGTCACCTCTGAGCCAATTATTCTCCGTCTATGGCACACGATGTGCTGGTGTAGCCTATCAGCATGCCACAATGTGTCCATACTGGGCTCATTCCTGGATATATGGGATGAACCGCTGATGTCGGGATGTTAGACTGACATCTAAAAATAGACTGACAAGTCAGTCCACAGGCTCATCTCTGATTTGAATATGCAGTGACAGGGAAAGTGCACACAAATGCATAAAGATATTCAGACCATCACTCATTCATGAGCTCATTGTGGTAATGCCATTCATCCTACCGTCAGTGGCCTTGTTCCCAACCCTGTATGGGCCTGACCTCTCACACTGCTCCCCCGCTGAAGCCCCGCTGACTCGGAGGACCAGAGAGGGCCCATATGCTTTGTGTCTGCACGCTACGCATTCACCAGGACCACACGAGACATTCTGTCAGCACGCATTTATGTCTCCTGGTTGAAGCCAGCGCCGCACGCCGACTGTGTCGGTTAGCTGTCTGCGCCGGAATATTCGGGTGTATCGGTCACTCAGCCTTTCAGGGGCCGTGCACCAGGTACACTGTGGATATCTGAAGGGTATGAACTAAGTGGAGGGAAATCAGTGTCTGCAAGTAAGCGTCATCGGGCAAAGTATGCTTCCGTTTTTGGGCCAAGGAACGGCCATAACTACACTGGAGACGGGTAAATATTCAGCGGAAAAAAACAGTGAAGCTCAGAGCTCCAAGTTTGTGTCCCCAGAGTAGTTATGCATGAGGCCTAACTCAGATGTAAAATAATTACCCATGTGTAAAAACTAACATGTAAAAACAAAGGGATTGTTCAAAAACACAAATGCATCCATTGGAGGCTAGAAGAAGAAATTACATTGTCTGTGATTCCCAGAAAATGGCAGGCAGTCCTGTCAACACTTTAGCCTCTGTCGCCCTCGTCTTGTTAACGGTCTTCATTAGTGAGCGTGCCACTTGCCCCTTTCACAACGAAGCTAAAGCCGTGAAACGTGAGAGACTGACAATGTCTACTGACCAGTCTATTCATACAAACGCTGCACTGCATCACAACCACAGTCAGCCCCTTGTTCTGATTATGAACAATGCCTTGGACTGAGTAAAACAAGGAGAAAGTCGACCAAGCAAGTGCTTTGTTCCACATCTCTGGAGAACCACAGGGAAAACAGACCAACAACAATTGCGCTCCCCTTAAAATAAACTCTAGCCAATGCAAAGGGGACTTTTCTCATATTTCACATAGTGTGTGTGGGTGTGTGGGTGTGGGCAGCGTTGCGATTCATTCCACGCATGCCTTCCCACACTGAATCCCATCCAACTGGCCGGCGATGGCCTTACTAAAGGCAACATGTTGTGGGCCAGCTGTTTTGGTAGTGCCTCTGAACATGCAGCATATCCACCCTGCAGACGGACAACCCTCTGACTAAAACATCCCATCATCATCATCCTGGTCTATTTACATTCACACACACGTTAATCAAGGCGTCAGCCTTCATTGATTTACACTACCAGGCAAAGATGAACTGTATTACCTAGTTGTGACATCATGACTCATGTTTGGAGCTGATGTTGTTGTTTTTTTAGACATTGATGAAATGTGGTTTCTTATAAATGTATAAGTAATGTATAAATGTGCAAAACCAATGTACTCCACATCTGCCATCATTGTATAATGCTGTTACAGCACTGCAGGGCATGACCAAACCAATTTCCAAGGAAGCAGGTACTCTTCTCTGAAAAGGAAGTACCTGAGCAGGTGATATCATGCGAGCTATTTCCAAAGTAACCTTTGCTTCTCGAACAGGGGAATTAAACACCAAGTATGTGCAAAGTGTGTGTTGCTGCAGGCATGAATAAACGTAGGTAAAACCAGGACACTATCCAAATTGGACCCAACTATAGAGCAACTTGTCAGGGGCGTAAGGAAACAATGCTTTTTGACACAGAGGAGTAATTCTTGGTGTGTAAACTCCTGCACGGTGCATGCATGCATACATACCTTTGGTAGCTCTTTGAGTTGGTTAGCATCGAGGAGAAGCTCCTCCAGGCTGCGGCTGTAGCGGAATACCTCATCGGGGACTGTCTGCAAGTTGCAATGTCGCTTGTCCACCGACTCGACGTGGCGGTTGCAGCGCCACAGGGGGATACACTTCAGCATGTCCGGCCGCCGGCGGGGGGATTGGGTTGCCGGTGCTACTGAAACCCCCGCATCGGAGGGTGAAGGTCAGCGGGGAGAGACGATATATTTTTGGGTGGGAGTGGGTTTTTAAAAAAAAAAAAAAAAAAAACACTCACTGTGTTCCCACGACGATCCTGAACGGGAGGCCGAAAATCCACTTAAGAGACACAAAAAATAATCCCCCTCGACCTGTTCGCGATATTCCCAGTTTCAGGGATTGTCAGTTTCGTTCCGGGATTACAATTAACGTAAAACAATAAAAGACAACTCCCGCTCGGGTGAAGCGTTTCCTCACTTCTCGTTCCTCCTCACGGAGACGGTTAGCTCGTTTTGCTCACCGCCACATCCCTGTGCGAGACCGAGGCTCCGCCGGGGCGAACTGAAAGAAACAAGCAGCCAACGGTCCGGCTACGCGTTAACGGCGCTTCAATTAGCCGAGTCATGAGTGGTGGCCGTTAAAACAACCACTCGACTTGGGTTACAGGTGAATAACCACCGCGGGGGAGCTCACGTAACCCTGCGGAGCGAGTCGGCGGAGATTAACCCGAGTATGGCTGCCGCAAGGATGTGCTCGTCCTCACCGGCTGTGTTGTTAGCAGGCTAGTTACTACGAGCTAACACCGCCTTTGTGCCTAACCGCCGTTAGCGAACGAACGTTAGACCAACGGACGTTACGTAGAACGCGTTCTTAACCGGCCAAACGTGTGTGCTAGAATCATCCCAATGGACGTCAGATAAACGGCCCAGTGACTGTTTGTTTTAATGCGACGTAGGTACATACAAAAAATAAATGCCAGCAACAGCCGCGCATCCCTCCCCTTGGTGAGCCGAGGCAGGCCGGGTTGTCGTGTGGGGGGCTGGGCTAAGTTAGATGTGGAGCAGCAGAGACCACACGGTAGCGTTACTGGTGCCGCCGAGGCGGTCGAGTGGCTTTACAGCGCCATCTAGCGGCGGCGGACAAATGGTGTCAACGGAAACAACCGTTAAAGCCTTTAAATCTCATACCGGTGGATTTGTTAAAGCAATAAATATATTTAAAATATAGCCTTAAGTGTCACATTCATAAGATGCCTTAAGTTTGAAATGCATATAGTTATTCTGTCTGTATAGCGTTATATATTTCAGTTATTGTGGATTATTTACGGTTTGTTTTTTTATTGCTTATTTATAATACTTGTTATGGTATTGTTCCTTTTTACTGTTTCTTGTTTGCACTATACCCTATGCTGCTGAAAATCCTGTAAATGTCCCCGCTGCAGGATTATAAGGATTATCTTATATTAAGTCACTTCAATCTTACTTTATATTTGCTGCATCACCAGAAAAGGAGGATTTTGCAAGAAACAGAGCACAAAACCATGCATCTAGGTCGCAAGATTGTAATCACTTCAATCATGCTTCTTACCAGATATTCAATGCATACATTTGTTCTCCCTAAACAGTTTGGTTTCAAGTCATATTTAATGATGGTACTGCAGAGATGCAGGATTATAAATACTTTGCAACGGTGAACATTTGTTCCCACTAGTATTTTTGCATCCGACACAAAGTAAAAACTTATTGTGGCAAGTTTAACAGGTTAAAAACTATGGCAACATACAGTGGCCAAACACCGGAGAGCTGCCTTTGCTAAGAGTGGTCATAGGTTGACCCCAAACAATGCGTGAAATACAGGAAAGATCGTTTTTACTTATTCCGTAAAGAAAATTATCTGCTCGAAGTCTGAAAGGGTTGTTATAAAGTTTGATACGTTTTTCACCTTGTAATCATATCTAAAGCAGTAGCATTTGAGTGTAATGGAAAACTACGTTTTACTTATAAATCATATACTAAATTCTACAACTGGAATAAAGAAGCATGTACAATACATAAAGATAAAGCATTCTTTAACCATTTATTTAAACAAAAATGCACCACACTGTTTGTGGACAAACAATAACCTTTAGTTTGGGAAAGAATAAGGGTTTACATGTCCCGGCAACTTCATTAAAGAACCACAAGGAGTTAAAGCAGGAAAACAAATGCGTTACAAGATTGGATTACAAAAATTTGAAATTTGCACCAAAACAAGAAAAAAAAAAAAAAAAAAAAAAAAAAAAAAAAAAAGAAGGTCTTCACAGATAACAAAGCAAAAAAAAAACAACAAGTAAATATTTTTTATGAATCCCCTCCTTCCCTCCTATGGGGCGTTTTGACATTGATATCAACAGCAATTTAAAAAAAGAAATAAACATAATTACAAATTTCAGAGCTCCGCATCTCTAGCTAGTGACTGTGGCTGAAATGAGATTGAGTGACAGGTACAGGGATGGATGCTGGTAAACCATTTCAGACACTTTACGCGGAGAGGTCACTGCTGTTGAAGCGGTCTTGGTCGTACACCTCTGCGACAACTTTGCGACCTCCGAACCAGCGGTCATTGAGGGCCTGGATGGCTTTGTTCATCTCTGAGGCCATGGAAAACTCTACAAAAATTTTGACAATGATATCTGCATCCTCCTCTTCTCCTTGCTTTTCTTGGTAGATGATGACTCTGTTGACGGAGCCAAACTTCCCACACTCTTCCGTCACCTCGCCCTCCAGGTCGTCGTCGATGTCCTCCGGTCCAACCATATTTCGAAGCACCATCACCGTGGACTGGAATTTCAAAATGTTTTCCGCAATTATTTGGATAATAAAACTGCGTAAACAAAAGCTTTCATCAAAGGCAAATCAGTTTCTCTCAACCCAAACCTCACCTCGGACTTTCTAAGCAGTTTCTGCATCACCATGTGTCGGGCACTGCTGCCCGAGATGCTCATGTGTTCCTGGTCACTCAACATCTCCTGCCCTGTACCGTCCTGCAGCATCTCCTCCTTCTCCTCCTTCTCCTTCCTCTCTTGTTGGTTGGCGCCTCCGGCATGATTCGACAGGACTGGAGGAGATGCGAGCACAGGGTTCACAAGACCAACCTGGGGAAGCACTGGTATGGGAGGACGCACTGGAGTCACACCTTCATGGGACAGGCAGACACACAGTCAGTTACATCAAGTGAAAATGTAAAAAACAAAAATTGTCATTTATTTATGTGTTAATTTGTCCTGATAATCCACCACAATCATTGTGGCACAAGTTTGATCCTGTTGATCAAATGTTCGTGGCTTGCAACGTGACACCATTACAGCGAGTTACAGCGCGTTAGACAAACCGATCCTACAAGTTTTCATCTCCAATGATTTGCCCACGAGCACTAAAATTGCAGTATCCAGTCATCTGGCTGGCTTTACCAGTTGGCAAGATACATACATACCATGGTGGTTCCTCATTTAGCAATTTGTAACACACAAATCATTCAGTGCCTCCGGAGTTTGCAACAGTTTGACAACGCCTTCATGAAATATCACCATTTACTCACATTTTAAGGACCTAGAACAAAGATGGAGCTTTAAGTCTAGGCAACAGAGGGTAGCATTAAGCTAAACTCTCACGGCGTAATGCCTCTACGAAGGAGGCCATGTTTACATCCAGCCCTGATTTTCATGTTAACATTTGGTGGACAGATAGGTCTTGAGCCAAGGACTGTAAATTCTTACAGTGGTTCAAACATTGTGATGAATATGACCGACTCAAAACCCAAATTCCTAAAACGTAACCCAAAATCTGGCAATTCATCATGTTAAAAAATCGTACTTACTTACTTAAAATGAGCACTCACTCATGTCTTGGTACACACCTGTGATGACCCCTGGTGCCTGGGCAGCCATAACAGCCTGAGGTATTCCCATTTGCTGACTGAGAAGTTGGGGCGCGGCTAACGCCCCCAGGACTGAAGCGCCGGCTACAGCCTCCTTAAGAGAGGGGGGCCGAAGACATTAGGTAAGGGAAACACACAGAGCACAGCACAAGGCAGCAGAGTCAACGATCACACAGCATGGCACAGAGTGAGCTCGACCGTGCCTCTCTCTAGTGAGAATCAAGGTCACCAACTTCACCGTCATAGAGATTTAAGGACAAAATCATTGACTAACCTTAGCAAGTCATACATGTACAGCAGTGAGGTGTAGAAAACATTTGCATCATGACAACTGTCTGGTTTATCATTGTGACTGTTCACACTGAAAAACAGCTGTCAATGTGTTTGTGCTAACTAAGAAAGAAGACATGGCAGTGCATGAAGGAGCTTTTACCACTTATTACTATACAATGTACACTATATAAAAAGGAGAACTCTTCAGATTCACATTAAACTTGATAAAGAAAAGTTCACGCCCAGAAAGTTTAACTTTCCAGGGCTGCTAAATTGACACTGTGTCAGGGCAACTATTGTTTTTATGTGATCCAACAATTGATAAACAATTATATGCCCATATTATCTGTGCTTTTGGTGTCAATTCTAGCTAGATCTGGGTTATATTTACCTGGAAGGCCATTAAATCCCTTTGGAAGGGATTCATACTTGCCTGGGCCGTTATCTTAGCAGTGGCTGCCGCTGCGGCCACAGCTGCAGCAGGCGGCAGACCACCAGGGGTCGTGGGGGTCAGTAGGGGCATGGGCGGGGTCACCGCTTTTCCCACCCGTAGGTACTGACCCCCAAGGTCAAAGAGGTTCATAGAAGACACAGCATCCAGGGCTGACTGAGGCTTTTCATACTCTGTAATTGAATCATAGTAGTAGTAGTAGTGAATAGCGGACCAATGGCAACACAAAGAGAGCGAGCGAATGAGGGCCCTCCAGCTCACCAATGAAGCCAAAGCCTCTGTGTCGACCTGTGGTGGGGTCTCTGGCTAACGTGCAAGACTTGATCCTTCCGAAGGCCTCAAACACACTCTTGATGTCATCGTCTGAGAGGTCCGGGTGGACCGACGCCACGTAGATCCGATTAAAGGCGCGCGCCTCCTCTGCCAGCTGGTCAATGATGGGTTGCGCCTGACCGATGTTACTTGGCCGCCCAACCTATAGCACAGATCATACCAGCAAGGCTACTGAGTATGGTTTTTCTTACTTTTTAACCAACCGCGAACGCACTACCGTAGAAGTCCATATCCCTGCAGCGCTAACTTTCGACAGTCGCGAGTTCAAGCCACTCTCCTCCTACAATCATAATATAATGCTATACTGGAAAGTGTTTTCTGGGTTTGCATAGGTGCATGTTTCTTATTACACTCATCTGATAAAGAAGTTCTGAGATCTTAAAAAGCATTTACTGCCTTTCATTCCATCATTCCTATACTGGCCATCAGGTACAAAATACTTCTGAAACTCTTTTAAAAAGATATTTTCAAAACATGACCATGACACTAAACTTTTGACAATAGTTTGAGTTCTGTGAAGATCACATGCACTTTTCAGAGCTTTCTCGTTTTAAATGACCAACACTTAAAAACCTGCCTATCTGTCAAATAACAGGATTTCTTAGGGAAGTCCATCAGCTGAACATTAATTTAATAACTGTACTAAAAATAACTGATTCTTGATGAGTTATGTAAAATTGTCGGCTTTCATTACGCCAGTGACAAACAATACAACTTTCCATATATGTAGTACCAACTATCACTTAATTTCTAATGCAAATACTAAACTATTTTGTAAATAATCGCGCAACTATCAAGCAAGCGTTATTTCAAAACGACCACCAGCTCAGCCAGTCACACTGTGCAGGCACAGTGTGACTGGCTGAGCTGGTGGCAAACCGAGAGAAGAACGCATTAAGTTACTCATGCTATTGCTAACGCACCCTGACAACTTCCTCTCCCTATCCAAGACGAGCATCTAAGTGCGACTGGGATCTGTACTACAGATGGGGCGGCCAAGCAACACCAACCAGGCGCAGCCCATCATCAGCAAACCATGGACACAGAGCGACGCCACGCGCCGCTGGGCATCCTACTGGAACTGGTCACTAAAATAGCTTTGATGACATCATGGAAGCATAACACACAACACAAACAGACAGTATTCTAAACATACACCCAGACATACACCCAGACATACGAACCTGGAAATCAACAAAACACAGAAAAGCAAACAGGGAGAAAAATGAGTCACATATGAGTAATTTCACAATAAAGTATCACAAAAGCAGTTAATTAACAAATTGACTCAGTATCCCAAATTCCATCAAAAATGTATATCAAATGGGAGATATTAAATTGTTTCCTGTTGTCCATGTGTACCTAACATCTTGAGAGGCAATCATCTCTCATCATATCGGACAACGTACCTTAATGTTTCTCCCCCCCAGCATGACTGAGTTCATCTGCTCCAGAGCCAGCTGAGCAGCCTCTGGCACGTCATACTCCACAAAGGCAAACCCCTGCAGTCAGACAAAAGAAAACATACTAAACTTAATTAGTCAGGCAACTTTACGTGTAATCTTCAGCATCAAATTAAGGTGGGAAAGCAGAATTTACAACATGTTTAATACTTAAATTACACTGACCTTGTGTTTCATTGTAACAGAATCCCAAGACATGTCAATGCTCTTGATTGGGCCAAAGGGGGCAAAGGCCTGTCTGATGGTGTCCTCACCAAGCTCATAGTATATGGAGCCCACATACACTCGACACATGATGGCTAGGGCACGTTGCCGCTGAGCTGCCACCTGCCAACCAGGGAAAACAACACGATAAGCATTAGAGAGTAACAGAAAGGAAGGCAAGCACACAAATATTGTAAAAATGTGTATATTCTACTGTGATTGCTTTCCCCCCAAAATAGTTAAGAGGCCAATTCCAAGTTAGTGGGTCTGGGCAGGTAAATAGGGTAATAATGTGATACTGTAATCAATGGACAGAACTTTGTGAAAAAAATACTAACATGTATAACAGTTATAAAATATGGATACCACCACTTGTAATTACAACATGAACTCTATTCTGTCACTACTGAACAAACATATGGAGAAAAACACACTGAAGTGATTGACATGCACAGCCCTCACAAATATTTGGCTTCATTAACTAACCTGTAGTCCGGGGATGCAAGTAAGGTAACAAAAGTAATCGTGGAGTTCAAACGAAATCCACACAAAGCCTTGATGAAAGCATTTCAAACTTTCTTCTCAAGGCTAAGGGGAGGGATGGTTTAACCACCCATAGTTTTTTTACTGATGCCTTTAAGTCAGTCTGCTTCTGTCATTTCATTCTATTACCAACAAAATAGAACATGTGCCTAATTCATGACATATTGGAAAGTTGACCTGATCATTGACAGACAAACTGGAATTTTAAATGGCCAAAAAGATCCCTGTTCCAACAATTCTCTCATTTTGGTCCATTAAAAAAAGGGATTTCTATCCCTCTTTTGTCCCATGCCAAGAACTTTGTTTTAAATCGAGGAAATGCATATTTATTAAAGATAAGTGGCTGATCTCACATTTATAAACCCTTTAAAAAGCCCATTAACAGCCAAAGTTTTGGCTACCTTCTTGTTAAAAATACTAATGCAAATGATCCCATAGCGACTCAAGAAACCAAGTAACAAGTGATTCTACGGTTAACATGGATCTCAAAAATTATTACTGACATAGTCGCAGGTAAACTGGCAGTATAAAGTTTTTAGGGATTGTTGCTAAAGCAACCAGTACAATAAGGGTAACAGTCCTTTTCTATTGGTATGCGCACAGAAAAATAATTTAATAATCTATTGACCGATTGTAAAGGTGAGAGAGGATCTCCAAAGCCCATTGTCACTGCTGCCATCTGAAAGACAGTAAAGATGAAAAAAGTGCTGAAAAGTAGGTTAGATATCCCTGAGCTTTGCTTTTTAAAAATTGTCATTGCTTTGCAAGATAGACAAAAGTGGTAAGGCTAACACCATATTCAGAACCACCTTCTAAAACATAGTTTGGGGAGTTAACCCCATATCTAAATTACAAATCACCACACAGCAATAAACATAAACAAGCCCCCCAATAAAAGTGCAAAGAATTTAACATGATAATTAATGCCTTCTTGACAACCTTCGCCATCTGAAAAAGAGCAGAGGCAAAAGCAAGGGCAAATGTTCTACAGCTGTGGTATTTTTCACAGCATTGGGAAGAAGGGAGTAAGACCTCCACGAGAGCTTTAACAAAACCGACCTCTGAATTACTAATGTAGAAAAATGCTAAGATATTCTGCCTAGAATCAAGACTCATAGACGACACGCACATTACAAAGTTTTTGTTTAGCAGACTACCAAAACATTTTAAACATCTCACCTGCAGGTTGGTGAGCTGTTGTTGCTGATGGGCGATGGTTTGCTTCACCAACACACTCTTAATGCTTTGTTCCATGGCATACTTCTTAGCCTGGAAAAGAAAAAAAGCCATTTTATCCAAGTTACTCATATGAACAAACACCTGTTATATCATTATTATTATTATTACTAAGACTAAACATTGACAAACACTATCAGTACATTTTTATTTCTCTTTTTAGTTCATTTTTTCCAGCAATTTCTTAATTAAACTTCTTAAGTGACGTCCAGTGACAAAGAAGCAACTCTGTGAGCATCCCGTATGAGGAAGAATATCAATGGCGCATAAATGATAGTCCAACATTCAAATGAGGCCTTACCTTACATGTCAGATGTTTGGGGAAAAAAAAGAAGCAAAATGCAACAAAAGCAATTTAAAGACTAATGAAAAAAAAAATCTGCTTTTCAAAAGGGATCCCTTGATGAGAAAGTCATGTTGTACTTTCATTATTTGTACATCAAGTCAGGGTACATGCATACAAGTAACAAGCTGATTAAACACCCAGTTACACGACCTGGAAAATAAATTGGCTTTATCCAGGAGAGGTTTCCTAAATCCTCTAGCCCAATAATGCGTGTAAATAGGATGATTTACATATATGATACAATCTTACACTTAAACATTATAACTTAAGGTACATTTAGGCTGATAAAATATGTCAGGGGTTTCCTACCCTCTGAAGTGCCTCCTGCTGCTCTGGGGTAAGAGGCGGCAGGCCGAGCTTGGAACCTGTGCCCTGTCCATTCTCCATCGTCAGAGCTTCACCTCCCTGCAAATCAGAAACCGAAATTCATTCAGATAAACACAATAAAACTCAGAAACAGAGTCTGGAGCATTAACACCTGCCTGTATATATAAATATATACACACACACACACACACACACACATCGAAACTTATAACTTCCCAATAACGTTAATTGCAATCAGAAGTCACATCACCTCACACAGCACAGGTTATAATTAAATATGCTATCATATACAGGACATACATCCGGATTTAAACCAGGTGGGACCGGACGAACTCCTTACCTACACAACCCGCTAATGGCTGGGTCCACCAGACTGAGGCAGGAAAGCCCCCGAGGGGAAGAGGACTGATGGGGAAGCTTTAACAATTCAACAAATTCTAGGGGAAATAAAAAATGCCTTCAGACTAACAATGAGAGAAACAGGCAGCTAGCATTATTTATTTACATTGCAAATCTTCACACAGCCAGCCCGTCTTTCCTCCGATTTTAGCCGGCTAACGTTAGCTTGATGCACATGAATGCTAATGGTAACACAAGCTGCGTTTGGCTAAATAGCAACAACGGGCTAAGGTTAAACCGTAGCCAAATAAGTGCAACGTCATAGCTTACGTCAATATGTGCGTTAACTACTTTGTATTACACCTGAGTTACCTCCACTGCATACGTGTTACAAAAATGCGTTGAACGTTAGCGAGGCCTGGTTTCTTTTTAGCGCACGTTACCTTTGTTGCTAGCTAATGTTAGCTAGGCATTCGTCACTATGGCGCGTGAAGCAAGCTGTATTATCCTCGGTGATATATACTGTACATTCACAGGATATTTTTGCTCAAGATAAGTTCTACCGAACGTCACCAATTACTTACGCGACCGCCTCTGTAGCTGAACAATGTTAATGTGCCTTTTTATCAAGGAATGTATTTACCGCAGTCTCCGTAACCGCCATGAAGCACACCGTCTTAGAGAGAGGCCCGCACTCTAAAGCTCTCGCGAGATCTTGACGATTTCAATGGAATGTATCGCGAGAGCGGAACCTTCGCGAGGATATGGGGGATGTGGAGTGTTGACAATAATCTCTAGATCAGGGGTCTTCAACGTTTTTCAGGCCCCCCAAACTGATAGAGAAATGGAGCAGGGACCCCCTACTTTATATATATTGTATACAATTGTTTTTTATATTAAACTGGGCCTAGTGCCATGTATAAACGTACCTTGTTATTGTGCATTAAATACTAAACTATTATTCATATATTCATTTTTTTATTCATATATTCATTTAGTTTTTATTTTAAACATGTGCAAGGTACAGTGAGTAGGGTGGCCGTGCCACTGCCATTTATAAACATACATTGTCAACTGATACCACTGTCAATTGCATGATAATCATGCATACAAGCTATTCACATTTGTTATGTATATTTATATATATATATTTGTATTATTTACTGAAAGATAACATATTCTGCCTCCATTTATCCATTCACTACAATATATTTGATTCATTTTAATGTGTATTTAAAGACATTTAAATTTGTGGTAACAAAATTGGAGGGAAAATATAAAAAATGTCACGATCCCCCTGCAGTACCTCCGCGGACCCCTGTTGAAGACCTCTGCTCTAAATCTATGCATGAAAATGTGTTTAAAAAAAATTATGTTATTGTGACCCAACAGATTATGTGACCTGATTAGAAATTTCAACTGTATTTCTCCTGCCAATGTTTTAATCAAATGCTCTATTTAGATGGTTTCTCCACCGTTTTATCTTTACATTTAGTTAAACATTTTGGTAGTTAATCAAACATTATTTAATTTGATTTCATGTTTATTTGATAAGGGAAAACACATTATACATATATAATTGCAAAACAATTATCCAATGCAATATCTTCATAGATACAAAAAGTCTCTTTCCTACAATGTTATTTTGTTTATAATAGATAATATCTCAACCAAGGTTACAGCTATGCTTCATAGTGTAAGAATTATATGGGATATGTTAGCCAATCTAAATATAACTCTTGGTTTTGTGATTATTTTAAGTTTGTTCGATTATTTTCCTGTACGAGACTGAATAAACCGTGTTCATTTGAATGGCGATCAAAACCATTTATATTTGCAATTTGCTTTCAGCTCCAAGTTTGTTGACAGAGGAACAAACAACTTTTTGTTTGTTTAGTGTGCTTTAAAAATTCTTATCAGTTGCCCACTTTATAACTCTGATATAAAATTGACTTCTGTCTAATAACATTTGACTCAAATGGACCAAAACTACATCTTATTCTCGTCGATGGATACTCTTTTCAACACCTACCTCTAAATGTATTAAGCCTTTGCTCTAACTTAAAAAGAAAACTTCAAGATCTACTGTATCCTTTGCTACATTTGTTTACATTGACAACAGTGAATATAGCTCTGACACTGTAACTGGGATAGGACCAGAAGAGCAGAAGTGAGGAAATGTAGGAGTGCATTTCATACACCAATTAAAATAATATGTAATATGTATATTGCAGAAACTGGAGATGCCAACTCGATACAAATCATAATACTTTCTCCCCAGTCCAATAAATAAATAAAAATACAAATAATTTCAGACAACATGTCACATATCATTTATTGTCATGTAATTAATTGTAGTAGCTTTAATATTTAACAAATGTTTAAGTAGAACACATCCAAAAGGCAAATTTCATTCAACAGTTTCACAGGAAAAGAAGTCATTTGACATAAGATGAGACTGATATGGATGTTTTTTTTTCATGTTTGCACAGTCTAAACATTCATTTTCTTGGTCAGGTCCCCTCTGAAACCGAACTGTGACTGACAAAGGCAAAATGTTAAGTTTTGAATGGTTGCAGGCTATTAAGACATGCAGCTTACTAGATCAAAGGAGAGCAATAGTGGCACTTCTTTGTATTGAAAATGTGTCTAAAAGTAAACCCATTTAATAGCCACAAACAAATATGTACACCACAGCCCATAGTCGGTGAATGTCACGGTAAATTCATGACTCTTGTCTTCAGAGTCGCACTGATAAGAAGGCCTGACACAGAGTAGAGTAAGTAAGTACTGTAAGCAATGACTGTACAGCAGCGTATATGAAGCCGCAACTTTACAGACCCGGGAATCAAACGAAGCAGAGCTAAATGAGTCTGACAAAAAAAAAGAAAAAGAATTCACTGCTGCGATCAGACAAGTCACCATTGTTTTTTTTCCTCTCCAGTTTTGTAAAAGAACAATCCACCATTCTTTTACGGTAACAAGATTGGATTATTGACAAGAAAATCTGGCCGAGCTGAGGGAGTGTACTCTATTTTTATGTTTGTGTGCACTGCAGTGCAATAAATTTCCAAAGTTCACACTGAAATTGTGTGAAATAAAACTAGAGTAAATCTGATCCTGGGAAATAAAAGTGTCCTCAGCTACTGTAAATGTTACTCTCTTTTGTCATGGATTATGTTTTATCGCCTGCAGCCCATGTAAACCTCTAGAGGTTAGCACTGTTAATGATTACGTAAAAGACAAAAATGCTAAAACAATACATTCCTAAAAACTTTTGGGTAGATTTTTCCTTCAAAACACCTCTAGACACGAAACACGTTCGGCATTCGACAATATGCGCAGATGGTTTGGAAAATACAGCAAAAGTAAGTATAGCAGTAATATTTATCAACAATTTGTATTAACAAGTCTTAAGATCACATCACCCTTCCTCCCATTTATATAAGACTATGATTTTACTTCACATGCTTCCTGTGATGTATTCCAATTTTTGCACACGAGCTGCAGCTCTTTCCACACTAACATTGACTGCAGCATTGTCACATGATCCATATGTGCAGTAATCAAAGGCAGAAGCTCTCAATAGAGCTGCCATTACTGGGTGACAAGCTTATCTTGACATTCACGCAGGCTGACTATGCGGACTCGTGATGGGAGACGAGCACTAGTAAGAATCAATGCATCTGGTTTTAAAACTAAAACTCAGCCTGAATTTGTTAAATTCCAAATTGCTACGTTGGGTATGATGCCGTTTCGTTAGGAAATGCTGTCCAAAGTACATTGCCATCTCAGGCACTTTGCAAGTCTTTGGCTTTCAGAGCGCTTTCACAGGGAAAACCCTTAAGAGCACTACAGGCTGAAAGAGAGGCATCCTCTCATTGCTCGTCACTACATTTAGGCATGGTGCAATTAGCTGTGGGAGAAGAAGCCTTTAACCCAAGAGTGCAGTTAAGTGTGTTAACTTTGTAAATTCATGAAAATAAAACAAAACGGAAAAAAAAAAAAAAAACGGCTTGTGGGAAGTTTCTATTGTTCACAGTTAAACATAAATAAATTAGTCAACTGAACCAGTATTAACAGTGCACATTGGATGGAATAATAAATTCCTTAAACTGTCAAACAGAGGGTTCGGGCTTTTACGGGAGAGAGGCTGTAGTAAATTACTTTGTTTACAATTCAAAGAAACTCATCACCAGTCAAAGTGGACATTGGAGTGCAAACGAGGCTCATGAGCAATAAAACATCCTTCTGAAAACATGGCTGCTGCATTTCAACGTAAAACATATCTCTTCTGAGTAGCGGCATTATGGAAAAGCTGTCAAGTTATCTTAAGGCGTGATAGCCCTTTTAGGCAGGGAGTTTGTCAATCTTCCACTGCTTTGAGGGATTGCTGAACACAGCCATGATGCCTCCAGCCCTCCAACCAGAGGGGCCTTCGGTTCCTGGCGTTCCCTCTTTCTCACTGGGATGATTTCCTGACTGTCAAGGCCCAGCATCCTTCTGTATTTGTCCCTTTTTTGTCAGATCCCTCCGTTCCCGGCTGTGTGCTCTCTCCCTTTCTCGACCCTTGTGGTCAACGCCGGGGCCCCTCTGTCTGGGGCCAGCCGCTGTCGTGACCCCTCCTCACTGTGTGCTCCCAGAGGCCTGCGCTCGGACCCGGTGTCGGCAGATGGCATCCTCTAGGAACCCTGCTACCTTCTCACTGTCCTCCTACACAAGACATTTTAAAAGAGGAGATAAAAGTTCCTGTTTTGCTTAAAAATGCCAAAATCCCAGTAAGGACATTTAACCGTTGCTGTTGTTGAAGAGCAAACATAAAGAAGCTTATATATCTACCTCGTTGATGAAGGCGTAGTGAACAAGTTCACTGGCAAGGTCTTTTGAGGTGTCAGCTGAAAGATTCACGAAATATTTTGGTTAGAAAAAAAAAAAAAAATCACACAATTAACCTATGTTGTTTTTAAGTATACGTATGGTGATTTTCTCTATCGTTCTTATTGTCAACAAATCCGCTAAAAAGACCAAAACGAAGAAAGGAATTGATCCAACTAACAAATACAGTCTGTGCATCCAAAGCCTGATATGCTGCAGCCTATTCCTCTGTGCCATAGAGCTCCATTTTTGTCCAACAAATACTAAAAAACACACCACTGAGACACGCTGTTCCCTAGTTACCACACGGGTAATGTGGGCCTGGCGGCTTCAGAAAGGCTGGGGAGGTCGGACCGTAATGAGAGACAGACTGACGCTTTGTTGGTTTTTGGTCTTTTTCATGGAATTTGTAGACAGCGAGAAAAATATAGAATAAAGCTGTCCCGCTCCTTTAAGGTACAGTTGTGGTCAACTTACTTGGAAGGATGTCACAGCTAAGCTGCCTATGAAGTTTGTCATCCATCTTCAGAAATAAAGAGAGCTGGGGAGAGATCAAAAGGTCAAATTTAAATCGAGCTGGATTCAAGTTTAACCACCATAACTGACTGAACTGCGATGGAAGACCGTTACCGGCAATAAACTAAGGAGCCCAACAAAAGAGTTTATACTAAAATGTACATGTAATACTATGTGACTCACATGAGTTTTGGTCCCTTCTTCATTTGACTCCAAATTACAGTGAATCTGAACAACCTACGACACAACAGAGAAAAAGGGTCAGCACGGCAAAAATATCGTTAATATTTTTTAGACGATAATAAACAGGCGGACTAATAATATTGATGAACCTGTTCCATATGTCATGTAAGCAAATGTGAGGTATTTTCATGTGTAAACAACTCCAGTGGTACATTCTCTCTCCCCAATCTTCTTTCTAATTCTTGATTTATTGCAGAAAGTGAACTGTAAACATATTGCTGTTTTCACTGCAAGCAGCCAGATTGCGTAACACTATTTCGGTGACGTCTGAAAGTCTAACCTTCCTTGATTCTGTCTCCTGGGGTTCAGGAGTCGGCGTCTTGACCGTCTCGACCTGCTCCTGAGACAAGGACAGGGCTCGAGGGACGGGGTGAGGCCGGGACGAGGCGAAGTTCATCAAGGGGTAGATCCCGTTCCTGGAGAGGGGGGGGACGGAACAACGCGTTGAACCTCACGCTGCAGTCGCACCACTGACACAAAACGAGTCCTACACTTGTAGTTACACTTACTTGACATCCTCCAGAAACTTGTCAAGCTCCAAAGGAGACACATGGGAATACCTAGAGGACATGAGGAAACACACAGGAGAGCAGAGTGAGTGTTGTGCTTCACAATATCAGGATATTCAAGACAAGTAGCCAACGATATGAGGTGCTTGTGAGATTTTACTTGAGCTGAACTCCCTGTCTGTCGTCATGTTTAATCTCCGCCATGACAGCGTTGGGATCAAAGGACTTGGTTTTCTCCTCCACACAATTTTCTGGGAGCAAGTCTGTAGATGCAAGACAAGTCTGGGCATTAGCAGATTTGATACAAATACTTTTTGTGGGTTTTTTTCAATATAGATTTAAAATTACAAACAGTTTTGTCTTTTCCAAATTCGTTTTTTTTTGTATGCTAAAGCTAGCAAATATATTGTATAACCCCTGATAAATGACACAGGATAAACAGGTTGTAATTCTTTAAGAATTTTGAATGTTGCATGAAGCAGAAAAATACTTAAAATTTAGTTTTTAACTCCGCTTGGCAAACACTTAGAAATTGATCAGCTGCATGCAGGAACAAGTAAATATTGAGATGTGCATTGAGAGTGGAGACTTTGGTTCGGAGAGCTTGGCTTGTGGTGGTGAGAAACTCACACTGGTTGTTGATGAGGCAGTGGGCGGCGAGCAGTTTGAGGGAGTGGACCTCGAACAAGACTCGGTGGAACAGAAGGTCGTGAGCCGTAGGACGGAGCTTGGCTTCGTGACGCAAACAGGACTGGGTAAACTCCTGCAGAAAGCAAGCAGTCCGACACATAACTACAAGACTGCACAGGATGACCCAGTTTACCGAGCATCACGCTGTGTTCTGGATATCCTGGCAAGTTTTACTGAAACAGTCACTCTAAAACTGTGCAAAGTCGCAGCACGTGGTAAGAAATAAACCCAGAAGCAAGGCGGTGTGTGGGCGAGTGTTAACAGTGTAGTGTGGGAAAGCTTGGCTTTCTGTTTCCATGGCTGCACTGGTGTATATTTAGGACATGAAGTATTTTTGAGACTTACTCTCATGAGAGGGTCTTCCAGAGATTGACCTGCATTGACGATGGCCTCCTTGGACACAGCAGTATCTCCGTTGGCCTGGATCTCCAGTACTGCCATCTAGCGGTGTAAATAATCGGTTAACACAATCACACACACACAGACACACAGACACACACACACACACACACACACACACACACACACACACACACACACTGAGGGGAGGGCCATACAGATCTGTTTCTCTCACCTCTAGAGCACAGATGCCGAAGGAGAAAATGTCTATGGCGTAATCATCTTCGCCAGCTAGAAACAGAAAAGGAGACGCAAATATGAAGGTGGTGAGTCGCAGAGAATAATTTAAGGAAAAGCTGCCCCAAAATGAAAATGTAGTCAGATTGAGCCTTATTGCAAACAAATAATTAATCATATCTATGTTTTTACAGCTCTTGAAGCAGCACAAAACATGTCTGAATAGGATCATATGAATGTTTTGTGGCTTAAACTGTGTCTCCTATAATCAGACTCTCATTATCTCACTATCTATCTTTCGTCACAGACTTCCCACAATTCTCCGGAGGAAGAATCAATGCTCTGTTGTCAACAAAACATTTAGATTGTGCTGCAAATGTGTGGGAATATGGAACTACGGGGGCTAATCGAGTCATTTTGGAGATATTACCAACTCCATTGAAGTTTAAAAGGCACATTAGGCAAAGGGATGACTGAATTTTCACTTCGGTGTGAATTATTCAGTCAAGAACGAATGAAGATAGATTTTCGGTAGAAACCAAGCCGCAGAAAGCTACACACAAACTCCGCTCCATCACACTTACATCCATATTCTGGGGCAAAAAAATGAAGATTCCTCTGCTCATCGCGATGCTGCCTCGCTTTACTGTGGACGCTGGCATCTGGAAACACTGATTAGAGAAGACGCAAATAGTATCGATACATTAGATGAAATAAAATGATGGATGTGACACAAGTGAAAACATAGCTGTCACAGAAATGATCTATATCTTACCATTAACGAACAGCCGATGCCACACTGTGGAAAGAAAATTAAGCATAATTGAGATATTCATTCTGTTTCGCAAAACTGCAGAGATGAATTTAGTAAATCCCGCATTGCACAGTCTGAGGATACAACATGGGTTTCCTATGCCGGTTGTAGTAACATAAAAAGCCCTCCAGGGAGCAGACCTGAGCCGATCTTGATGAGGCCGTTGTGCTGAATGAAGATGGTGTCGCACGTCAGGTTGGCGTGGATTATTGGAGGCTCACAAGAGTGCAGATAACTGCCAGTGAACAATAAAGCGTCCAGTTAATGTGATGACTGTGACAATAGAAATCTCTCATGTTAAAATCCTGGGGAAGAAATCAGTCAGTACCTGAGGGCAGAGAGAATCTGGGTGCACCATCTCTTCCAGGCCTAAAATATAGTGTAACAGAGCAACATGAAGACAAAAAAACCCTCTCTAACTCTCAGGATTCATAATGCGGAGAATACCAAACACAGCACTGTTACGACTTTAAAACAGCAGACGTAGAAAAAAAGAGAGCATGAGAAGCAGGTTTCAAAAAGATATATGTCTGAGCAGACTGAGCCACCAGGGTGTCCTGTTACATCATCTCTAATCCTGCAGGAAATATGGATCTGAATAGTGATTGGACTGCAGTACTGTGAGCCACCACCAGGGGACGGACACACCAATGCAGTATGTGACCAGAAAAAACTGACCTTCACGTTCATAGTCTTGTGGTTCTTCTTAGTTTTCTTCAGAAACTGCTTGAGGCTGCCCGACGACATGTATTCTGTGATGAATATAACCTGTGGGCCGCACATGGAGTTGAGTTAAATAAAATGTGTGTGTGTGTGTGTGTAGAGAGAAATAAGGACAGACGGAGAAAGACCAGAGAGGATTAGAAAAATCATACCCTCGCCTGGCTCTCCTTCATGTCCAGCCAGTACTTGTGGAACTTGACGATGTTGGGGTGTTCGACCTGCATCAGGTTCTCAAACATCTCCTTGATCGTCTCCTTAAAAAAAAAAACATACATCTTCACTTTACATCATGGACCAAGTACGGTACTCTTAGTTAATTACGTGATCAGTAAATTCATTGGCAGATAATCAAGAATTTTGGAGGCAAAAATGACAACAATTCACTATTTCAAACTTCTCAAATGTTAATATTTGCTGGTTTTCTTGGTCTTCTAGGTTATTTAACTCAATATCTTTGGGGTTTGGACAAAAATAAGCCACGCTCATATGTCAATATAGACCCATAACTTGCGATGGGCATTTCACAATTTTGAGATATAAAGAAATGGATTCAGGGATGACACAAATGTAAGAAAAAAGGTAAAGAATAAAATAAAAAAAATAAACTTTTTTCAGATTGTGTTTACAGACTTGTTCTGTTGTTTCACCATACCTGGGAAAAACCCTCAACAAAATCTCAGAATAGATACAGAATAAAAACTGCCTGTCTTGGCTGAATGAAATAAGAGCCACACTACCTCCTGTGCTTTGAAGACCTTCTTGTCAGAGAAGAGCACCTCGTTCCACACCACCTCCACGCCCTCCTCTGTGTCCATGGCCAGAGAGGCGCTCTCCACACCTGGGACATTACCTTGGCTCACCTGCAGGGGGCAGACAGGAACAAAAACAACAGGATTTAGCATAATGCTAACACTGCACCTGCAACATCTTTAGTACTCATTTATTGCTGTCCCAATTTGAAGACATTAAACCTGCATTACGGGGCTTCACACTGACGTTTAAAAGCGACCGCCAGGCTGAAGTGGAAAATATGTTTGCAGTTTTCAGTCACCACAGATGCCTGAACGCACGCGAGCAAAAGCACCAACACACTGGCAGCGTTGTCTGGTTCCAGTTGTGACTTTAACGGCAATATTTAAATATCACTAATGCAACAAGAATGTATATATTTTGGAGTTCACGTTTGCTGATCCATATTTGTTTGCGTATTTATCATTGTAAACGTGGTTACCACTGATTACAATAAAAGGCCAAGGATTGGTTGCCAATTTCCCAAAGTAGTTGCCAATGGCAACCTGGCAAACATTACTGTCAAGCCCTGCATTAACTAATTAATACGGAGCAAAAACCTCATTTGGAGACCTGTTTGTGTCCATCTGATGGGACTCTCATTTTAGCTCTGCATGTCCAACAACTCCTGAGGGAAAAATCTGGCCCTTTAGCCGCCAAATGTTCCACCGTGTTAACCAGCTAGTCTCGAACTGTGTCTACAACTGACGTTTGGCAGCGACTATACGAGAGTGCTGTGAGTGAACAAAAACAGTAAAAACAAAGCAGCAGACATTGCGGTGCCCTCGCTAAAGAAATAAAAAGCACGTCTGAAATGATTTGACGTCCCCCCCTGTGGTTATAATATCTGCTAAAAGCTCCACATAATCCATTAACAGAAATCTGACAGCGGCAGCTGCATTAATAAAAGTTGTATTTCAAAAGAAAAAAAGGTTTGTATTTAAAATCGGCACGCAATTTATTTTTCCATCCATTTACACACGAGAAGGCGTCAGTGTGGATAGATGAAGGATTAAATTCACTGTACTGAGGTTATGTTAACTGTGGCCAGCCAGCTATAACATGATGAAGAGTAGAGAGGGCTGATAGGATGAGCAGCAGCTAGCGTAACGAGGGAAGAGATGGATTAGCAGCAGACAGAGAGGGAGAAGTGAGAGGATTGTGGGATGAGGGACTTAAGAGTGACGAGACCCGGGCCACAAGATGGAGGACGTAGTCGATCCAAGAATTACAAAAGAGGGAAAAGCAGAGCGAAGTGAAGAGGCAGTGGCTGGGTCTGTAATCTGGCAGACGCAGACAGCCCCCGGGCTCCATGAGTGTTTATGCAACAGCGGCAAACCAAAGACTGCTCATCACAGGATATTGCTGCCTCAGCTGGGCAGACCTTTAATACGTCTATGCAGCAGAAGTGGTGGTGCAGTGAGTAAATCCATTACTAATAACAATGATGCAATCTACTAATCCTCAGGAAATTGTTGGAGAACTGACGTCAAGGTTTCTACCCGTTAAAGGGGAGTTTTTTTTTTTCTTGCTTGCTCATGGGGAAACGTTGGCTCTCTTTAAAATGATTATACAAAATGCAAACGTTGATCATTAAGTACGATCTACACCTGCTTTATATGAAAAGTGTCTCCAGATAACTTCTATCATGATTTGACGCCATATAAGCAAATTGAATCATGAACTGCTGCGCAACAATAAATCTTTACTGACTCCAGATACCCTGGACCTCTTTGAGATCAATAGAGTGTTAGCTCTCTAGTTATGGAGAACACAGACTCATCGATCTTGGTACTGATGGCCCAAACTGAAAAGTATAAATCTGAGTTACAATGTCAAAGAACATTTGCCACCAGGCCGCAAAGAAATGATACGATGCTGTGATGAGCGTAGCGACTGTTACCCGGGCTTCTCTCTCCACCTCAGTTGCTACTTATTCCTGCTAAAGGCTAACAATTGATATAGTCTACAGAGCCCCACTTGTACCAGGCTTCATGACATCATCATCATCTCGCACTCGGTGATGAATGGCGTCAAAACAAGCCTCTTTGTATGCGACTCAACAGGAGGCGGTTTGTTAACGGAAACAAACAAGCAGAAGACAATCACAGCGATCACAAACGCTTCTATAAATATTCAGGTTTGATATTCATGAAATAGACAGCAAGAGAAAGAAAGCAAATATTGGGTGTGTTCATTGCTCAACCTGCAGTACAGTGCAGCTGTGAATCTCTCTTTGCAGGGGAGAAATAACATATAATCTCACTACTCCCACTCTACAAGAGATGATAATCTGATTACTGGTATTACAGAGCTGGAACACAATCCTCTGGCTGGCTGGCAGATGAGGGAATTCCTTCGTATCAATAAGCTATCAGGAAGGAATTGTCCGTTTCCCTGTGGCGTCAGGGCTCGGCTGTTGTTTATTTTCTCTAGATGTTGAGAAAAACTCGGTCCTCTGTCCCAACATCTACATCCCAGGGGTTTTGCTCGGTCGCCGTAGCGTGAGACTCGTAAACAGCACACTGCTCGGCTGTGATTGGCTGCAGGAATGGGAGGTGGGTTTAGGGTGTGGATGGGGATTTAAGGGATCGTGTGTTCATGTAAAAACAACTTCTATTCTGATGTTTGTTAACTCCACATCCGAGCCGGGGGAAACTGGATCGTGAAGGCTGACACACTAACCTCTCATTACCTCACCACACATTTCTCACTCACCTGATTCTCTTTATTTCGATTTGTGAAGGAAAAATAGTGGTCGACCAACAGCACGGGAACGAAAAACAAAGAAATCACAACACATGTAAACTTCCAATCCCACCTCTGCCTCTACTTCAGCCTAACTTAGTCCACTTTAAGGACGGCCACCAAAAGTAGGAAAACAGAACTCTGACAGGTGACGTAACACGTCACTTCTCTCTCTGCTCCCAAACTAAGGACATTTTATGCGATATAATCTACAATGAAAGTTAATCAACCAATTAAAAGTCTTAAAAATTACCCACAATCCAATTGTTTTTGAAGACAGGGTTAGGAGTATTCTGAAAGATTTGTGTGTACAAACTATTTTCATACATTGTCACATACTTAGTATACTTAGTAGCCATGTTTCAGAGTGCTGCAGGGACGATTTATTTTTGTAGGCCAACCCTGAGAGTTAGCATCGCACTGGTTCCCTCGACAAAAAGCCAATGGGATCCATTAGACTTTGGATTATTGCAGAAAATAAGCTAACGAACACCACGTTTTGGATTTTTGAAGCTTGAATGCCAGAGGAAAAACTAAAAAGCTAACGTTGGGCTACAAATGAACTACACCATAGTAGCATGAGTGTGAGTAAACAACGTGGTTGTAAAGGCGGACTAGTCAGGGTTTAGTAGTTTAATTTAGCCACTTGTTAGCAACCGCCATTTTTTTAGACACTTAAAAGCTTCAAAATTCACTAGAGGGATATTTACTGACATATTTTATATCGTAGAACAAACCGTTGAAATATCTCACGCTTGTGTTAACCACAGACCTTATTTCAGGTCTCTAGCCAAAACACCCATTTGCAACGAGACGAGGGAACCGGAAGGGAAGAAAATGCTAACTCATTTCCGGGTTTTAGGACTCTTCTGCAGCACTCTGGTCAGTAAACTTAGCTAGAAGTTGATGCAGTCTAATAAAACTGTCAGGCAATAAATCCTGGTCTGTTTTTAAGAGGGGTCTTGGCTGTGTGGAACATTTATAGAAGGATGTAGTTTGTGGTGCTGTTAAATTCTATCACGTTGTACAGTGTTTATACTGTATGTTATTCGGCGACATTCAAGCAGCGTAAAAGTGCTAATCTCCGACGGCTGGACAATTTGGAGTGACAAGTTTAATTTCCCAGAATCAGAGTGGCGATTCATCTCAAAATGAGAAAAGGTGTACGCGATGAACGGGCAGCGGGAGGATTAGCAGGGGGCTAAACTTCAGTACGGCAGCTCTTCCGGCGTGAATCTCCCTGCAGAGGCATCTTATATGAAAGAGTGTCTTTGTCTCAGACTGCGTGTGGGTCCAAGCTTTAGTGACAAAGAGCTTTGTCTCCCAGTCGTCAGTACATCGCCTCCTCCTACACCTCATACCGCGACGATGAGCTGATACACCGCACCACGTTAATATTTCATAAGTAGATTTTGTACAGGCAACACCCAAGTAGTCTGGATCACTCTGTGCTAGATACTTGCTAGATGTCTGTACTGTATGTAAATGAGTGCAGACTTCTTTCTGTTCTCTCTCTCTCTCTCTCTCTCTCTCTCTCTCTCTCTCTCTCTCTCTCTCTCTCTCTCTCTCTCTCTCTCTCTCTCTCTCTCTCTCTCTCTCTCGGCATCAAAGAGGAACAGGATCAAAGATTTGCACTGAAATGTTGTGGAAAATGCAAAAATCTGTTCCGTCTCTGCAGAATGTCGATGTGTGAATAAGGGAATAAGGCGTGCCTCCAATTCAAGCACAATGTTATATATTGTTATAATAATGATACTGCTATTACCTAAAAAATGATGTATTGTGAATTCATCCTTGTATGATATCTTACAAAAAGTTACTGCTCAGCAACACGTGTCAATTTCCGCTTGTTACATGCATACGGCCTTTTCAAAATAAATTTCTGTCACAGGAAACAACTCGGTTAGGTTGAGGCAACAAAACTCCTTAGTTAAGTTGAGGAAAAGATCGTCATTTGGGTTAAAATAACTAGGGAAGTGCCGTTACTGAAGTACGCAAGTTCCGTGACAAAATAAATCAACGTTGACTTCTCGTTTCACATGGAGAACAAACACGGAGGAAAGATCGCTGGTTGTTGACAATATTATTACTGGGCTCTGTAAGACGGAGGTGCGCTTGGACGGAAATTGGTGACACAGACTTTCAGGAATTTCAAAATAAAGACAAATCCTAAAGATGACAGTATGTGGCGATGTCTGTTTGACCTTGCATCGATGATATTATATTGTTAGTCATTGAATCGATATATAACGATCCAGATCGACGCGTCGCCACAACCCTCGTAAGTAGAGGATTACATCTCTGAATCAACTTGTGTTTGATGCAGGTGGAACCTCCATTTTTCTGCAGAAAAATAATATAAGGACGTCTTCCATGTACGTCCCTTTTCCATCCATAAACACTGTTCCGTTACACGAGTGTGTGAATGAGCCAACACCAAAACAAACCAGACTTCGCAGCGAGTACACAGAACAGTCATCGAGGCCTCCCGCTGCTCGTCTGATGAGCCGTCTCACACTCCTTGTTCCTGTCCGGTCAGCGTCGGGGGCCTTGAGCCACTGACCGTCTGCTGACCTTCTGCAGCTAAATCAACTGCTCCGCGGTCCGCCTCCACATTTCCCTCTTTCTGTCGCCCCGGGATGTCACATGTGCAGCACACAATCAGGTCAGCGTCTCGGATAATGTGTGTGTCCGCTCAGCCTGAAGAATAACATGATGGCACCAGCTGTGACAAGTCAAGCAGGGAACAGGGAATGGGCAACACTCAGCCCTCTTTGTTCACAGTTCGATGAAAGTGCACGTCTGCATGAGAGATTTTAAATCATAAGACAAAAATCGTGTTAACTTGTCTGGAGCATTTTCTCAGATTAATGCCCTCCATTTCCCGCATTATCTAAATCAAACTGCTGCCAGGATCTCCGCTTTCCGGAGGGTAAAAGGGTCGACCTCCTTCAAAAGGACACCGAAGGTCACACCGGCTCATGAGCTGTTATTAGACAGATCGGCCCACCATCACATCTCACTTATTAATTTTCTCATGGAGCAGTTAAAGCTCCCCACGAAGAGGAATGTAGGACAGCAAGAGCAGATGGATACAAAGGGGAGACAAAACAAACACAAAACAGGACACAACACAGGACACAACACAGTCGAGAACACAGGGGCAGTTATTCAGCCTCTTTTAATGGAGCTCTGCTGAAACTCAAAAATAGAAAAGAAGATTTTTTTGATATCCTGTTGTGCTGTTAAAATTGACCCATTTTGATGAAAAGGTTGAGAAGAAATCAAATTAGTCCTGCTAACAAAAAAACTCTTCAACAAAGAGACCCAGGCTTGAACAAATCTTATGCTTCTTTTCACGAAAACTGGGACAGAATAAGCACCGTGAGGCCTTCACAAGCGATTAGAAAATGTGTGGTTTCTGCAGGTGCGGCGTCTTTTCAGAGTAGCATGTGGTTTTGCAGTTCAGAGCATCATCTGTGCGTTTCAGCCTGTACCACGGCTGCCACGCCGTCCTCGCTCCCATTGTCACTGTGACAAAAGCTGCAGATTTATAGGGACAGCGGGGGAAGACATGGCAAAAACCACAGCTGCATTCAAGAAGTCGGAAGCGGCTGCGATGTGCTGAGCATTGGGAAGTGTGGAGCAGCCTCGTTACTTGAAAGCTTTAACCCCGTTTAACAGGGAGTCCACAGAAATGGGGCTTCGATCTCACGTCTGCCTGCAGGACAGAGGCGGTGTTATGTACTGTACGCATGTGCCTGCATGCGTCCGTGTGACGGAGTCTTGTTTTCACAACAATTTACACTGCAAGTCAGAGGTGTTCATTAGCAATCCTTGAGTCCAGGCTTTCAATAGCACATTATTTAAAACAACATCCTTAAGAAGGCCTCATTAATTTAGCTTTTCACGAGTCTGAGCAACAAAAGTCGTGAGTACCTAAATGTTTAAAAGCTGAAACTCAAAACTGACATTCACATACTGGTGCTTAGTTTTGATACAGATACTAAAACAATAAAGTTTTTAAAAAATCGTTTGAGGATCCATTTTCAAAAGTTTCTTTTGATCCATAAATTAAACTACTTCCTTGAACCACACTCAGGGTGAATAAAGCAATGTCATTTATTTCCAACATTGAATAATTATATAATAAATCAGGCAATACTGTCATTAGGTAACTCTTTATTTAAGAGATAAAATTCAAAATCAACTTTCAAATACTTTAAACTAGAGCTGGGTATTGTTTTAAATGTTCTAATACAATACAACTTTCAATAGTAATACTATGTTTGAATACATCCATTTATTTTTAAAATCAACAAAATATGCCAAACACAAGAGATGAATCTGACCTCAGGGTTTCCATACACATCGTCAGTTTTCTGATACTCTCTGCTGTAGACATGTTTTGGTTAATACTTGGATAACCAAGACCTACTCAAAATATTCCAATACTTATTTGGTTTTAAAATATTGCATATTTGCCATTTCCCTAAATTGCTACCTGAATGTTTTGCGAATTGCACTTTGCAAATAAAAAATTGTGAGAAGGCTAAATATTTGCTGAGAGATTCGTCAGCTCTAAACGTAACATATGTGTATAGTCTACCAACTTTTCAGTGGTTCCAACAAATTTTACAATGACTCTTTTAATAGTTTAGTCTATGAATTGTCAGAAAATAGTGAACAATTTCCATTTTCAGTCCAAAAACCAGAGATATCCAATTTGCAATCATATGAAACTGAGAAAAGCAGCAGATCTCAATATTTGAGAAGCTGAAAACTGCAAATATTCATGACTTCACTGACTAATTGAGAGCTAAATTTGAATCTTCTGTTTCTTTATTGAATAATCAACCAATCAGCCTCCAGCTCTACTTGAGTCAGAGCATCACTCTGCTGTGAACCCCGAGCATAACTCTGTCCTTGTCAAACCCATCAACCTTCGGTGAGTCAGTAAAAAGCCCCACTGCCCTTTAAACACACACGGCCGTCTATTCTAACCAATCAAACATGTTTCCAGTGGAAAGAAACAGCACAAGGTCGGTGTTTATCTGCATAACTCCAGTGTGTGTTTGCTCATTTTCCTGTTCAACCCCTTAAGACAAAGAAGATAAGATCTGACAGTTGCAACATTTACGGGGTAAAAAGGAGTACGGAGAGATTCATTTTCTTCAAAATAGACATTCAAGAGCACAGACAAGCATTTATGTTGTGTTTACGTTTCGTTAATGAGTGAGATATCTCCGTCTGGTAATCTAGCCAAATATGAGTAGTCGGTTTTATCTGATAAACAAATAAAGCAGGATCTTTGCTCAGAGACAACAACACCCTGCCTTATATCACACATCAGCACCCACGTGGCTGTCCTCTGACGTGAGAGGTTAAACTGCATAATGTAGCAACATGATCCCCTATCAGGCTCGGTTAAATCAACGGTATGCACTGTTCTGGCTTTAGCTATTGCAACATTTCAGTCATTTATCATACGTCTTATCATTCTTTGTTTCTGGTGAGAGTTGTGCTGATTTAAAAAGAAAAATGTGAGAGAGAGGGAGGGGAAGGTCAAGACTCAAACTCACAATGTCACAACCGCGACTGATGCGCCACAGCTTAACTAATAAAAAGAGCAAAAAAAGTGAATTATAACACTTTTCAGGAGGGAAGTGTGTCAAATAGTTATGCTTCATTTCACATTAATCTTTTTAAGATAATTCAGGCTCCATTTGATAAAGTACTCGCTTGTTTGTGGCGATCTTCCATCATTTCTAACAGACCTCTGATCAAAAGACTCCATGTGTGAATAGAGATGCTCACTGATTTCACAGCAAGTGAATTTGATTTGACGCTGACGTGCGTCTGCCGCAAAACTGTACAAATTCAAACGTCTCAGTTCTCTAGAAGAGGGTTCATTTTACACGAAGACACCAAGGAAAATGAAAAACTGAAGAGAAGACAACGAGATTTGGTTGTAGTTTTATGGCTGGAATTATGAATCGGCTACGTGACCGCGGCGTTTTTTTTGCGTCATGTCTTGCCTCCTGCGGGCGTTACCTGGGCACCGGCCCTCGTTTAAACCAAAAACAGAGTATCCCCGGTAGGCGAGGACGCGTCCTGTCGTGTGCTACATGTGTGAAAAAACGTCCAGAGAATCTGGACATTGTCCGGACTTCTTCCCTGCAACAACATGCGCCAAACCTCACATAACCTGGCATCTATTACCATGACTCAGGCATTTGTGAAATTGCTGAGTCAATATAGTAGAAAATCTGTATGAATCATCAACGGCTCTTCTCTCCGGCATTGATTTATTGCTGCTTACTATACTCACAATTCATGTCACGTTAACACAGTGAGAAATGAATATAACACAAACATCCCACCGGTAAAACTTCTGAGCGACGTCTGCTGTCCAGCTTCTGTTTTGAACAGGAAGACGCTCTTTAAACACTGGCCCAGTCCCAGTGTCCGGCCTTGCAGACTCACAGACTCTGTCTCAAGTCCAGGATGGCTGCGGGTTCTTCCCACGCTGAGAAAAGCAAGCTATTAAAGGCTCTTTTTCTTATTCAGTCCTTTATGCATGCTCTCTAACCGTCTGCGGTCAGCGGTGGAATGTAACTAAGTGCGTTTATTCAAGTAGTGCACTAAAAAGTAATTCTGAGCTACATTTCTCAGGCAAACACTGCACTTCTTCTTCCCCCAATTAATTCGACAGAACACAGAAACACTTATACATAACGCGTTAGATTTGAGCCTCACACTTTCCTGGCCACAGAAATGTCTGCTATTTCATAGCTCATTGATTATTCGGAGCCCTGGCGACTTCTTGCACTCAATGATGTCAACTAAAGTTTGTGAGGTTTCAGTGCTTCGGTCTGAGGTTGGACATTATGACTGAGCTGCAGATTCATAGGGGCTTCACGCCCCCATTTGGATTACAATCCCTTAGTTTCACCAACAAACTCACTTACTCACACATGCAGTATTTTGGCACCAAACAAAGACTTTCAAAGAGAGGAGAAGGTTTACAAAACAAGGATGGAGTGTTTTGCAATTGCTCATTTTTTTTTTTCCCTCCAACCGTCCAGTTCTTGGAATAGAAGCAGCGGTTTTTAACAAGGCTGCTAAAGAGACGTGTGTGTTTGCTTTAACCCGAAACTGGACGCCTTCCCCGTTTGCCTAAAAACATGTGCAATTGACTGTGTTCTTGGAGAAGCTTAACAGGGTCTGGTGGAGTCTGCGCGAGTCTTTAAGTTCTCCATAAAGCGGGTTAATTTCTGCCCACCGGATTACCCAACTCCTGCTTGTAAATCCCCACACGCAGCTTGCTTCATTGCCACTACAAACCTAGTGGAAGAGCAATATGTTATGTGAGCTCCAACCGCCCCCCCCCCGACCCCGACCCCCTTCTCTTCTGCGTCTCCAGCAGAGGTTACTGCAGTACAGCTTTCCAGCAAGCAAAAGGGGTGACTCAGGCTAAAAGCTCAAAAGACTTGGCAAACAGTGCAAGGGCTTATTGAGTGTTTGCCACAGTAGCCAGCCAGCAACCACTAAAAGCGCAGTAGCGGCATGCTTGTACATGTTGGGACTAACATTAGCTCGTAACACTCCCATTACTGGAGGCAGGAGCAAGAAAACAACATTGTCGAGCAGAAGGAACCACTTACGAGGGGTGGTGCGTGGAAGTTTCTCTCTCGCAGCTACTGTTGCGTTTACAGGCCTCAATTAGCCAAATGGCTGACACGCCTGTTAAAGAAGCCTCATGTGGAGAAAGGCTCACGGGAAGTAGATATGACTACGATGAGGGAGCAGAAATAGTTGTGTTTATCATGCGGCGTTTATCTTCCAGGGGAGATTAAGCTAAGAGTTAGAGTCAACCTGAGATGGCTCTTCAGCACGTGTTCAAACAAAAGCCTGTTGGCAGATGGAGACAGCAAGCCGCTTTTTTTTTTGCGTGCCTGTTGTTGTTATGTAACCTTACAGACAAAGCTCAATAGGAGTGTCTGTGAAGCCACCGCGTGGGGGGTTGGTGTCTGTTTATCTAACCCTCAGCTACCTGTCCACAGTCTCCGCGCAAGACATCAAGCGTGACAGGCGGTAAAATGCCATCCCACGAGTTCAGTTTGAGGAACAGATCCATGAGTTTGAAGGTTTATTAGGAGCCCTTTATGATATATTAGACTTTACAACTCACGGCCGCAACCATATTGTCTTTCGTCGTGATGTTGATGAGGTTGAGTGGAAATTCAGAGGACATGACCTCTGTGTTCTCGATGGCAGCTGAAGCCCTGATCATCCCCGTGCAGCCCAGGGTGGGGGCTCCATATTTAATTCATTAGCAATCTTACTGATTGACTGCTGGCTGCTGGGATGCTCTTCTAATTCAACTCCTCCGTGAGAGTAAACCTGCTTTACTTTCAGCCGCCTGAGCTTTATGAAAAACACACGCCTATGCAAATTCTGAATGCAAAATAGGATTGCGTCTGACAACAGCAGATTTATGAGGGAGTGGAGGTCTGATTTCAGCTTGTGAGACACAAGATGTTATTTCAGCTCAGGAGGAGAAGAGCTGCAGATCAACGATGAGGCCTCGAGCGACAACGCTGGAGTAAACAATCATGCAGCTCAGGAATTGATGATTTTGTTCATATTTCATTTGTACAGTTTTTTTGGCGCGACTGTGTGTTCATGTTCATCACATCAAAGAGAAGTGATTTGCATTATTTGACAGATTACCACCCGAGTTGTGAGTGCTGACTTTTGTTTTCATGTGTCTCAACAACTAGAGTAGAGTAGGAGGGGACAATGAGTTACGAATAAAAGAGCAAAGATAGAAATAGAGACCTCTCACAATATAATGAACGAAATCTAGAATAAAAATAAAGTTTCCTACACATTTAAATATGAATGTGTGTCATGTGGCTCCACAGGGTCCAATTCTTGCTACGTCCCTTTTTATTTGCATACTTATGTAAACACACACACACACACACACACACATTTGGCTTCAAAGGTAAAGATAGGAGCCGTCTGATATGGTGTTGGAGTGCAGGGGAACGAATCAACACTATGAAACCCGCACAGAGTTTTCAGCTGGTCAATAAAGAGAGGAAAGCTCCCTTTGAAGCAGTAAAAAGCGTGTTTATATGAAACATACATGTGGTATCCCTCCTTTATTGGTGGTTACAACACAAGTCTTTACAGAGTTAGTCATGTTATTAGAGGCTTTACGCAACCTTTTCCCACCTGCCTGCAGCGGTTGGAGCACTCACAGGGATTGGTGTAATGTTTTTTTATTGTTTGATATTCACACACGCGTCCTTTGATCACAGTCACAGGTAAGGTGGAGGACCTTGGACAATAGCAAAAGCAACCTGGTCATAACGGCACCTTTAATGTCGTTAAAATCCCTTTGCTCTGTGCAGGCCGAGCTTTATTACAGGATTCACATTATAATGCAGGGCAGGAACTAGACCGAGCCTAAAACTATTATTATAACTTAGCGTGCGTGCATCAGAATCACAAGACAAAGCTCTGCATATGTACAGGGAAACTCCGTTGGTTGTTTTTCCACTGCGATAAGTCAGAGGTTTGTATATATCTTTATCTCCATTCTTAAAAACAGACTGCTGCCTCACTTCCTCCTGAGATTAGAATAAGGTTCATGGTGTAAATGTATGGCTTATGTTGAAATCATAAACTGCGTGTAACGATATCTATCATTACATACAGTTTTTGTTTGACAAGCTTTTGCACCTGTGACCACATCCTATCGGGAAAAACATGGTAAAACCATTTTGCATTAGCGGACAGGTAAAACATCTGTGTTTTCTTTATAAAAGATTATAATGTTAGTCCAGATACGATATCTGAATTTCCATTACAGATACCAAAACCATACATGCTTTCAATACCTTACTTTGAGAAGATTATAAAATGTTTAGCCCATTTATCAAAAGAGGTTCTCACATTCTCACATGATTTTTGCCTAAATAAACTGGAAAAATCTTTATTTAAATCAGGAACTATCTGATCAAATAGAAAGTAAACTAGACAGAAAATGTATGCCAGCTTTTGATACTTGTTGGTTTTTGATATTTGGTTCACATCACGTCATGCCTTTCCATCATGGGTGCTCTTCCCCTTAACTGTTAATTGTTTCGACAATAAATGTCTTTCTTTTATATATTATGAAGCGTTCAAGCTCTTTTCAGTCAAATTGAGTATTTGCCGGAGGTCAATTATAACGTCACCGTGATGTGTTCAGATGCAAGCTCGTAAGATTTTGTTTTTGGCGAGAGACGGATCGTCGGGGATCGATAATACATTTGCAGAGACCAGTATGCAGATGCCCTGCCATGGTCTGGAGACCTGTCCTTCTGCCTTCGCCCAATGTGGGATCGGCTCCAGACCCCCAGCGACCCTGAACAGGATGAGCGGGTACGGATAATGGATGGACGGAGCATGCAAATGGTAATTAAGTAGTGTATGTTGCGTTACATGGATTTATGGCTTGGTTTTTCCCGCGGTATTAAAATGGTTATTGAGAATCATGGGCTCTGAACTAAGCAAACTGTTATTGCTGATCTATTATTTTTACTTTACCCACTTAGTCTTTATGTCCACATTACTGATGATTATTTATCAAAAATCTAATTTTTTAAAAAAAAAATCGAGGTATTTGGTCAAAAACGTCGCCCTAGTATCAACTAATACATTTCTGGTATCGTCACGTCTCTTTGTCACACTGTTTACATTTGTCTAGTTACCCAAAGAAAGGACAATAAACTGAGCGTTAAGAATATTAATTACAGCATCTGAATTCCCCACAGTGCAATTAATTAAACTGCAAATAGAGGCTTTAACAGGAGAGCTTTAATTATGCAAATATAAATGGTGCTGTTAGAATCCTCCTTAATTCAGCGATGCAAGAAATATGAAAGCTGAGGTTTGTTTCGCAAAATGTAAAGAGTCATTTTCACACAGCCACGTGAAAAGATGACTCCGGGAATTAGCCTTCTTTGAATGATCTCGCCACGTGTGTAGAGCATGCTTGAGTAAGTGCGAGGCATTTCTCAGAGGCAGTAATGTCATGTGACGTGAACCACTATGACAGCTCCGTGAAAGCCTGCAGACATGTCTGCCATTCCTAGAGGATTCCTTTTCATGCCAGCTTTCCCGTCCGACTGGCAGAAAATCCGGGTAGCTCCATTTCATACAGCTGGAGTGGAAAACGCTGACGGATACCTCTCTGTATATCCCATCAGACCTGATGACCCCACCAGAGGCTTTGCTGGCCCAAACCTGCTCACATTTCACAACCAGGTGACAGGATCCCTCAGGATCACACGATCCAACGACTTCCTCGGTTACAAATTTGTATCATGAAAACACTCTGAGGCCAAAAAGATATGAATGCTTGACGTGAGGTCTGTTCATGGTGCGGCCTAAAACGTTGTTTACTGTAACGCAGCTCGAAACGCTCCTGACATGCTTTAAAACTACTGTTTTTGTGACTTGCAATCCAGAACATCACTAGTTCTTTGGTGTATTCGTCGTTCTTAACTGTCAAAACATGACATATTCAGGACAGCTTCAATGAAGTTACGGCAGAAAGAAAGAAAAAAAACGGATCAGATAATGTTCTTTGATGACCTAAAAGCAAGAAACTCACAATTTAGCACAAATATTTATATTATTCATATAATAAACCATACTGTAATGTAAAGTAACTCAGTGAGTTTCAAGGTGTAACATTTCTGATGAATCATTCCATCAATTTTCTTGAAAATCTGCACAGAGGAGTTTTCTCAAAAGTTACTGGTTCTCACCAAAAAGCTTCATAAGAATCCTTGAGATCTAACATTTTCTTTCCCATGAAACATTTGCAAAGCCCATTGTGCCTTGTTTACATGAGGAATGCTAACTTAGAGTATTTGTTCTGACCCTCCTTAACCGATCATTAACCTTTAACCGACAAAATTAGTGCCTTGCATGCAGGGTAGCTGTGGTTAAAGTGCTAACAAGTCGCCCAGCCGCATTAAAGGATGCACAAACAGGTTAAATCCATCATTTACCTCCAGCTACTGTGTATGAGCAAAACAGGAAACTTGAGTCCCCAGTTTACCCCGTCCAGAGTAGCAGCGCATTGTGCGTACAGTTTATTTGTCGATGAATTAAATGCTATTCTCATTTTAGTAACTAGCCGCTCCTCCGAGTTTAGTTGAGCTTTTTCTTTCTTTTATTGTGTAATTGATGTTGTTCAGCGGCCTTATTGTTAACGGTTAAATGGTTAATTATTAACATCCCCTTTTGTTGACACTTCCGCTATTTAATGGGCAAAGTTGAGGGGAGAGAGATTCCTCATCTTTCCTACATACAACTACAACTGGGAGGTTGATGTAAATAGTTTATCCTACTTTGCTGTTCACATTTATGGACCGTATGATAGATGTGGTGTAAGGGAACGAGGTAACAAATTAAGTATTTCAAGGGTACAAATGATTAAATTGAAGGGATGCAATAAGTTTGTGACGCACATTAGTTTGAGGCCTTGAACTAATAATCTGTGGGAACAACTGATTTTCTCTGTGCAGTGCAGATAGGAACTACACCATTTTCTAATTGAATCATCTCGCTAATACAAGATTCTGTGTGGAAACTTTTGACTCCGCTGCATGAAGCCTTCCCTCCTCTCCTCTGCCAACCTGCAATAAAGTTCAGATGCCACACTTACTCTCAAAAGAACTCCTGTAATGCGCTCAATGTTACAAGCTGATGAGAACAGTGTATGTGTATCTAAAGGTGGACTTATCCTTCTGGATGGAGGTTAGCAATAGCATCCTTGCCTAGATGCTGACCAATGAGTAAAGAGCAGCAATGTAAGTCAATGGGGAGAAGTCTATTTGGGCCCGATGGCATCGTGTTACGGAACCGGACGTTGTAATTACGCGGTTTGGCCAAAACTGGCTTTTAGAATATTGTCTTCAAAGCGTAGCGCTCTTCCTGGGGGCGTGTCTCAAGCAAGCTCACCTATAATTTCCTTGCTGCCATTGTTTATGGCTGTCAATAGTGTTATCAGCTGTTCCCCATCAGCTAGTCGAGTCTATCCAATAGCACCGCGGCCCTGTGTTCAGCGCAGACGCCCCTCCGTTACAAAGCTCCCTGTAGAAACTAAGCCTCAAGACTTTATTACCACAACACGTCTGTTCTAATAAGCAATTAGCTTTTCCTCATTCACTCGTCTCTCCTGATTGAACTGCAACAAACTTGATGTGTCTAGTTCTGAGGCTGATGGGATGGCATTAGCTTTGCAGGTATAAACCAAAGTATTATGCGAATTAAAATTCAGACCTGATGACGGCACTAGATGAGTCAGCGGCTCATCAAAGTTATTGCAATCCATCCTGCGGGGAACATTACAGTGTACATACAATTTCACGGCAATCCAATTAATAGTTCATAAAACTCACGATGGCACAAGTGGTGCAGACAAGGGATCAAGAAAGTTAGTAGGATTTATCTCCTGGGAACCATGAATGTTTATACAAACTCCTGTCTATCAAGTAGTTATTCAGATATTTAACAGAAGAAGTGAGAACTTTCAATGTTGCTTCAGAAAACGTCAGACCAAAGTCATCAAGATTCCTCCTCTGGGCACCATGAATATCTGTGCTAAATTTCATGGCAATCCATTCAATAGCTCCCCCCCATGGTGGCACTGGATGAAAAGTCCAGGGAACACCAAAGCCCACAGGATTCATCCTCCGGCGACCATGAATACCTGTACAAAGTTTCATGTCAATCCATCAAATAGTTGCGGAGATATTTCAGACCGGACCAAAGTGGTGGACCGACCCAACGGACAGAACAACATCACTGTAGCTAGTGTGGCTAAAAACAACCAAAAACCCAATGGACATCTGCACGAACCATTATTTTGTATTCTACGAATGACTGGGTGTGAATGCGTTTCCTAGAACAGCCCTGGGCAACAGGCGGCCCCGGGATTGGCGGAGCGAACGCGTTAACAGTCGGATCAAAGCGGACTGTGACCTGCTCCGTTTCCCCTCCAGGGAAATCTGAGTGGATGTCATTCCTCACAGGGCAGCTGTCAAGGCAGCAAACATGCCTGCACTGCTGGGTTGTTATGCAGTGCCAGTCATTAGGAGAATACCCCCCCCAGGGAAGGCAGCGCTGACTGCAAGCAACAACTTGACACAGGCTTATGGAGGGTCAATGCTCTGGGTCCAGGGTTTGTTACGACATACAGACATGGAAAACATCCAAAAGCCTCGGAAGGTTCACCGCACGACATACATCATGGTTACTGTGAGAAGGTGACGATTTCTAATGTAATTATCCCAACGTGTGTGGCCGGCCCGGTTTTCACGGGATTACTTGACAAAATGATACGACTTGTCTGGAGATGATGAAATTGTGATTTTCTGCTTTGTTTTTCCCTGTTTCATGTCATTGCAAGCTGAATATATTTTTGGTTTTGACGTGTTAGTCAGACACAACATCAACATGTAGACATAATTTAGGGCTTTGGTTAACATTAAAAAGGTGTATTCTTCACAATTCTTTTGACACTTAAAGTCTAAATGATTATCAACAAATAATCTCTAGATTTCTGTGAATGAAAATAGTAATTTATTGCAGCATTACAACCCACATAACACACTAGCAACGTATTATATCTGACTTTGTGATTAGGGACGTTACACTGCTGTGGTTGTTTCTAATTGTACTTCTTACATTTACCCTCTAGGCTCTATTTCATACTGTGGAAAGGACGCAGCAGTTCAGAGAACAAGCCGGCCTGTGTGTTTTAAATGCAAAGCACACTTGTTCATTAGTAAGCTTTTAGAATAACACATCATGTGATCAATATAATGACACGGCTGGTGACAGCTGCACATTGTGGGCTTGTTTACGTATATTGTTTTGCAAATTATAGGGTTTCATTCCGGTAAAACCTGATTTAAAACCATGTGATTTTAAATATCTGAGTAAATATCTGTTTTATTTTTGGCTCTGTTCTATTTAAGTGTGCCAGTAAGCCAAACAAAAGCAGTTAAATGGAATTCAGCCGTCATTATTTTTAATATTTAAACCTGTGTGTGGTTTTTTTTACTGCTAAATGTCAAAATGTCTCCTGAGAGATAGAACAATTGCAGTATTAGTTGTTTTCATATTGCTCACCCATGGCTGTATGTACTACAGTTTGCCTCATTGCCTCGAGTTTCTCAATCCCGACGCATGCATGCGAGCGCCAACACATGCACGGGATTTTGCTCGACACGCAAGTGCAGAAAGCAGCACCTGCCCACCAAATTCAACCTCACATATTCATCGGCGCTCGTGAATTAACGCCACGAGAAACGAATGAAGTCTCGCCTGACCCGGGCCGCCTCGTTGGGGATAATATTCTGTCAAGGCAGACGATAATAAAAAGAGCCCAGTGCGACAGGTCAGGGTGGACTTTGTCTCTGGTGGACGTAACTCACACTGTCCTGTTATGAGAGACAATCACTCTTTAGAGAAGGGAACAGGAACTATATGTGGAGACGGTTAGTGACAAACAAGTTACAAACAAGTTCAGCCTTGTTTTTTTTTGCTGATTGAAGTGAAGGAGGTTACTAGTTGGCAACATCATCCCGTCAGGCTCTGGTGGGACGACCTTTAAGGCGGACCTGCTATTTCCCTTAAAGAGAAGCTATTTGTTGGGGTTTTGTTCAGCTCTTTTTTTTATATTTTGTTTTCATTTCTTTTAACCGTTTTGATGATGGCATTAATCGGTTGACTATCAACCTGATGTGTATCATGTCTTTGTCTTCAGACTTGACTGAGGTGTAATTCTGAGAAGGAGCACGAATTCTGACGCTGAATCTGGCTGCTGAGGGTTTATAAGTGCTGTATCCACATCCACAAGCTGCGTGTTACACCAACTGTTGACTCGTAAATAGGCACGCTAAATCAGCCGGCATGCATGTCTCAATAGCCTGAATGTCCACATCCTGGGAAGGCACAGATGACTCAATCAGAGGATACGTGACATCAGTCAGTGGGCCAAGGTAACAAAGAGTGCAGCGGGCTTGCATGTCAACACCTTGTGCAACAATCCACCCATTTCAGTTTATTAGTGCCTGGAACATAGAACTAGATGTTAAACCACCAACAGTTTGATTAGCTTCCTGTTGCAACTATTTAGTTTTGCTTCTTTTCACACAAACATCTGAGCCAGGAAAGATTTTTAAATTATAAACCGCAATGCAAAACACTTCCTTTTGTGCTATGCTTCAGCTCACACAGCTTCGCTTTCCAATCACAGCAGCACCGTTCAGTCACAGTCAAATCAATACTCTGCCGTCTTTGAAGGCAACACATTCATTCACTTAAAAAAAAAAAAAAAAAAAAAAAAAAAACATAAACTATTCCCACCTGCGAAAACAGCACCATGTGACTGTAGCCTGTGTTTATTGTATTATCTGAGCTGTATAACAGACATGGCAGCGTGTCTCCTGAACTTTCCCCCACTGACTTCTTTACCGAGTATTCATGTGCATCTCAAAGCCTGCCGCTCGGACCCAGGCCAGCTGGGAGGGCGGAGGACCAACGCCAATGAATGCATCCAAACAAGAGTGATGGATTATTTCACAACACGAGGGCGACCTAACAGTTAAGGGAGGTGTGGTTTTAACCTGCTGGAGCGGCTTCAATAATGTGTTGGCAACAGTTACCGGCCCACCTTGTCCCCACAGAGATAATGTCACATGAGCTTATTTTGTTATTCGTGAAGCCTGACGCCTGAGGCAAATGTTTTGTGTCTTGTTTTGCACCATTATAAATAATTTAAAAAAAAAGGCTAAATCTAAAAAGGTAGCTGCAAGCAACAATAACATAAACACAAGTTAACTACTGCAGTGGTTAGTCAATTACTCAATTTTGCACATTTCTTTACATTTCTTTGCTCTTTCATTTTTTAAACATATTTTGAACAATATCTTTTTCATATTCTACTGTATCTTATTCTATTCTATATTTTATGTTTCTTGATTTTTGCAATACTTGCCTATATTATTTATAGTATGTGAAAACAAACTACTTGGTAATAGATCTGATTCTGAATTTGTCAATAAACAGAAGAGCAACGTACAAAAATGTTGATAACAGATAATTATCAGTTTTTTAAACATGTGTTGGTTCCAGCTCCTCAAATTTGAGGATTTGCTGCTTTTCGTCATTGTGAACCGAATATATTTTGTTTTTTGAATTGTTGGTTGGACAAAATTAGCAAATTTAAGACAACCCCTTGGGCTTTACAGTCTTATGATGGACATTTTTGTCTATTTCCTGAGATTTTGGAGGCAAACAATCACCCGAACTGATGAATTGATAGAACAAAAGTCACTATAGCTCGATATACGATTAATTTCATCACAATCAAACTTCGATTAACTCCCCACGTTAAAGATTCTCAGCCAATTTTGATTAAAAATGATCAGAATTGTCTATTAAAGTTCCCGTATGAAGACTTTTGTCTGTACTGTAAACCCTGTGGGACTGAGTTCATCACATTGGACATAAATTTGGATATTTTATGTTACTTTCGTTACATATGCCGAGATCAGACACGTATAGATATTCTGAAAGTGATTTCCACCCCAGCAACCATCCCTACGTGTGTGATGCTGTCAGTGGGGGGGTAAATGGACATATGACAGCCCAGATAGGTAATCAATGGGTGGAAAAAACATCAGGGTGGGGAAGGATGTGTGCTTGAGTGCTCAACTGGCACAGAAAGAGCACAGAGGTCAGGTGGTCGCGGCGTTCAGAGGAGAACGCCGACTGCATTCGAGAGATAACCTTCAACTTAAAACTCTTTGCCTTATCTGGAGCCAGTCGTTGAGCCGACGCCCGCGACTTCACAAAAAGGCATCTGGATGTAGTTTTTCTATCCTCAGATAATAACTGGACATGTTAATGCCTTTGGAGTCGTCACATGGGTCACGTGGACGCGTTTCACAGAAGCTGTGCTGCGTTTCATGTCCCAGATGTTGGACTTAAACAAACATGGGATTATTTATGGATGAGGAAACTTGAAGCGAGGCCACCGAGTTATTTTCTTTGATGCTGCTAATGTATTGTCTGGAGTATTGCTGAGCCTCACGTGGGAAGGTGGCAGAGTCATGAATAAAGCTGGAGATCTGGGACAGACGGGGGACGGTGAATTGATCTGGAATCATTTCTGCCACAAAACACAAAGCAGCCTTCAGCTGCTCATCCTGCACAATCGGCCCCTTCACAAGTTATTTGAACCTGCTGCGAATGCTTTTAAGAAAAGAGCTGCAACAAAAATAATCTTTTTTTATTTCCTTCTCAGGGTCGAGCGTTTAAATAAATATGTCATTCTAAATCTGGACTGTAAATCCATCTGAGGCTCATTTCTATAAAACATAAATCAAATAAGTGCTGAAACAAAGAGTTGATTAGTTAGTGGATTGAAATAAAGTTGATGCACTTATTTTGATGGACCGTTAATCGTGTAAGAATAACAAACTGGTTCCAGCTTCTAAATTGTGAGGATTTGTGGCTTTTCTTTGTCTATAGGCGATAGTAAACCCAATAGTTTTGGAGTATTACAAAAAACTATTTTTGAAGAAGCTTGCTGAGAATTTCTCAGCATTTTCTTTTTCTTTTTTTTTACTGATTTCTGAAATTTTATAGACCAAACTATGGAATAGTTAAGAAAATAACAGACATGAATGTCAATATTTAAAATTATTATTATTTAGTTTAAGGCCAACTAACAATTGTTTTCATTTTCAATGAATATGTTGATTGTTTTCTTTGATTCATCATCATTATCATCATCATCATCGTCATTTTGTGCATCAAATGTATTAATTTATATTAAATTAAACTACGGTGACATCTTTAAATAGCCTATTTTATCCAACCAACAATCCAAAACCTTGATTATATACAATATCTATATTTGGTTTAAGTTGCCTTTTTATAACATTTTGAATTATGCAAAAAGTCTCCTGCTTCCTCTAAAACCTGCACACGTCATGCTTTTAGGAAACACCATGTCAAGTTATAAAGGGGAAGGGGTGAGACTCGTTTTACGTGTTTAGTGTGATTTGCAAACTTGAATTCCCGGTTCTCCTGCACACAAAAAAATCCTGCAGATCAAGAACCGAGAAGCGGCGGTGCGGTGAAATAAGCACCCTGTCCCGGTGAAACAGACTTCATGTGGCCGAAGCAGCTCACCGGATATCTGTCACCGCGTTAGATTTATGGTGGGATGGTGCCAAACCCCCTCAGACTGACTCAAGAGTTGCATAACAGAGGCTGTCCAAGCATGATCAGAGGGGGCAACGTCATTATTTCCTGATCAACGAGCAATTGCATTTTTTTTTTTTTTTTTTTAGGAAACACCCCCCCCACACACACACACACACACACACACATTTACACACACACATATTTACACACAGCCAACCGGACCAACCTGCTCTTTCCGTTTCTGCCAGCGGCCGCACGGGCTCTCCTCCAAGATCTCGCTCTCATCCTCGCTCTCCTCCTCCTTCCCCTCCGATCCTGATTTCCTCTCCGGGACGGACATCGTCATTTTACCACCGTGTATTTCCAGATTTTCCTTAAACCCCCCCCCGCCCCCCCGACCCCCACCCCTCTCCCCTCTCCCCCTCTCCTCTCCCTCCCTTCCGACCCCACCACCCCACCCAGAAGACCTTCTCCGGCTCCCGTTCCCCGAGCTGTCCGCGGCGGTGGCGCGCAGACGGTCCGCCGCTCGTGTGCGCAGTGAAGAAGGCGACCCTCCCCGACGCAGCACCGCTCCTCAGCCCCCTTTCTCAAAACATGTTGCAGAGAAAAACTGATACCACACACACACACACACACACACACACAGACACACACACACACACACCTCCTTCAGACAACAACTAGCAGGGTAGGCTCCACATTGCGAGGTCGCGGGACTGAGCTGAGCATGGTGGGGGGGGGGGGGACGTGTCCCAGACTTCGTGCGCCCTGCAGGCTGCACGCGACAACAAACCCCCAAAAAAAAAATTTGGTTGCGAAATGGGTTGGTTTTTTTCTTTTTTCAGATTATCTGTCTGTTCCCACTGAAGCACCGCGGGAGTGGGAGCTCGGTGGTCGGCGAAACGAGATGATCCCCCGGTGAGTCCACTGCGCGCATCGCTCGCCTAAGATAGCGGCCGCTTGTTGTTGTTGTTGTTGTTGTTGTTGTTTATTATTGAGGGAGCGTTAATTGTTCGACCGTCTTCCACACGCGTCATTCAGCGGTTTTTGTCGGATCTGAAAGCCGCGAGCTGCTGCCAGACGAGCACGGTGGTGCGCAGAGAGAGAGAGAGAGAGAGAGAGAGAGGGGGAGAGAGAGGGAGGGATGGATGGAGCGCAATACCGTAATGCCACCCGTGGGTGCGCACACTATATTTGAGCCACAAAACGAGGCGGGTCTGAGGTCTGACCGAACAGGAACGCCCACGTCACCAGAGCCGTTTACTGAGAGTCACGTCGTCTCCGCTCAGCAATGGCGGCTCATGGAGCCACCTCAGTCTGAAGCGAGGCCTGGAGAGCCAGACTGGAGCGCAGTTTTATTAAAGGAAGATATATGCAATTCATAGTTTTGTTTTATTTTATTTCAACATTATATATTTGTTTGTCTTGGTCCCATGTTGGTTTGAATTCATGTCCTTTGTTTTGGTTTTCTTCTTTTCTTTTTTAGGGAATATAGATGGATAGATAGATAAATACCAAAAAAAACTTTGGTACAGCAGCATTTTCACATAAGAAAAGAACATTTTTTTACATAAGAAAAGAACAATATATACAAAAATAGAAAAGAAGAAGAAGAAGAAGAAAAAGAAGAAGAAAATAAAGAAGAAGAAGAAGAAAATAAGAAAAATGCACAATATATACAACAAATAGAATAGAATAATAAATAAATAAATTAAGTTGAATTATCTAACAAAACAAAACAGTAGTGCAAGATGTAGCCAACAACAAACAAAGGTGCTATAGTTGGGTGGTTTATTTGGCCAGAGGGGATTTATTGTACAGTGTTATTGCAAAGGGCAGGAATGATCTCCTGTATCTGTCCTTGTGATATTTGGTAATATGTAGTTTATTTATGACAGCATAAACACAAACCAACAAAATGTGGTTTCAGACCCGGGGTGCAGCAATAGTCACCTCAACCCAGAACAGGGCAGAAGGGCCTGGCTCTTTAATATGTTAATACAAAGAGAAAGGGCCTTTGTTCCTTAATAATGAGGGCCTGTGTTCTAAGAGGCTTCAATGAAAACAGACGTTAACGCTGAGCAAACCTACATGGCACAAGTAGTAAAATCATAGCCCTACATACATTTAAACAATGTAGCCTTCAAATAAATAATTTAGCCTAATGTATTTAAGGAAAACAAAAAAAGAAAGATTGCCTCAGACCCTCAGCTGCCCCCAAAGGCCCAGATCCAGTGCACCATCACGATTTATTTATTTAAAAGGAAAGGTTATATAATATCAGACAAGGTGGGTTGTCGCAGCTCTGTCTTGTAGTGGGGTTACATACTTTCAAGACTTTAATTAAATTATATATATAAATAAAGTTGTTTTTAATCAAATTTCCACAGACTACATGAGCCCACGTTATTAATTCAGTCTCAGAGTACTGATCTCTGGGCATTTAATGAAGCTGCCATGTCTGCTGTGTGACCTGTACTTAATAGGAACATGGAGATGAGGCGATATTAATACAAAATTCACAAAAGGAAGGCTGTGGGTGGGTATAGGGGGATATAGGGAACCAACAGCAAATATTCTGCCATGAAGAAAACTATAATTTAAAAATGTCTACACATCATTGCAACCATTTAAGAAGATACATATTGAAACGTAGATTACAAAGTGCAACATTAAGTGTTTATATGGATCTCTGAGAAGTTAATGACAGAGAAGGTAAGATTTGACATTAATGGAAAAAGTCTCCTGTGGTGTCTGTCCTCCCGTCTGTAGTTTATTCCCCTTTACCCATCAGGCTACTATTCCATTAACTAGCTGTTGACCACCGGAGGAAAAGGGAAACATGTATGTGGCTACAGAGACTTCATTAGTGTGACATCTTGTGGTGCCTTGTTGCAGTTGCAATAACTTATTTTGTCACTTCCATCCGGTTTTTATGACTCATTGGTGTTACATCCTTGTTGTTTTCTAATGTACACAGACAAAAGTTTGAAAAACAAAAATGTCACCTTCATTCTCAGGTTCTTTAATTTCTTATTGTGTCAGTAATTCCTTCTTTAATTACAGTTAGTTCACAAGCTGATTAATTCAACCCAATACCAATCAAATAGTAAACAATAACTACATATTTTAAACATTGTAAAATTGCTTTATTATTTGAAGTTCAGTAGAAAACTCTCAACACCCTTCCATTGATCACCTGCTGCGATGTGCTTTGTGTTATTTTACATTATTTCACAAGCATTTTATGATATCCCATGAAATAAACAGAAATAAAGTTACAGTTAGCAAATTGCACGAATTTGAATATACAAATAACAAGCAAACAACTTCAGTTCAATCAGGAGAGACTTGTTTAGAATTTAACAATAATTTACGATTGCATAACATTTGAATAGTGCAAAGTCTTTGGCGATTGGACTCCATCCTGAATTAGGATAAGCAAGGGGCCGCGATGCTGAGGTCTGATAAGGAAGAACCCCCTCCCCCCCTGGAGAGGAGCCTGACTGATGCTGATTGGAGGAGCCTCGGGTGGAGGAGCCTCGGGTGAAGGACCCTGGGGTGGAGGAGCCTGGGGTGGAGGGGCCTGGGGTGGAGGAGCCTCGGGTGGAGGAGCCTGGGGTGGAGGAGCCTCGGGTGGAGGGGCCTGGGGTGGAGGAGCCTTGGGTGGAGGAGCCTCGGGTGGAGGGGCCTGGGGTGGAGGAGCCTGGGGTGGAGGAGCCTCGGGTGGAGGGGCCTGGGGTGGAGGAGCCTGCGGTGGAGGAGGGTCGCAACTGTTTTGAGCTGAAATGACAACTGACAGCAGCAGAGAGGAGAACCTATTTAAAAGTTTAACAACAACAACGTGATTGGCTTAAGGAAACTGCCCGTAATCTGATTGGTTAATTTAAAGTGCACACCCCCCAATCAGATGATGGAGTAATACTAGGGAGAAGTAGAGACTGAAATTATGAATGAAAAGGATTGTAGAGAGCGTCTTCCTGACTGAACTTCCGCTTAAGCTTTATTTAATCTTTTTTCAAACTGGTTGCTGTAAAAGTTTGTTCGATTGGCATGCAACAAGATATTTTTGTATAGCTTCACGAGTTTATTAGATATATGTATTCTTTGCTTTAGGGATAAATTAATGTCTGTCTCTAAAGCACAGATACATTTTTTTCTGTTTTAGATTTATTTTAGTCAATCAGAATGCTTATAAAATCATATTGTGTATTAAAGGGACACCCCAAAATCAAAGGTACATATTTTTCCTCTTTGTGTTATTCATCAATTTAGAATGTTTTGATCTGTTTTGGAGATGTCGGGCGTAGAAAGGTCTGCCTTCTCTCCATTATAATAGGACTGCAATGTCTCTATCCAGAAACCATGCCCTGTTTGCATAAAATAATCCACAGACCTTCATGTGAGCAGATTCGTGTAGGAACTATGGTTGAAAGAAAATAGTTCCTCCATGAAACTGCTCTAAACAATGTCTGTGGATTATCTTAAACAACATGGTCACAAACATAGTGCCTTGTAGTCCCATTTTATTTGAGAAAAGACAGACCAAATATTACCAACACCACTGACACCAATCTATAATAGCCCTACAGGTAAGAGGAAAAATGTGCTGCTTTCATTTTAATATACTAGTTTTGTTTTGTTTCGTTAAATTGCACTCCAATTTACTTTCTTAGTTCCATTAAAATTATACATTTATATGGTTTATATACTTTTATATGATGAAATAGTCAAAAAGTCATCTCAGTTTTTAACATGTATTCTTTTGCGGTTTTTGGCTTGCCTGATATTTGAAGTTTTGAATATTTTAGTTTCTGCTTTCATTCACTCAGGTGTATGGATACCTTTTGGGGTTAGACCCCAGGAAAGTGTGTAGACTACTTGATGTTATTGTTGCTCAGCTATTAGTCCAGCTTAGACTCAACTACCAGTGCTCTTTACCAAGATGTTTGCATCACACGTGGAACTGTTTACCAGATCAATTGTGCATAAATACAAGAACAAAGAAAACCAAAGAAAAACATATTGTTAAGGTGTGCTTTTATTTGATTCCAGGTTACACAGCATGCAGGTTTATTGTCATTCACGCTGACATCCAAGTATGACTTTCACTTGCAAAGCATTCAAATTCAAAAGCTTTGTGATGTCACGTTAAGACATTGTTTAAAGGCAGAACAAAGGCCATTTTCATACACGTTCATCCTATGGTGTGAGACAGTCCAAAAATATTATTAAACATAAACAACTCTCTTCCCAAATCCCCAAAACTACAGTGCTAAAACTCAGATGTCATCAAGTATAAACTGCTCCAGAGTAGCTCGTGTTCACAAATATTGATTGAACTTTCCCCTTAGTTCCCTTTAACGTCCTTGGAGTCAACAGAGCTCCAAACTTTGTCGGGTCCCCTGTGCAACACCAAGATGCCGTCATCTGTCAGTTCAAGATGACAGTCATGCCTGGTTGCGTGGGAATGACGGCCGGGTGGCATGGGGACATATGTGTTTGAGTGCCACCTGGCTTTGCCATCGTTGTTGTACATCACCAGGTTGCTGTCTTCCTGCATGACCAGGCGATCAACATCTGACCCTGCAGTGTCTGATTCCCACACAGTCCCACACGGGTTAAAGATGACAAAGTTGCCATCAGGCTGCAGGAAGAAAGAGAGCCATGTTGCTCTTATCAAAATGTTCATTTCAGGCTAGTAAATAAAATAAAACCTTTAAAGAACTTCTGGACTGCAAAAAAATCTGGTTTACTCACCTTGAGCATAGCCGTCCACGTCCCGTTGTTGGATTTCAGGCATTCTCCCTTTTGGAGTTTTTGATTTTTGCGCAACTCGTTCTTACTCATGATTCTGAAACAAACAAAAAAAAGAAAACATTGATGTTTTAAGTTGCAAAAACACTGAAAATGCATTTACGCCACATGTTTTTGGCATATTGTTGTATATACTACAATATCTTTTGTGAATACAAAGGTGTAGAGTACTTACCGCCTTGAATGTGACACCAGTCGGTCTGTGAGCAGAAGTGAAGCAGGTGAAATTGTCATCTGGTCTCTGCATCTTTATATCATCCGAGCTGGAGGTGGAGAGGAAGCAAGAGGCAAGGCATGCCCTCTTTTATTTGCATCTGGATATTATCTTCAGTGAGCAGTCCTGTTTACCATAAAACTTGTATGAAGAGTGTTTTATTCTAAAATCTTTGCACACAATTCCCAAATCAGAACTTAAAATCAACTGTTTATGGTGCTGAAGACGATGAAGAAAACTATTTACTGTAATTTGGTGTGTTAAATAGTCTGTAAACTTTGTCATATATCCGAAATTGTAAAGAAAATGAGACACCATACGTGTTCTATACACTTAGAATTATTTTAGAGTCATCTATGAAATGTTTAATATACAATTGCTGAATTTAATAGAGTGTATTGTGGCTATTTGTCCATGATCAAACGTAAACTTGAAACAAACTTGAAATAAAAGGCCAGTTAGGCATCACAGGGATGAGTAGTACGCAGAAATCCACTGTCCATAATCAGGTTTTATTTAAACTTAGCACGCACACAAAGAAAGAAATGATGGCTCCTTCTGCTACTCTTGCTCTGGTAAAACAACATCGACCCTCCCAGGTACACGCTGATCCCATAACTGCCGACAGTAAATTTAAATCTTTAACTTTAAAATAAATAGATTAAACTGAAGTTTATGTGAACCTTTATTTTTGAATGCATGAGGGCAAATCTAAGGTTCAGAATTTATTGTGTAACTGTGGATTATTTCACAGCCTTTTATGGGAAGTCTTTTACAGCAGCTTCACAAAGAGGATCAGTATGACAGTGAGAAGTTTGACATCATTGCTTTCACATGAGACAAGTTTACTGCAGAGGATAATAAAACATTTACATTGAGTAAATGTGGCTTGTGCGGAGAAATGTAAATGTGCTGCAGATACAGTAAGTAATTGCACATCGCAGACTTATTTGAAAAGCAAACTTCAGTTCAGTTAGTCTTTCTTTATCTGGTTGCTGTAAATGGTGGTTTAACTGACATGCAACAAGAACATTCTTATATGGTTCATGACCTCATCAGATATGTCTGTCTCTAAAGTACAGCCAACAGGTACTAAACTTCTGACCTGAAGGGAAACTCACCGAACCCTCTCCAACGATCACGTCAACTTAGTTTTTTGTTTTTGTTTGAATTGAGTTTATTAAAAATGTTTCATACATCACATTGTGTATTTTGGGAGCTAAAAGTAAGGGCTGTAAGTATAAAGATGTAGTTTTGTTTGAGTGAACTACACTCATGTTCAATAATTTACTTCTTTCCTCAACAACTACGAGTCCCAGTGATGTTTTGAAGACAACAATATTTAGATCATGTGTTCTGTATTATAAGGAAAACAATAAAACACTCATGTTGACATTTTAATTTCAGAACTTTTTTCTTGATGTCAAATCATTCTATGTAACCAAGGTGACACATATGTGGATACAGACACTACAGTAGGATAAGAGTAACATCTTGTGGTGCCTTGTTGCAGTTGCAATAACTTCTTTCATTTGAAGACATTGAGACATTCATATATTTTAATGGCTTAACACCAGTTAATCTGTGAGCAGAAGTGGAAGTGAAATTCACAGCTTGTTGCTCCATCTTTATATTACTTGAGCTAGGGATGGTAAGGGAGTAGCAGAAGGTATGATTATGCAGTATGATGAACTGGAATTCTTAGCAAGCAGTGAGGAACCCCATTTCTCAAGAGTTATTCTTGCAATAAGTATTTTGGTTAAAGATCAACTCTGAATCCTTCAACTTCGTTCAATTTGGTTCACATAACAGCAAACATGCTGAGAGTTGAAATTTGTGCCCCAACACAACAATATTTATGTGTTCTGTATTATAAGGAAAACAATAAAACACATGTTGGCATTTTAATGTCAGAACTTTTTTCTTTATGTAGAATCATTCTACGTAACCAAGGTGACACATATGTGGATACAGACACTACAGTAGGATAAGAGTAACATCTTGTGGTGCCTTGTTGCAGTTGCAATAACTTCTCTCATTTGAACCAACTCCTCCTCAGTACCATTTATGGTAAGGCAATTAATTTACAGTTTTTTAGACACCCTGGTTGTTTTATAATGTACACAGACAAAAGTTTAATAAGAAAAGTGTCTGTACTCTTGAGACATTCATATATTTTAGTGGATGCAGAGAGTATTAACCTTCATTCCCAGGTTTTTCAAATCTCTCACAAGGTCAGTAAATATCTGACAAATGTATTTTTTAATCATTTTAAAATTACTTTATTATTTGACGCTTAATAGAAAACTGTAAACAACCTTCTTTGGATCACCTGAACATTGTGTTGTTGTAGATTATTTTACTGCATTTTATGGGAATTAATTTACTGCAGCTGCTTCAAACAGAAGAGCCGTATGACAGCGAGATGGTAGGAGATGAATGTATTCACATAAAACGTTTCCACTGTGTACGCCTGGTTCTTGCAGAGAAATACTTACATACTACATACTTAGTCCTACATTTGACAAGCAAACAACTTCAATTTTTCTTTATTTCTGGAGATGGTGATTCAACTGATGTGCAACATTTGTATTATTCATTATTTCATCAGATGTATTTTTTGCATGGAGGATAAATGAATGTCTGTCTGTAAAGCACAAATACATTTTTCTGTTTTAGATTTAATTTACTTAATCAGAATGTTTTAAAAATCATATTGTGTATTAAGAGGCTAAAACTTAGAGCTATATTCAAAGATACTAGTTTTGTTTCAGTTAAGAGCACTCTTGTTCTCTGATTAACTTTTTAATTATTTTTACTACTTTCCCCTTTTTGTCTGTTCACAAAACTCAACAAATCCCACTCTAGCTGACACTGAGACAACTACCATCGCTCTTCGGGATATTTGCATTACAAGCAGAACTGTTGGAGAGAACTACGAAGTCAAAACTCAGCAAGTACAAAGAGAAATAAAACACATTTATACTTTGTGAAAATGTGCTTTTATTTAATTCCAGATTAGACACAGTAGCGGGAATGTTTACTGTAATTTACGCAGATTTCAAAGAATGACTTTCACCCGCGAAGCATTCAATTATGGCATGACCTCATTGGCCTTAAGAGCTCCAAATTTCTTCAGCTTCCTTGTACAACACCAGTTTTCCATCTTCGGTCAGTTGAAGACGGCACATGCTGCTCTCCTTCGTGTAGGTTTTTGTGTCCCACCTGGGAGTGCCACACTTGTTGTACATGACCAGGTTGCAGTCAGCCTGCATGCACAGGCGGACAGCGTCTGATTGGTAAGTGTTTGAAGCCCACACAGGCTTCCAGCCATAGAGGACAAAGTTACCATCATCCTGCAGGAAGGAAAAGAAACATTTACCGTTATCCAAGCAATATCACACCAAAATGTAAAGTTGTCAGTTAGCATTTTAACTTAACAAATGACTGGTGAACATGAGATTTGATGAGTTACTCACCTGGAAGACAGCCTTCCACTCCCCGTTGTTGGACATCAGAGAGTCTCCCCTGCGGAGCTCGTCGTCTCTGGACAAGTAGTTCTTACTCATGATTCTGAAACAAAAAAAAAAAGAAAACATTGATGTTTTAAGTTGCAAAAACACTGAAAATGCATTTACGCCACATGTTTTTGGCATATCTTTTGTGAATACAAAGGTGTAGAGTACTTACCGCCTTGAATGTGACACCAGTCGGTCTGTGAGCAGAAGTGAAGCAGGTGAAATTGTCATCTGGTCTCTGCATCTTTATATCATCCGAGCTGGAGGTGGAGAGGAAGCAAGAGGCAAGGCATGCCCTCTTTTATTTGCATCTGGATAGTATCTTCAGTGAGCAGTCCTGTTTACCATAAAACTTGTATGAAGAGTGTTTTATTCTAAAATGTTTACACACAATTCCCAAATCAGAACTTAAAATCAATTGTTTATGGTGCTGAAGACGCTGAAGAAAACTATTTACTGTAATTTGGTGTGTTAAATAGTCTGTAAACTTTGTCATATATCCAAAATTGTAAAGAAAATGAGACACCATACGTGTTCTATACACTTAGAATTATTTTAGAGTCATCTATGAAATGTTTAATATACAATTGCTGAATTTAATATAGTGTGTTGTGGCTATTTGTCCATGATCAAACGTAAACTTGAAACTTCTTTCATTTGAACCAACTCCTCCTCAGTACCATTCATGGTAAAGCAATTAATTTACAGTTTTTTAGACACCCTGGTTGTTTTATAATGTACACAGACAAAAGTTTAATAACAAAAGTGTCTGTACTCTTGAGACATTCATATATTTTAGTGGATGCACAGAGCATTAACCTTCATTCCCAGGTTTGTAGGTTCTACATCCTTAGTCCTACATTTAACAAGCAAACAACTTCAATTTTTCTTTATTTCTGTTGATGGTGATTCAACTGACATCCAACATTTGTTTTATTCATTATTTCATCAGATGTATTTTTTGCATGAGGGATAAATGAATGTCTGTCTGTAAAGCACAAATAACTTTTTCTGTTTTAGATTCATTTTTTTCAGAACCAGTTTCACAAAGCTTCAACAGCTCCAGCAGATGAGAATGTCATCAACATACTGGATGACCGTGGATGAAACTACGACTGACGACAAGTCAGACGCCAACAGGCGGTTAAAGATCGACGGTGATTCTCAATAGCCTTGTGGCAAACGCGTGTACTGGTACTGCAAACCGTCGAAGGTAAATGCAAACAAATATCGCAAATCTGGGTGCAAGGGGACACTGAAAAATGCAGAACATAAGTGAATGACGGTGTAGTACTCGACATCCGCTGGAATACCTGACAGTAAAGTCGACGGATCTGGTACTTGTGGGATTTCTGCTACCACCACATCATTTATTGCTCTTAGGTCGTGAACCATGTGCCATTTGTTGGAGTCATGTTTTCGCACCGGATAAAGGGGAGTATTACACGGACTACTAGTCTGTTCTAACACTCCTGCTTCAAGCAGACCGGAAATGGTTTCTCTTATGCCTGCCATCTGTTCTTAGGATAGAGGATATTGTCGTTTTTTTTTGGAAGGTTGGCATTCGGTTTGAGTTGGATGAGCACTTGTCCTGTTGAGGCCATACATATTATTCGGTGACCATGAGTGTCCTTCGGGAATAGCAGCAGGAACAGTCATTATTTTGAATGACATCGGCCCGGTGGGCAGTGGTTGCACATAAACTGTGTTCCATGTTATTGGTGGTATTGCTGTCATATCACTCTCGCCAGCAGGGGCAGTTGCAGCTGGGGAGGCTTCAATTCAATTCAATTCAATTTATTTTTGTACAGCCCAAAATCACAAATTACAAATTTGCCTCAGAGGGCTTTACAATCTGTACACAACGACATCCTCTGTCCCAGAACCTCTCATCGACTCAGAAAAAACTCCCCCCCCCCAAAAAAACTTTCAACAGGGAGAAAAATGGAAGAAACCTTTAGGAGAGCAACAGAGGAGGATCCCTCTCCCAGGATGGACAGAGTACAAAAATAGATGTCATGTGTACAGAATGAACAGCATAACAGAGTTACAACACGTTCAATTCACATGACAGAAATAATTCATGTAATAATAGCAGTAGGTGTCGGGGAGGGCCACAGCAGGACGTAGGATCAGGGTCCATAGAAACCTGCTTGAGCAGGTTTTGGGTGTAGAACCTCTGATTGTCCACCAGGTGGAGACATAGGTGGCTGGGAGGTGCTTTCCCCCGGGGGCGGGCTCGATGGAGGCCGGAAATACTCTCCCTTGGAGGACTGAACGACGGGATACATGTTTCCACCTTTGGTCTCGTGTTTGTAGGGAGGGGGCGTGACACCCCCCTCCGGGATCTCATGCTTCTCCATTTGTGACCTGCTGATAGGGAGTTTTCTTTTGTCTCATGACCGTGTTTATCCAAGATTTCAAAATGTGCCTCTGATCTTTGGTCTTAATACACAGCCGGCATTCTGTGTGTTTTTTTGTCCGACCTGGAACAACGGAGTTAGCCCCTCCATTCTGCTTATTTTAACTGTAGTGGATGCGCTCGTGGACGGTACTTATCCAACTCAAAATGTATTTATGCTCACTACCCACCCGACGTAGCCTTTTATTTTATGAGAAGTGACACGTATGTCTTTGCAAGGCCTAACACTAAGTTCACTTTATTTAATATGTATATATATATATATATATATATATATATATATATATATATTGGTGCCAATCCACCAGCCACTCGAACCCACTGGAGTTTGTTGACACGGCAATCGCGTTTGTCCGACACACAGCTTTGAACCATATATCGTTATAATGTCTTATTTTCAAAGACTATGGGAAAATATCCCAAATCATTTATCAAAAGTAAATATCAGAGGAAATGCTTTCATTTTTCATTTTTTCATTTATTCTTTGTTATGTTAATTATCTTATCACTCACGTACCAGTGCCACCAGCAAAACGATGCACACAATACTCGTTGTACTTTATAAATATATATATATATACTTTAATACGTAAAAGTTCCCAGCGGTATTTATATTTTCCTCTTTTACTCTACCTCTTTATCTCCAGATGTATCTCTTATTTATTTTATTAATATGGTTGGTTTAGTTTTACATTTCAAGGATATTTCCTGGGTTTACCTGTCTCTCTGGCTAACCCTAGTTTCATATCTAGCAAGTTAGACTCACGTTAAAGCAACATACACAGGTCAGGGGCACGTAAGTTAATGGCAATAACTAATGGAAAGCTTAATTGCAATAACTTCTTTCATTTAAACCTCTCTCAGTCAGTCCTTCCCCTCCTACTCACAAAGCAGGCAACCACCTTGACGATATTTTCACCAGAAACTGCAGCTTTACAGAAAGAAAAAAGTTTGGACATGCAGCTTAGGTTAATTGGAGACTCTAAATTTCCCGTTGGTGTGAATGCGAGCGTGAATGGTTGTCCGTCTCTCTATGGGCCCTGCGATAAATTGGCGACCTGGTAACTGGTGTGGGACACTCAAGGCCCGTGAGTACTCTACACTTTTGTTTTAACTGAAATGCCAAAAACATGTGTCAAGCATTTTCAGTATTCTATCCAGGTACAACGTCACAGATTTTGTTGTTTTCAGAATCATGAGTAAGAACTACTTGTCCAAAGACGATGAGCTCCGCGGGGGAGACTCTGATGTCCAACAACGGGGAGTGGAAGGCTGTCTTCCAGGTGAGAAACTCATCAAATCTCATGTTCACCAGTCATTTGTTAAGTTAAAATGCTAACTGACAACTTTACATATTGGTGTGATATTGCTTGGATAATAGTCAGATGTCTCCTTTTCCTTCCTGCAGGATGATGGTAACTTTGTCCTCTATGGCTGGAAGCCTGTGTGGGCTTCAAACACTTACCAATCAGACACTGTCCGCCTGTGCATGCAGGCTGACTGCAACCTGGTCATGTACAACAAGGCTGGCACTCCCAGGTGGGACACAAAAACCTACACGAAGGAGAGCAGCATGTGCCGTCTTCAACTGACCGATGAAGGAAAACTGGTGTTGTACAAGGAAGCTGAAGAAATTTGGAGCTCTTAAGGCCAATGAGGTCATGCCATAATTGAATGCTTCGCGGGTGAAAGTCATTCTTTGACATCTGCGTAAATTACAGTAAACATTCCCGCTACTGTGTCTAATCTGGAATTAAATAAAAGCACATTTTCACAAAGTATAAATGTGTTTTATTTCTCTTTGTACTTGCTGAGTTTTGACTTCCTAGTTGTCGCCAACAGTTCTGCTTGTAATGCAAATATCCTGAAGAGCGATGGTAGTTGTCTCAGTGTCAGCTAGAGTGGGATTTGTTGAGTTTTGTGAACAGACAAAAAGGGGAACCAGCTCAAGTAATATAAAGATGGAGTAACAAGCTCTGAACTTCACTTCCACTTCAGCTCACAGATTAACTGGTGTGGGACACTCAAGGCCCGTGAGTACTCTACACTTTTGTTTTAACTGAAATGCCAAAAACATGTGTCGAGTATTTTCAGTATTCTATCCAGGTACAACGTCACAGATTTTGTTGTTTGAAGTTTTCGTTTGTTTGTTTTCAGAATCATGAGTAAGAACTACTTGTCCAGAGACGACGAGCTCCGCAGGGGAGACTCTCTGATGTCCAACAACGGGGAGTGGAAGGCTGTCTTCCAGGTGAGTAACTCAGATTCACTCATGAAACTCAGCAAATCTCATGTTCACCAGTCATTTGTTAAGTTAAAATGCTAACTGACAACTTTACATTTTGGTGTGATATTGCTTGGATAACGGTAAATGTTTCTTTTCCTGCCTGCAGGATGATGGTAACTTTGTCCTCTATGGCTGGAAGCCTGTGTGGGCTTCAAACACTTACCAATCAGACGCTGTCCGCCTGTGCATGCAGGCTGACTGCAACCTGGTCATGTACAACAAGTGTGGCACTCCCAGGTGGGACACAAAAACCTACACGAAGGAGAGCAGCGTATGCCATCTTCAACTGACCGATGAAGGAAAACTGGTGTTGTACAAGGAAGCTGAAGAAATTTGGAGCTCTTAAGGCCAATGAGGTCATGCCATAATTGAATGCTTCGCGGGTGAAAGTCATTCTTTGACATCTGCGTAAATTACAGTAAACATTCCCGCTACTGTGTCTAATCTGGAATTAAATAAAAGCACATTTTCACAAAGTATAAATGTGTTTTATTTCTCTTTGTACTTGCTGAGTTTTGACTTCGTAGTTCTCTCCAACAGTTCTGCTTGTAATGCAAATATCCCGAAGAGCGATGGTAGTTGTCTCAGTGTCAGCTAGAGTGGGATTTGTTGAGTTTTGTGAACAGACAAAAAGGGGAACCAGCTCAAGTAATATAAACATGGAACAACAAGCTGTGAATTTCACTTTCACTTCAGCTCACAAACAAAACTACATCTTCATACGTACATCCCTTACTTTTAGCTCCCAAAATACACAATGTGATGTATGAAACATTTTTAATAAACTCAATTCAAACATAAACAAAAAACTAAGTTGACGTGATCGTTGGAGAGGGTTCGGTGAGTTTCCCTTCAGGTCAGAAGTTTAGTACCTGTTGACTGTACTTTAGAGACAGACATATCTGATGAGGTCATGAACCATATAAGAATGTTAGGGTTAGGGTTAACCACCATTTACAGCAACCAGATAAAGAAAGATTAACTGAAGTTTGCTTTTCAAATAAGTCTGCGATGTGCAATTACTTACTGTATCTGCAGCACATTTACATTTCTCCGCACGAGCCACATTTACTTAATGTAAATGTTTTATTATGCTCTGCAGTAAACTTGCCTCATGTGAAAACAATGACGTCAAACTTCTCACTGTCATACTGATCCTCTTTGTGAAGCTGCTGTAAAAGACTTCCCATAAAAGGCTGTGAAATAATCCACAGTTACACAATAAATTCTGAACCTTAGATTTGCCCTCATGCATTCAAAGTTAAAGGTTGACATCAACTTCAATTTAATCTATTTATTTTAAAGTTAAAGATTAAATTTACTGTCGGCAGTTATGGGATCAGCGTGAACCTGGGAGGGTCGATGTTGTTCTACCAGAGCAAGAGTAGCAGAAGGAGCCATCATCATCACTCCAGCAGATTTACTCAGATTTACTCTCATCAGCTGGCCATCACTAGGCCCCACGGTGGGCGCCAGTGTAACAAGTGTAAGAAATTTGTGTTACCTCGGTGGGTTCCTCTCTGTACAATAAAGCCAACACACTCAAATAAACATTCATCAAGGTTTTATTAAATCACTCTGTAGCTCGGCCAGCCGGTATCTCCTGCTCTCTCTCCCTTCCACCTGTTCCTACTGGCATTAATATGGGAGAGACACACTCCACCGATTGACTCCAGGTGAGGCCGATTGACTCCAGGTGAGGCTGATTGAGCCTCTTCCCAGCCCCGTTCCCTGAACCACTCCCCCACTCTGTCCCCTCGCCACCACAGAGTGAATTTCACTTCTTGCACATTACTTCTTTTGCTCTGCTTGCCGTCTGACTGGACCTTCAACCCTGTAAGTATTCTATACTTTTATACTGATGGATGGATTCGGACATTTCTGTGTTTAATGCATGAAGAAGTTGTTGCAGTTTACTGTTAAATCTGTGATGTTGAAATTAAGATAGAAATTGGTGCATTAGACTGACTGTGTATAAATTAATGTAAGGGGAAAATAACTACTATTCAGTAAAAAAAGAAATCAGTGGTGTTGCACAAATGAAATGGCAAACCAACTCACAGAACAAATGTTAACTATGTATGTTCAGTGTTTTAGATGGAAATAAGACTTTCTTTTTGTTACAGAATCATGAGTACCAACTGCTTGTCCAAAGATAATGAGCTCCGTAAGGGAGACTATCTGATGTCCAACAATGGGGAGTACAAGGCTGTCTTCCAGGTAACTACCAGTAACTCTGGCAATTAATTTACAGTTTTTTAGACACCCTGGTTGTTTTATAATGTACACAGACAAAAGTTTAATAAGAAAAGTGTCTGTACTCTTGAGACATTCATATATTTTAGTGGATGCAGAGAGTATTAACCTTCATTCCCAGGTTTTTCAAATCTCTCACAAGGTCAGTAAATATCTGACAAATGTATTTTTTAATCATTTTAAAATTACTTTATTATTTGACGCTTAATAGAAAACTGTAAACAACCTTCTTTGGATCACCTGAACATTGTGTTGTTGTAGATTATTTTACTGCATTTTATGGGAATTAATTTACTGCAGCTGCTTCAAACAGAAGAGCCGTATGACAGCGAGATGGTAGGAGATGAATGTATTCACATAAAACGTTTCCACTGTGTACGCCTGGTTCTTGCAGAGAAATACTTACATACTACATACTTAGTCCTACATTTGACAAGCAAACAACTTCAATTTTTCTTTATTTCTGGAGATGGTGATTCAACTGATGTGCAACATTTGTATTATTCATTATTTCATCAGATGTATTTTTTGCATGGAGGATAAATGAATGTCTGTCTGTAAAGCACAAATACATTTTTCTGTTTTAGATTTAATTTACTTAATCAGAATGTTTTAAAAATCATATTGTGTATTAAGAGGCTAAAACTTAGAGCTATATTCAAAGATACTAGTTTTGTTTCAGTTAAGAGCACTCTTGTTCTCTGATTAACTTTTTAATTATTTTTACTACTTTCCCCTTTTTGTCTGTTCACAAAACTCAACAAATCCCACTCTAGCTGACACTGAGACAACTACCATCGCTCTTCGGGATATTTGCATTACAAGCAGAACTGTTGGAGAGAACTACGAAGTCAAAACTCAGCAAGTACAAAGAGAAATAAAACACATTTATACTTTGTGAAAATGTGCTTTTATTTAATTCCAGATTAGACACAGTAGCGGGAATGTTTACTGTAATTTACGCAGATTTCAAAGAATGACTTTCACCCGCGAAGCATTCAATTATGGCATGACCTCATTGGCCTTAAGAGCTCCAAATTTCTTCAGCTTCCTTGTACAACACCAGTTTTCCATCTTCGGTCAGTTGAAGACGGCACATGCTGCTCTCCTTCGTGTAGGTTTTTGTGTCCCACCTGGGAGTGCCACACTTGTTGTACATGACCAGGTTGCAGTCAGCCTGCATGCACAGGCGGACAGCGTCTGATTGGTAAGTGTTTGAAGCCCACACAGGCTTCCAGCCATAGAGGACAAAGTTACCATCATCCTGCAGGAAGGAAAAGAAACATTTACCGTTATCCAAGCAATATCACACCAAAATGTAAAGTTGTCAGTTAGCATTTTAACTTAACAAATGACTGGTGAACATGAGATTTGATGAGTTACTCACCTGGAAGACAGCCTTCCACTCCCCGTTGTTGGACATCAGAGAGTCTCCCCTGCGGAGCTCGTCGTCTCTGGACAAGTAGTTCTTACTCATGATTCTGAAACAAAAAAAAAAAGAAAACATTGATGTTTTAAGTTGCAAAAACACTGAAAATGCATTTACGCCACATGTTTTTGGCATATCTTTTGTGAATACAAAGGTGTAGAGTACTTACCGCCTTGAATGTGACACCAGTCGGTCTGTGAGCAGAAGTGAAGCAGGTGAAATTGTCATCTGGTCTCTGCATCTTTATATCATCCGAGCTGGAGGTGGAGAGGAAGCAAGAGGCAAGGCATGCCCTCTTTTATTTGCATCTGGATAGTATCTTCAGTGAGCAGTCCTGTTTACCATAAAACTTGTATGAAGAGTGTTTTATTCTAAAATGTTTACACACAATTCCCAAATCAGAACTTAAAATCAATTGTTTATGGTGCTGAAGACGCTGAAGAAAACTATTTACTGTAATTTGGTGTGTTAAATAGTCTGTAAACTTTGTCATATATCCAAAATTGTAAAGAAAATGAGACACCATACGTGTTCTATACACTTAGAATTATTTTAGAGTCATCTATGAAATGTTTAATATACAATTGCTGAATTTAATATAGTGTGTTGTGGCTATTTGTCCATGATCAAACGTAAACTTGAAACTTCTTTCATTTGAACCAACTCCTCCTCAGTACCATTCATGGTAAAGCAATTAATTTACAGTTTTTTAGACACCCTGGTTGTTTTATAATGTACACAGACAAAAGTTTAATAACAAAAGTGTCTGTACTCTTGAGACATTCATATATTTTAGTGGATGCACAGAGCATTAACCTTCATTCCCAGGTTTGTAGGTTCTACATCCTTAGTCCTACATTTAACAAGCAAACAACTTCAATTTTTCTTTATTTCTGTTGATGGTGATTCAACTGACATCCAACATTTGTTTTATTCATTATTTCATCAGATGTATTTTTTGCATGAGGGATAAATGAATGTCTGTCTGTAAAGCACAAATAACTTTTTCTGTTTTAGATTCATTTTTTTCAGAACCAGTTTCACAAAGCTTCAACAGCTCCAGCAGATGAGAATGTCATCAACATACTGGATGACCGTGGATGAAACTACGACTGACGACAAGTCAGACGCCAACAGGCGGTTAAAGATCGACGGTGATTCTCAATAGCCTTGTGGCAAACGCGTGTACTGGTACTGCAAACCGTCGAAGGTAAATGCAAACAAATATCGCAAATCTGGGTGCAAGGGGACACTGAAAAATGCAGAACATAAGTGAATGACGGTGTAGTACTCGACATCCGCTGGAATACCTGACAGTAAAGTCGACGGATCTGGTACTTGTGGGATTTCTGCTACCACCACATCATTTATTGCTCTTAGGTCGTGAACCATGTGCCATTTGTTGGAGTCATGTTTTCGCACCGGATAAAGGGGAGTATTACACGGACTACTAGTCTGTTCTAACACTCCTGCTTCAAGCAGACCGGAAATGGTTTCTCTTATGCCTGCCATCTGTTCTTAGGATAGAGGATATTGTCGTTTTTTTTTGGAGGGTTGGCATTCGGTTTGAGTTGGATGAGCACTTGTCCTGTTGAGGCCATACATATTATTCGGTGACCATGAGTGTCCTTCGGGAATAGCAGCAGGAACAGTCATTATTTTGAATGACATCGGCCCGGTGGGCAGTGGTTGCACATAAACTGTGTTCCATGTTATTGGTGGTATTGCTGTCATATCACTCTCGCCAGCAGGGGCAGTTGCAGCTGGGGAGGCTTCAATTCAATTCAATTCAATTTATTTTTGTACAGCCCAAAATCACAAATTACAAATTTGCCTCAGAGGGCTTTACAATCTGTACACAACGACATCCTCTGTCCCAGAACCTCTCATCGACTCAGAAAAAACTCCCCCCCCCCAAAAAAACTTTCAACAGGGAGAAAAATGGAAGAAACCTTTAGGAGAGCAACAGAGGAGGATCCCTCTCCCAGGATGGACAGAGTACAAAAATAGATGTCATGTGTACAGAATGAACAGCATAACAGAGTTACAACACGTTCAATTCACATGACAGAAATAATTCATGTAATAATAGCAGTAGGTGTCGGGGAGGGCCACAGCAGGACGTAGGACCAGGGTCCATAGAAACCTGCTTGAGCAGGTTTTGGGTGTAGAACCTCTGATTGTCCACCAGGTGGAGACATAGGTGGCTGGGAGGTGCTTTCCCCCGGGGGCGGGCTCGATGGAGGCCGGAAATACTCTCCCTTGGAGGACTGAACGACGGGATACATGTTTCCACCTTTGGTCTCGTGTTTGTAGGGAGGGGGCGTGACACCCCCCTCCGGGATCTCATGCTTCTCCATTTGTGACCTGCTGATAGGGAGTTTTCTTTTGTCTCATGACCGTGTTTATCCAAGATTTCAAAATGTGCCTCTGATCTTTGGTCTTAATACACAGCCGGCATTCTGTGTGTTTTTTTGTCCGACCTGGAACAACGGAGTTAGCCCCTCCATTCTGCTTATTTTAACTGTAGTGGATGCGCTCGTGGACGGTACTTATCCAACTCAAAATGTATTTATGCTCACTACCCACCCGACGTAGCCTTTTATTTTATGAGAAGTGACACGTATGTCTTTGCAAGGCCTAACACTAAGTTCACTTTATTTAATATGTATATATATATATATATATATATATATATATATATATATATATATGTATATATATATATATATATATATATATATATATATATATATATATATATATATATATATATATATATATATATATATATATATATATATATATATATATATATATATATATATATATATATATATATATATATATATATATATATATATATATATATATATATATATATATATATTGGTGCCAATCCACCAGCCACTCGAACCCACTGGAGTTTGTTGACACGGCAATCGCGTTTGTCCGACACACAGCTTTGAACCATATATCGTTATAATGTCTTATTTTCAAAGACTATGGGAAAATATCCCAAATCATTTATCAAAAGTAAATATCAGAGGAAATGCTTTCATTTTTCATTTTTTCATTTATTCTTTGTTATGTTAATTATCTTATCACTCACGTACCAGTGCCACCAGCAAAACGATGCACACAATACTCGTTGTACTTTATAAATATATATATATATACTTTAATACGTAAAAGTTCCCAGCGGTATTTATATTTTCCTCTTTTACTCTACCTCTTTATCTCCAGATGTATCTCTTATTTATTTTATTAATATGGTTGGTTTAGTTTTACATTTCAAGGATATTTCCTGGGTTTACCTGTCTCTCTGGCTAACCCTAGTTTCATATCTAGCAAGTTAGACTCACGTTAAAGCAACATACACAGGTCAGGGGCACGTAAGTTAATGGCAATAACTAATGGAAAGCTTAATTGCAATAACTTCTTTCATTTAAACCTCTCTCAGTCAGTCCTTCCCCTCCTACTCACAAAGCAGGCAACCACCTTGACGATATTTTCACCAGAAACTGCAGCTTTACAGAAAGAAAAAAGTTTGGACATGCAGCTTAGGTTAATTGGAGACTCTAAATTTCCCGTTGGTGTGAATGCGAGCGTGAATGGTTGTCCGTCTCTCTATGGGCCCTGCGATAAATTGGCGACCTGGTAACTGGTGTGGGACACTCAAGGCCCGTGAGTACTCTACACTTTTGTTTTAACTGAAATGCCAAAAACATGTGTCAAGCATTTTCAGTATTCTATCCAGGTACAACGTCACAGATTTTGTTGTTTTCAGAATCATGAGTAAGAACTACTTGTCCAAAGACGATGAGCTCCGCGGGGGAGACTCTGATGTCCAACAACGGGGAGTGGAAGGCTGTCTTCCAGGTGAGAAACTCATCAAATCTCATGTTCACCAGTCATTTGTTAAGTTAAAATGCTAACTGACAACTTTACATATTGGTGTGATATTGCTTGGATAATAGTCAGATGTCTCCTTTTCCTTCCTGCAGGATGATGGTAACTTTGTCCTCTATGGCTGGAAGCCTGTGTGGGCTTCAAACACTTACCAATCAGACACTGTCCGCCTGTGCATGCAGGCTGACTGCAACCTGGTCATGTACAACAAGGCTGGCACTCCCAGGTGGGACACAAAAACCTACACGAAGGAGAGCAGCATGTGCCGTCTTCAACTGACCGATGAAGGAAAACTGGTGTTGTACAAGGAAGCTGAAGAAATTTGGAGCTCTTAAGGCCAATGAGGTCATGCCATAATTGAATGCTTCGCGGGTGAAAGTCATTCTTTGACATCTGCGTAAATTACAGTAAACATTCCCGCTACTGTGTCTAATCTGGAATTAAATAAAAGCACATTTTCACAAAGTATAAATGTGTTTTATTTCTCTTTGTACTTGCTGAGTTTTGACTTCCTAGTTGTCGCCAACAGTTCTGCTTGTAATGCAAATATCCTGAAGAGCGATGGTAGTTGTCTCAGTGTCAGCTAGAGTGGGATTTGTTGAGTTTTGTGAACAGACAAAAAGGGGAACCAGCTCAAGTAATATAAAGATGGAGTAACAAGCTCTGAACTTCACTTCCACTTCAGCTCACAGATTAACTGGTGTGGGACACTCAAGGCCCGTGAGTACTCTACACTTTTGTTTTAACTGAAATGCCAAAAACATGTGTCGAGTATTTTCAGTATTCTATCCAGGTACAACGTCACAGATTTTGTTGTTTGAAGTTTTCGTTTGTTTGTTTTCAGAATCATGAGTAAGAACTACTTGTCCAGAGACGACGAGCTCCGCAGGGGAGACTCTCTGATGTCCAACAACGGGGAGTGGAAGGCTGTCTTCCAGGTGAGTAACTCAGATTCACTCATGAAACTCAGCAAATCTCATGTTCACCAGTCATTTGTTAAGTTAAAATGCTAACTGACAACTTTACATTTTGGTGTGATATTGCTTGGATAACGGTAAATGTTTCTTTTCCTTCCTGCAGGATGATGGTAACTTTGTCCTCTATGGCTGGAAGCCTGTGTGGGCTTCAAACACTTACCAATCAGACGCTGTCCGCCTGTGCATGCAGGCTGACTGCAACCTGGTCATGTACAACAAGTGTGGCACTCCCAGGTGGGACACAAAAACCTACACGAAGGAGAGCAGCGTATGCCATCTTCAACTGACCGATGAAGGAAAACTGGTGTTGTACAAGGAAGCTGAAGAAATTTGGAGCTCTTAAGGCCAATGAGGTCATGCCATAATTGAATGCTTCGCGGGTGAAAGTCATTCTTTGACATCTGCGTAAATTACAGTAAACATTCCCGCTACTGTGTCTAATCTGGAATTAAATAAAAGCACATTTTCACAAAGTATAAATGTGTTTTATTTCTCTTTGTACTTGCTGAGTTTTGACTTCGTAGTTCTCTCCAACAGTTCTGCTTGTAATGCAAATATCCCGAAGAGCGATGGTAGTTGTCTCAGTGTCAGCTAGAGTGGGATTTGTTGAGTTTTGTGAACAGACAAAAAGGGGAACCAGCTCAAGTAATATAAACATGGAACAACAAGCTGTGAATTTCACTTTCACTTCAGCTCACAAACAAAACTACATCTTCATACGTACATCCCTTACTTTTAGCTCCCAAAATACACAATGTGATGTATGAAACATTTTTAATAAACTCAATTCAAACATAAACAAAAAACTAAGTTGACGTGATCGTTGGAGAGGGTTCGGTGAGTTTCCCTTCAGGTCAGAAGTTTAGTACCTGTTGACTGTACTTTAGAGACAGACATATCTGATGAGGTCATGAACCATATAAGAATGTTAGGGTTAGGGTTAACCACCATTTACAGCAACCAGATAAAGAAAGATTAACTGAAGTTTGCTTTTCAAATAAGTCTGCGATGTGCAATTACTTACTGTATCTGCAGCACATTTACATTTCTCCGCACGAGCCACATTTACTTAATGTAAATGTTTTATTATGCTCTGCAGTAAACTTGCCTCATGTGAAAACAATGACGTCAAACTTCTCACTGTCATACTGATCCTCTTTGTGAAGCTGCTGTAAAAGACTTCCCATAAAAGGCTGTGAAATAATCCACAGTTACACAATAAATTCTGAACCTTAGATTTGCCCTCATGCATTCAAAGTTAAAGGTTGACATCAACTTCAATTTAATCTATTTATTTTAAAGTTAAAGATTAAATTTACTGTCGGCAGTTATGGGATCAGCGTGAACCTGGGAGGGTCGATGTTGTTCTACCAGAGCAAGAGTAGCAGAAGGAGCCATCATCATCACTCCAGCAGATTTACTCAGATTTACTCTCATCAGCTGGCCATCACTAGGCCCCACGGTGGGCGCCAGTGTAACAAGTGTAAGAAATTTGTGTTACCTCGGTGGGTTCCTCTCTGTACAATAAAGCCAACACACTCAAATAAACATTCATCAAGGTTTTATTAAATCACTCTGTAGCTCGGCCAGCCGGTATCTCCTGCTCTCTCTCCCTTCCACCTGTTCCTACTGGCATTAATATGGGAGAGACACACTCCACCGATTGACTCCAGGTGAGGCCGATTGACTCCAGGTGAGGCTGATTGAGCCTCTTCCCAGCCCCGTTCCCTGAACCACTCCCCCACTCTGTCCCCTCGCCACCACAGAGTGAATTTCACTTCTTGCACATTACTTCTTTTGCTCTGCTTGCCGTCTGACTGGACCTTCAACCCTGTAAGTATTCTATACTTTTATACTGATGGATGGATTCGGACATTTCTGTGTTTAATGCATGAAGAAGTTGTTGCAGTTTACTGTTAAATCTGTGATGTTGAAATTAAGATAGAAATTGGTGCATTAGACTGACTGTGTATAAATTAATGTAAGGGGAAAATAACTACTATTCAGTAAAAAAAGAAATCAGTGGTGTTGCACAAATGAAATGGCAAACCAACTCACAGAACAAATGTTAACTATGTATGTTCAGTGTTTTAGATGGAAATAAGACTTTCTTTTTGTTACAGAATCATGAGTACCAACTGCTTGTCCAAAGATAATGAGCTCCGTAAGGGAGACTATCTGATGTCCAACAATGGGGAGTACAAGGCTGTCTTCCAGGTAACTACCAGTAACTCTGAATATTTGTGCTCTCCAGACACTTCTCATGATGCGTGATACGTGAGCACTGGTCTGTGTAAAAGTTAATTACTGATAACAGTGAAATGTCTCTTTTCCTGCCTGCAGGATGATGGTAACTTTGTTCTCTACGGCTGGAAGCCTGTGTGGGCTTCAGACACTGAAGGATCAGACGCTGTCCGCCTGTGCATGCAGGCTGACTGCAACCTGGTCCTGTACAACGAGCGTGAAGAGCCCAGGTGGCACACAAACTCCTCCAAACCTAAATGTGACATGTGCCGCCTTCACCTGACCAACGATGGAAGAATGGTGGTGATCAGTGGACGCGAGGAGATTTGGAACTCTTCTGACTCCAAAGGCATGAAGTGACTCATTGTATATGAAAGTCATGTTCTATTGTCCGCTTGAGTTACCAGTAAACCTTCCTTCTGTGTAATCTGGGATCAAATAAAAGACATGTAATGCATAAATTAGTATATTCCTTCTCTTTGTAGTGAGCGAGTAGTAAAACACAAGGAGATTACAACACAACAATATGAAAATAGTTTAAAGATCAACTCTGAATCTGTCAATTTGGTTCACATAACAGCAAACATGCTGAGTTGAAATTTGTGCCCCCAACAACAGTATTTAGATGTGTTCTGTATTATAAGGAAAACAATAAAACACTTGTGTTGGCATTTTAATGTCAGAACTTTTTTCTTTATGTAAAATCATTCTATGTAACCAAGGTGACACATATGTGGATACAGACACTACAGTAGGATAAGAGTAACATCTTGTGGTGCCTTGTTGCAGTTGCAATAACTTCTTTCATTTGAACCAACTCCTCCTCAGTACCATTCATGGTAAAGCAATTCATTTACAGTTTTTTAGACACCCTGGTTGTTTTATAATGTACACAGACAAAAGTTCAATAACAAAAGTGTCTGTACTCTTGAGACATATCTTAGTGGATGCAGAGAGCATTAACCTTCATTCCCAGGTTTGTAGGTTTTACATACTTAGTCCTACATTTAACAAGCAAACAACTTAAAGTTTTCTTTATTCCTGTTGATGGTGATTCAACTGACATCCAACATTTGCATTAATCATTTCATCAGATGTATTTTTTGCATGAGGGATAAATGAATGTCTGTCTGTAAAGAACATAACTTTTTCTGTTTTAGATTATTTTTTTCTGAACCAGTTTCACAAAGCACTTCATCTGAAAGGGGGTGATTGCCTCATTATGGCTGGACACTGCAGACTTTTTAAGTACAAGGAGGATGGTGGTTGTCTGGAAGTAGATGGGAACACTCTCCTGTGACAGTGAGATGTTGAAAATGTCAGTCACTTAGCTCCAGCAGATTTACTCAGAATTGCTCTCATCAGAGTGGCTGCAATTTTGGAAAAAGATTGAGTAAATATCTGGTTAATAAATGTATTATTTAAAGTTAACATGTAAACTCCTGAACAAACACGCCCCTCCCATCAGTGCTCCTTCAGATCGTTAGCATGTGTCAGATCTACCCTTCTCGTCATAGATCACATCCTTGGTCTTTCCCCTGTTCTGGCTGGAATAGTGTTGTGTAGCTCATTCAGAGCCTCTCTGTTTGTTTCCCGTTTACAAAGCCAGAGCTGTTCGGGGACCGGGAGGAGATATTCATTCTTAAGTTTCTATTTCACACAGCTCAACCCTATAATGGACATTACTATGTTTTTTTTAATCAAGGCCCCTTCTTTGCCATTTTCCATCCTTCCACCATCCTCTGTTACTCATCACCTGACTGCTGCAACCATCCACACACCTGTTCCCACCTCCCTCATCTGCTCTGCAGTTACCTGGCCTTCACCCCTCACCCCTCACCTACAGCCTCTCAGTTCATGAACCGGCCCAGTTCCAATATTCCCTGCTAGTTCGTCAACGTTGTTGCTTCTTGCCATTAGCGGTCGTGCCTCTGATCCTTGTACCCTGTAATCATGAACCTAAATCTGACCTTCGACCTGATTTTGGACTTTGATTGAATGAGATTCTGCTGACGAACAATGGTGTGACGATACATTTTTCCTGAGAACTACTGCCCCTGCCCTGTTTGTTAGGTACACTCATACAATTTGTTAGGTTGTAATAATATAATATGACTTACACTTGTATATAAGGAATGTCTATGTATAAATTACGATACTTAAAAAGGATAATTAATAAGGAATAGCGAGCCTTATGGCAAGGAGTATGCGTGACATAGAAGGAAGCCACATTGAGTTTCTTACTTAGATTTAGTTCAGGTATGCATGGAATGAGATAGGGAGAGGGGGATGAAGACACTGAAGTCTCCAAGATCAACACAAAGGGCAATAAAACAACTCATGAGTGGATATGCTCAATTTTACGAGAGGGTGGAGAGATGACTTCAAGTGTCGGTAAGCCTGGAAGAGGCGATGCACCGACCAACCAATCCGAATGCTGATTCTAGCCATGTGAAACTTTAGCAATATATGTTGTAAAACTGAGCCAATGAGAGGCGACGATACATATTTTCATTGGACTATATTACCAAATGTACTGGTCAGTTCGAGGCCATCTTAGGTCAATACGCGCAGACAGTAACTCTCTTCAGGCTTCTGTTGAGTGTCTGTGGACCGCGGTTGGCTTATGAACCCTCAGCTGAGGATTATGCACTATATTGCCAACTTTTATTAAATTGATTTTTATTATAACCTACTGAATCCAGAAATTCTCTTCCAAGTCCGCCCAAAGATTTTGAACATTAACAAGTGGTGACCCCGAACGTGCGTCTTTCTGGTGACTTGGGACCGGAGAATAGCGGATTGGACAAAGGACCGGGGATTTCATCCGGTGAGCCCTCGCAGGACCGCCTTCTCCCTACTCACATGAGGCCTCATTAAAAAAAAGGTAAACAGAGCCTGTTGTTACAAACCAAAATCTGTAGAGGTAGACTAGGACAATTTAGATGTGAGTGGAGCGAAGGTGATCTGACGAGGTGAGAAATTATTAGCGTAAAAACACGACACATTATATAAGGATAAGACATTGTATAAGAATAAGAGTTGGACATAAGTGTATAACGTTTGAATGGAATCCTCGTTTTGAGGTGTCGGCACTGCCGATTGATAACTGTGTGTGGACATTATCATTATTACAACCACGACTCACACAACCTATTTAGAGGAGAGGCTCCACACACCACGGCGCCGATAGTAGAGATAAAAGGAGGCACAGTAGAAGTAGAATTTGATTCCCCCACCCTAGAACAACGAGCAGTCCCACTCTTATATAACAAGATCGCACACCTGGAGAAGGCCCTGTCTAGAATAGAGGAACAGACCAGGGAACAGGAATATGAGGACAGCTACCGAAGGTGGCAGGAAGAAAGAAAGAAAGAGGAGGAAGTCGCAAGAACACAAAGAGACCCATTGAAACCCCAGGAGGCCAGCCCCCATCTATCAAGCCGCCAGCCACAGCCTCTACACCCAGAGTCCACACAAAAAAGTCCAGGAGAGAGGGGATTGATTATGGAAGACCTAGTAAGCTTATCCCCCCGTTCAGTATATCATGAACTCCCCACCCCAGTGCGACCAAACAGAGAGAACTGGCACGAACGGCCGCACTCACAACAGGAACGTGCCCCGCAGGCATCTTCCTTCCCCCCCACTAGTGACATCCATGTCCAGAGAGGAAGAGGAGAGATTACGAGATGTGAGGAGACATAGTTTAATAACTCCATCCCCAACTGGGAGCCTTTCCCAAAATACCCCTGCCAACCCAAACATCTCATCATGGGATACAGGAGCCGGAACGGAGGCCTCAAATACGCCAGCCCACACTCCACCTCCAGAAGCCCCCCTCCTCCTCAATTTCACTGGCACAGTAACTATGCATGAAAACTATGGATGGTGCAGAGGAGGAGAAAATGGCCCCGAAGACCTGTCAAACCCAAGGAGGGTCCTGAGGAAAGCGGACAAAGTAAACTGCAAAACAATGATGCCACTAGGAGAAGTTGTCCCAGAGGAAGAGGACAGTGAAGAGGCAGCAGCTCAGTATCACCAACTTCAGGCCCCAATCTTGACCCTGGGCAGCGGGTTGAAACAATATAAGCCATATAACCCCAAAGATGTTCAGTACATCATTGACAAGCTCCCTTCCCTGATAAATGGAGGATCCCCCTGGATCAAAGCACTGAATACAGCCACCATTGGGACCCCCTTAGCAGTGGGAGACCTGAGAGCCATCCTGGTACAGTGTTCCACCCTAAATTAACTAAAAGAGCTGGAGAGAAAGGCTGGCAGCAGGGCCGTCGAAGATAGCCGAGAGCTAGCTAACTTAGGTACCACCCTATTCGACGCCATCAGAATCCAATGGCCTCATGAACCCAACCTGGCCAATCTGGACGGTATCAAACTCAAGCCAGAGGAAGAGGCAATGGTGTACTTGAAACGAGCCGCTGGAGACTGGGAATCGGGTACAGGCGCCAGACATGACAAAGACAAGTCCTCCCTGACCATGTGGAAGAAGGCAGTGGTGGAAGGACTACCAGCCTCGTTGGAACAGAAAATGCGACGGACGGTGGGCATTAAAAATGCCACCTATGAGGTGTGGCTAGAACATATCACTCATCACATCAACCAGTACAATGAAGATGTAAAAGAGGAGCATGAAGGCAAGGCAAAATTGGAACTAAGATTGCTAAAAATGCAACTAGCAGAAAGAGACGCTGAGGCTACTAAGAAAGGCCTCAAGGCACAGAAACATATGGCTGATATGGGAGACTTCACCCTCCAGATCAGCGAAGCAGTGGCCAAAGTTCTGGAGCAAAGCAAGAAAGAACAAGAGAAAAAAGACCAAGAAAGAGAGAGAGAAATGAAAAAGGGACGTGAAAGACAAAGTGAAAGAGACCAGCCCCGCTGGCTGTGAAGAAGTGAGTCAGGAGGCAGAAATGGCTTTCACAATGATTAAATAGGAGCTTGGCCGAGCATCGAAGCTCTCCACATCTGACTACACCAAACCCTTCCACCTTGATGTTTCTGAATCAAATGGGATGATATCCGCAATATTGTTGCAGAAAAAAGAAGGAGGGAGAAGACCACTGATGTACTACAGCTCAAATTTGAATACATTGAAAAAGGCCACACAGGTTGCACAAGACACTTAGCAGCCCTGAGAGATTCAGATATCTACTCGTGATGATCGACAGATACACCCAATGGGTTGAAGCGATCCCCTGCAGGAAAGAAGGTGCAAAGACAGTTGTAAAATGGCTGAAGAATGAACTGATACCAAGATATGGTGGACCAAGGAGAATCAGATCTGACCATGGCACATATTTTGCAAACAAACACCTACAGGAGGTTGAGCGATATTTAGGTATCACACATTCACATGGAGCAGTCTATCACCTACGATCACAGGATATAGTCGAGAGGGCTAATAAAACGATTAAATCTAGAATAGCTAAAATATGCCACGGCACTAAGTTGAAATGGGTGGATGCACTACCACTAGCACTAATGTCAATGAGATCCTCAAAAGGAGGGAGAACATTTCTCTCTCCGCATGAATTATTGACAGGAAGAGTGATGCCTAGCCCAGGAAGAGAGCTAGGAGAAAGTCCAGTGTTAGATATATTCCAAATAGCGGGTTGAAACAATATAAGCCATATAACCCCAAAGATGTTCAGTACATCATTGACAAGCTCCCTTCCCTGATAAATGGAGGATCCCCCTGGATCAAAGCACTGAATACAGCCACCATTGGGACCCCCATAGCAGTGGGAGACCTGAGAGCCATCCTGGTACAGTGTTCCACCCTAAATTAACTAAAAGAGCTGGAGAGAAAGGCTGGCAGCAGGGCCGTCGAAGATAGCCGAGAGCTAGCTAACTTAGGTACCACCCTATTCGATGCCATCAGAATCCAATGGCCTCATGAACCCAACCTGGCCAATCTGGACGGTATCAAACTCAAGCCAGAGGAAGAGGCAATGGTGTACTTGAAACTAGCCGCTGGAGACTGGGAATCGGGTACAGGCGCCAGACATGACAAAGACAAGTCCTCCCTGACCATGTGGAAGAAGGCAGTGGTGGAAGGACTACCAGCCTCGTTGGAACAGAAAATGTGACAGACGGTGGGCATTAAAAATGCCACCTATGAGGTGTGGCTAGAACATATCACTCATCACATCAACCAGTACAATGAAGATGTAAAAGAGGAGCATGAAGGCAAGGCAAAATTGGAACTAAGATTGCTAAAAATGCAACTAGCAGAAAGAGACGCTGAGGCTACTAAGAAAGGCCTCAAGGCACAGAAACATATGGCTGATATGGGAGACTTCACCCTCCAGATCAGCGAAGCAGTGGCCAAAGTTCTGGAGCAAAGCAAGAAAGAACAAGAGAAAAAAGACCAAGAAAGAGAGAGAGAAATGAAAAAGGGACGTGAAAGACAAAGTGAAAGAGACCAGCCCCGCTGGCTGTGAAGAAGTGAGTCAGGAGGCAGAAATGGCTTTCACAATGATTAAATAGGAGCTTGGCCGAGCATCGAAGCTCTCCACATCTGACTACACCAAACCCTTCCACCTTGATGTTTCTGAATCAAATGGGATGATATCCGCAATATTGTTGCAGAAAAAAGAAGGAGGGAGAAGACCAGTGATGTACTACAGCTCAAATTTGAATACATTGAAAAAGGCCACACAGGTTGCACAAGACACTTAGCAGCCCTGAGAGATTCAGATATCTACTCGTGATGATCGACAGATACACCCAATGGGTTGAAGCGATCCCCTGCAGGAAAGAAGGTGCAAAGACAGTTGTAAAATGGCTGAAGAATGAACTGATACCAAGATATGGTGTACCAAGGAGAATCAGATCTGACCATGGCACACATTTTGCAAACAAACACCTACAGGGGGTTGAGAGATATTTAGTTATCACACATTCACATGGAGCAGTCTATCACCTACGATCACAGGGTATAGTCGAGAGGGCTAATCAAACGATTAAATCTAAAATAGCTAAAATATGCCACGGCACTAAGTTGAAATGGGTGGATGCACTACCACAAGCACTAATGTCAATGAGATCCTCAAAAGGAGGGAGAACATTTCTCTCTCCGCATGAATTATTGACAGGAAGAGTGATGCCTAGCCCAGGAAGAGAGCTAGGAGAAAGTCCAGTGTTAGATATATTCCAAATAGAAGAGGAAGAATATTTTGGGAAATTGTCTGACCAAATTGGAGTTTTCTCCAAACAGGTTGCCAGAGCCCACCAGGTGCCAGCTGATGAGAACGTGCCATCATCCGAGCCAGGTGACTGGGTAAGATTAAAAGTCCACAAGAGAAAGTGGACTGAGCACAGGTGGATAGGGCCGTTTGAGGTCGTTGCAAAGACCTCACACGCCCTCCAGGTAAGAGGCCACACCAAAACCAAGTGGCACCATTTGACACATTGTCAACCGGCAGATCCGCCGGCTAAAACAATACAACAAAACTCTGAAGATTTGGCTAATTAGGAAGAAAAATGGAAGACCCAGAGAGGCGTAGAATTTTGAGATGATCATATAAATGGTTACACTGCGAAACAGTTTTAAGGAGATGTTTACATTACGAAGTGAATGTCAAAGAAGTTTAAAAATAGAGAAAATGATAAAGAAATGAAGTGAAAAAGAAAACAAAGTATAACCTGTTTTAACTGTGAATTTTTCTGAGTCAGGTATCTCAACCACAGCCAGAGCCTGGTCCGGAAAACCTCTCCGTCCTCCATATCCAACCACTTAAGCCACACAAATTTGCACCACTCTTGTCTCTTCTCCACCGACCTCCATCATGCTCCTGCCCCAGTCTGTGGACCGCGGTTGGCTTATGAACCCTCAGCTGAGGATTATGCACTATATTGCCAACTTTTATTAAATTGATTTTTATTATAACCTACTGAATCCAGAAATTCTCTTCCAAGTCCACCCAAAGATTTTGAACATTAACAAATTCCAGTGCAATCCAGTTCACAGCTCTGACACATATTCTTCCTCTACCAAGCTGGACCCAAGTCATATGGACGGTATGGACATGTCCCTCCCAATATTTTTGGGAGGACAGAATTGTCATTATGTTAAACTTTATTGGAAGAAATTAAATTCTCTCCATTTTTATACACCTAAACTGGTGATGGAGAGAGACGGGGGACAGAGAGGGGAGTGCCACACCCTTCTTTTTCTTCTGAGAACTAGATTTTCCTGTCTTCTTTCATCCCCCGAAACCATGCAAACATTCAGGTTTTGGTTTTCTCTTTGAAGATCGGTCTTTTGCATGGTGCACGCTATGTGAGTATGAGCCATCCAAAGTCGATTAGTGACCACAGTCCAGCAGTCATTCACAAAGTGCCCACAAATCAGATCTCTTCAAATAAATATCTTGGTGTCCACATTTAAAGCTCACTCACATGACATGTGCATGTTGAAAACCTTTATTCTAGGCTACAACAGAGAATCAAACGATTTTAGACCATGTAATAGAAAATAGAAAATGACTGTAACCTGTGAACACAGTTAAAGTCTAAAGTGGAGTGTCTTAATTAAGCGGACATGAAATCTAAATATTTAATAGCAACAAGAGGTATTATGATATGATTTTATTTGAGGAATAAGATATTGCTTTCAGGGTTGGTTACACAGGACGAGACGGATTGGACCCAGAAGCAGACATTGAAGGCAACAGGATGATTTCATGGATTTATTGAAGATCAAGCTTACTTCAAGAGTCACTAGATCCAGCAGGAAGGTCACAAGAAACTGTGTTGAAATGATGATGATCTGACGAGGAACAAACGGAGGTGATTGGAGAGTAGCTGACGAAGTGAGGAGGTGGGAGGGGACGTCAGGTGAGCAGGACTGAAGAGAGAGTCTGAGGACATCTGGTGGATGGTTAGAGGATGGCAGGTCTGGGGAGTGAGAGGAGGGTCCATGGCCTGGAGGAAGTGAGCAGGAGACAGGGACAGAGAGCCAGAACAGGCAAAACAACAAAGAGATGAGAAAAACCTGGTTTACGATTAAGAGTTCATCATTTATTATCTAGTTACCTGGTTTTATTATGTCAAACTATTGTCTTTTATTTCCTTTTATTATTTTTAAAAGAACTTCTTTCTCAAACTCAACATGTGAATTTAATCATGTACGAGTGTATGTATGATATATGTTCTATGTGTATGATCTATGTTCTATGTGTAGGATCAGTGCTCACGTATCACGCATCATGAGAAGTGTCTGGAGAGCACAAATATTCAGAGTTACTGGAAGTTACCTGGAAGACAGCCTTGTACTCCCCATTGTTGGACATCAGATGGTCTCCCTTACGGAGCTCTTTATCTTTGGACAAGCAGTTGGTACTCATGATTCTGTAACAAAAAGAAAGTCTTATTTCCATCTAAAACACTGAACATACATTGAAAACATGCTTTGTGAGTTGGTTTGCCATTTCATTTGTGCAACACCAGTGATTTTTTCTTTTACTGAATAGTAGTTATTTTCCACTTACATTAATTTATACACACAGTCAGTCTAATGCACCAATCATAATCTTAATTTCAACAGCACAGATTTAACAGTAAACTGCAACGACTCCTTCATGCATTAAACACAGAAATGTCCGAATCCATCCATCAGTATAAAAGTATAGAATACTTACAGGGTTGAAGGTCCAGTCAGACGGCAAGCAGAGCAAAAGAAGTAATGTGCAAGAAGTGAAATTCACTCCATTTTTATACACCTAAGATGAGGGTGGAGAGACGGGGACAGACAGGGGGAGTGTCACACCCTTTCAATCTCGAGTTTGATAAGAAGCTGTCTTAATTACAGGTTATTGTGAGGAAGGATGTAGCCTGATAAGTAAAGCCTTTCACTTTACCAAACCTACTGAATTATGGCTGTGCTATTTTATTACTTTTTCCATTTCACAGGACTTAAACTTGGTAAAACTGAGTTTAGAGGGCAGTAAATATATATATATATAGATATATATATATATATCTATATATATATAGATTGCATGAAAAAACACTCATCTTTCTCCCATCTGAGTACAAAGTGACACTCCCCTCCAGCAGAATACAGTGTGGAGAGTATGATTTAAATTATAGTCTATGGAGAGTTTTCGTCTCTAACAAGTCCATACACAACATTTTTGATTGACTTGACTCCCCTTTCGGCAGTGGATTCTTTTTTTTGTAAATATGTTTTATAGATTTTCACAGTTTTTATCCCACCAGGGAAGAGGATTCACACATGTCTGAGGGCAATTACAAATTGAAATTTAAAACCTCATTCCCGACCCTACCCACCCTACCCACCCAATCGGCAGTGGATTCCTAATCTTGTTTCAAACTGCGCAGTCCATCAATGCTGCAGACTTACTGTGAAAACACACGGCATGAAGGCAAATTAAAAACATATTGCTGATTTACTCCTAATAGAGTATTTTTACATTATGGTATTGCTACTTGTACTTAATTCTTCCACCACTGAGACCCAGCACCAGTCTGCTTCACTGAATGATAACGGGATCCACCATTAGATGAAACATTTAGTTTATTTTCATGTTGCTCCGCTGCGTTTCACTACTGATGTATGACTATAACACAAGTCGTATTTCAACTCAGTTTCCATGGTTTAATTGTTTTGAAATCATCACAAATGTGGTTAAAATCACACAGTGTATCGAATCATTACTCTGTTTTAAGTCAAAGAGTTGTTTGTTTACGAGGAGCTCGGCTACAGAGAGCCTGATCAAAGCTCACTACAAGGAGAAGGAAGAAACAGCCTGCAGCACATTTGTCAAAAGGACTGACGAACGTGAAAGAGGGATAAATGTCTTTAGATGCTTATCAGTGATTGACACCTTAATTAGCTACCAATACTTATAATGCACACAAGAAAGTGCTCCAGGAGCTTTATCCAACTGTGAGAATCAGGAGAGTCACTTTCAAAACTCAAAATGTTAAGCATGCAGACGCTTGACATTTTGCTTATCATAATTAGAAGCTACTCTAGGAAGTATGTAGCTAAGTACGAAAGCCTTTCCCCTGCTTTACCAAAGCTATTCAAATATGAGCAGTCTGTTACATTTTATTACCCTTTCAATCACTGAACAGCCAGAGGTGTGAGAACATTGATTCATATTCTTTTTTTGTAATTGCAAACAAGTCTCTCTGTCTTCCTCCCCTTCCCACGCTGTGCATTGAGTAAAGTACAGCATGCAAATACAATATATACAATATATACCATGTCAATGGTGCACCCAGCAGACTATGCATGGCAGCTTTGTTATATTTCCAGAAACCAATAAACTAACCTCTTAGATAAAAGACAGACACAGGTATCCAAGTATCCATGTGCTATAAAATAGTGCATTACAAGGGAAGTCTTACCTAAGTAAAGGTACAAAATATTATCAACTATATACTATATATCAAAGTATTCAATATGCAGCCGATTGGCAACTATCATTGTCATATCAATCAAGCAACATAATATTGTTGCTGCTGGTTGAGGTGGAGCTAAATTGACCTATACTGTCCTACAAAGCCAAAACACAGTACATATACTCAATCCTGCCATCTAAGTTCAGTTGTTGTGTTCATTTTGTTGTGTTAAGTTTGCAACAACAATCTAAATCCAACAATTCATTATTCTGAAATGGGCCATTCTGCAAGAGTGCTTTTATTTTTGGTTTGAATGCATCCCGACTTTTACTTGTTACAGAGTAGTTTGTGGTATTATACTATAGTACAAATATCTAAGTAAGTAATTCACCACCGATAACATGTAGTGACAATTAAGTTTATTTTACTATTCTGAAATGTACAGCATGCACTCTTGTTAAAAAAAAACTGTTGTGGCAGTGATATGGAGATGGTAAATGATATATAACATCTTTAAATGGTGGATGAAATAGCGTTCCAGTGCTTTCAAATGATTCACATTGTCAAAGTCTTGAGTGAAGATCCAATTGGAGGACATCCCAAATAATGTACAAAAGTTAAATGAAATTTGGAATTATCTCCGTTGCTTCATGGACGTTCTCATGCCCTCGAGTAGTGATAAAGATTGAGTGTGACTCTAGTTAGGCGGATATCTATGAGGAGGAATTCAACGTATAAACAATGTTGATCTCTCAAGTCTACACACGACACAAACAAAAATGTTCTTCTTCTTTTTTTTTATTACACAATGTTATAACTATAAGTAAGTGACTTTATGAGCAAAATGTAACTAATTTGTCAGCGCAGAGAGGAGCTTAAAGTGAGAGTGAATCACCAGCATTATTTTAAGTGGACATAACAAACAGACACTTTGCATGTGGAGATTTGCTGCTTTTGTATTTTCATATTATACGTGAAGCGTTGATGAGAAATCTGCAGGAAATAACAATAAGAATTGGCATTTTAACTCCACCTGATTATAGTGAAATAAGCACGCAACACGTGAGGTGCAGATTCTTTGGCTGCTATTTCTTTTGGTTGTTGCCAGTGGACACAGCCAGCAGCGTCGGAGCTCCACTGTTGTAATTCATTTTTTTGCAGTGCTCCGTCCTGGTTGTCCTCATTTCCTGAAACAAGAGAGTGAACACATTCAGATGTCTGTTCAGGCATCGTTTGGATGTAAGAAGGAAGCGACTCCATAGACTGCAATCATTTCAAGAACACACCCAGAGCAAGACGCAGACCAGTGTGAGCTTCAATGCAAAGGGAAAACACACGTTGCATATAACTCATCTCCAGCAGACTGAGCTTTACTCACCTCACCAAACAAACTGATGTTTTGTTTCCAAGTGAGTGAATTCATGTAACTCTGGGGGTGTCAATTATTTGTGAAAATGTCCATGTGGAAAAGGATATGGTGGAAAAATATCGAAAAGTTGAAAATGAACCATGAAATATACAAAACAACCCCAGGCACCACCCTGATGAAGGCAAGGTAGCCACAAACACATGGTGCGAGAATAAAGCATAAAGAAGAGTTGAAAAGTGTGTTTTATACTTCAGTTATTTATTTCATTTTATATATTTACTGCATATATCATTTAATTGTACTTAATTTAGCTATTCAGTCCTCCCCTCCCTCCCCCTTCAATCCTCCTTGTGGAGTGCATGTGTAAAAGTATATACATGTGGGAAGGTATATGGGTATGCTGTGTGGGTATGTATGTGGATGTAGGTGGTTGTGTATATGTAGATGCATATGTATAAGCATTTGTCGGTGTAGATGTGCATGTATGTAAAAGTTAGCATTTATACTCGCTATAAGCTAAACTATTGATACTAATATTACTGTTTTGATTATTTACTATTTATTTTATTTTATTATGTTTATTTAAATGTCAAGGATTTTTCTGTTGTGTTGAAAATGCAAAAGAAAAAGTAAAAAGAAAAAAAGAAAAGTGTGCTTTAAATTATAATTTCAAACAGCTGCAAATCATGGGAACAATTTGAAAGATTTCGTAATCACATAAAAACTACTCATAGGGGCCTATATAATAAAAAGCTAAAAGCTGAAAAGCTCCGGTGTTTTGCACAGAAACTTTCAGAGGAGATAAAAACACGGGACTTGAATAATACCTGTGTGATTCTCGGCCTCTGGATGCAGTGAACGTACGGCATGGGGTTTGGCTCAATCTGGTGTCCTGCTGTTTTGTAGCAAACTGCGCAGTCGATCAGTGGCTGTGAAGTCATTCGAAAACATAAAATAAGCATCAAGATGTCGTACATAGATTTGAAATGAATCCTTCCCTTTTTTTTTTTTTTTTTTTAAATTGCACTCACTCGGTCATTCCTGAAGGGGCATGTCTGAGGGTTTGACACAGTCGTTCCTTTGGCACACCTGGTGGGTTTCACGTAAAAGTGGTGGTAGAAGTATTTCACCCCGAATCCAGACTGCAAAAGAGCAGAAGGTCATTTTAATATGAGCAACAAAAAAGCAACAACAAAAAAGGCCTCTTTACTTGTCTCAATTTACAGGAATGCTTCTGCCTCAATTTGAGCAAGATCAAAAATAAATCCAATAAAGACATGTTAGAAATAAGATCCGAAATAACAATAAATTACAAAAAAAAACAAGACAAATAGAAGAATAACAGCAGGGCTATCTCAAATTAACTTAAAGCTTTCAAGTAAAGAAAACAACTTGACAGCGTTCTTGTCTTTAACATGTTTCAGTGACTTACTGAAGAGTTTTAACTCATTCTTCCAATGGTTCAAACTGGGTTTAGTCTCAAAGTATCATTAATGTATAAAAAGTGTCCCTAGTAGCAACACAATATGAGAACAAAGTCTTAGTTCCTGTTTTCAACACAGACATCTTATTTAACTGCCTTCACTGACATGCTGACAACTCAATTTGCCTTCACTTTAAACCAGCTCAGCAAATCACTGCAGAAGGAAATCACACTAAAAAAAACCCTTTCAATTTCACTTTCACAAAGTTATTCACATCAAAATGAAACATCAGTGTTATGAATTCCTCTGTTGGACAAATCTCTTTGAAAAGGCAAAGTAAAGTCCTGCTTTGCTCCAGTTTTAACTACTCGAACGCTCGAGGACTTTGTCCCTCGAAAGTAAACATTTGTGGTTTTGGGGGAAAACAACTGACGCGGTCAGGTGATCACTTCCACACTTCACACTTTACTACAGACATGTCTTAACATACTCTTATATTGTTTGTTTGTTTATCTTGTTCTATTTTACATTATCATGTATTTATTTTCAAACTATGTCTTATACTATTGCACTGCGTTTATTGTAATGCACCAATAACCGAGTCACATTCCTTGTATGTGCAAACATACTTGGCAATAAACAGTTTCCGATTCTGGTTCTCAAGCCATTCGGATTCATCCTCTGAGGATCATGAATGTCAAATTTCATGGCAACCCATGCAGTATTTGTTGAGTTTTGTTTTTACTGTGATGGGAAATCCAGTTGTACCAGCTCAATGACGGCTCCTTTTCTAGGTTTACGAGAAGTCTTTCCTGTTTTGGCTCCAATGACGACACAGTACTGTTAAAGCAAACCAAGCTCGTAGAAAGTCATGATGCCTGGTTTCAAATCTAGAGAGCGATAGTTTCTGCTTTGGTTATCAGCTCATATTTGTCTTGAGCGCTAATATAATCTTATGGGACCCGAGAAGTAAAATAAAAGCATCTCATTTTCAAGGAGGTGGTTTTTCCCTGAAACCATTCAATAAGAAAACCATAAACTCTGCCATTCACACGGATAGATCTCAGAATGTGAGATTGATGGACGGTGGGAATGTGTATATCTTTATCCTTAATCTGTACATTCAGTCTAACATTTAGGCAAAGACACGCCTACTCTTTCTGCAAACTTCCTGGAAATATGTTGACATTTGATCTACCGTAAAAGCAAGCGTGAACCAGAATGCCCTGAGGGAAGAGTTGCAGTGCCAAAAACTGTAAAAGCAGATTCAAGAAGTAAAGTTAACTGAGGCATATTCATTCTCTCCTGAGGACTTTGAGGAGAAAAATCAGCATGACATGTTTGTAAATGTTTTAACAGGCAGTTCAACAAACAGAGATACCCATCCTAACTTTTAAGGCCGAGAATTGACTGAAGAAAACTGAAAAGTTAAACTCCCAGGTCTACCTCGGTATCCGACTGCATCACGGTTTTCAAGAAGCGAAAATGGTGGTGCACCCTGGTGTCCGTGTCGAGTTGCGCCAACACCAGGTCCACTCCCTTCTTGTAATCATCAGCCAGCCCGTCATAAGGGTCCTGGGCCCGGGCAGAGTACAGAACAGCTCCGGCACAAACCAGCAACAGCAACCCAGCAGCCATCTTCATCCCGAGTGTGTGAGGAGAGCGGCTCGGCTCAGAGGGTGAACTCCCTCCTCTCCCTCTCTATCTCCCCGTGGGATCGATACTCACATGCAACAACAAGTCCTATTATGGCTGTGGAACCAAACGCGCTGGTCAACTATTTACTATTTCATCTGCAACTTCCCGTAATGCTCCAGGGGGAAATCTTGTCTCAACTAAACATCCTCAGTGGGGAGTTTCCACAGAAGAAGTTGCTTAACAGAAGTGGAATTACTCTCATATCCCTTAATGTTTAGTTTTTTTCTTTTACAATGGAGACTTTGATCATCTTTAATCCTGAAAACAAGCCCAGCATGCCACGAAAACGCATTTGGCCCCAAAACAAATATGAAGGTCAGCGGTGACCAGTGGGGGAATGAACTCTTTCGGCTGCGCTTCATCAGCTCCATTGTTGTTGAATTAAGAGAAGAAGTAGGTCACTCATAAGAAATGTGAGGTTTTTTCTTAGAATTTAGAAACTGTTGCAGCCTGTTCGAGGTGGAGCTAGTTTGTCCTACTTTGTAAACCATTCAGTGGTTTACCCGAGGTTCCCAAGCCGGGGGTCGGGCCCCTCCAAAAAGGGCCACAGTATAAACGTGAGGCGTTGCGAGGCGATTAATGGTAAACAAATCGGTCGCACAAATGTGTTTCGACTCTTTTTGTTGAGTGTACCGGACACTATGTAAGATAAATGTTAAATTAAAAGCAGAACAAAAAAAACTTGCGTCACAATCTCACCGATGGTCCAACCGACATTGTGGGTGAACTACTCTTTCATCTTGGATATTAGTTTTGTTGCACCTGTATCATTCTTTGTATAATTTTCGTTGCATATTTTTTTGTTTTTGGTCTTTTCACTGGGATGTTTTAACAAAAAGAAAAATATGGAAAATCGCCAGCCTTCTCCTTTGAAATACTGGCCGTAGTCATTCATACTAATAGTGAACGCATTGAAAAAAAACACTTTTCACAAATGACATTTTATTGACAAATTTGTGACACAAAGTGAAACTGAATTCTAACATATTTCCATGAAACAATACATTGCTGAATCTCACTCAAATAGCATTTAAAAAAAAAAAAAAAATACAGAAAGAATACTTATAAGCACATTAATGACAAAAGAAGAAGAAAAAAAAGCACAAATTCACTTTGTTCCTCTTGATGCCAGAAGAGTTGGGGCTCCACTGCTGTAACTCATTGTGTTGCAGTGATTCACTCTGCCCGTCTTCATGTCCTGCCATTCACAACAACAAAATAAAGAGAAAAGTGGAAGAAATGTCAGAAATAATAATAATTTACATTCAGTTTTTGCAGTGCGGTTTTGTCATAAAGAAAACAGACCAACCTCGGTAAGAGCTGGTTTGTGGACACAGTGCACGTAGGGTTTGGGCTCCTGTTCAATTCCTCCTTTAAACGTTTTGTAACAGACGGCACAGTCTATCAGCGGCTGCATGAACGAACACACACACACACACACACACACACACACACACACACACACACACACACACACACACACACACACACAACACAGCGTAGACGAGTCAGAGCAGGAATTCTCAACTCAAATTCCACATCTTCTGAGTTCAGTAAATCATATAAAACTTACTCTGTCGTTTCTGAACTGGCACGATGTGGAGTTGACCGTTCCTTTTTGACACTTTGTGGCCTTCAGGTAGAAGTGGTGGTAGATGTAGGTCACGTCAAAACCAGGCTGAGGAGGAAGAGGATTAAATCTGAGCAATCGTCAACCAGCCTCGAAGGGTTTACTTTGAAACAATCCTCACACTATGATGATCGGAGCTCCTCGTGAGGATTTTTACTGACAATAAATCACATGAAGCCACTCAAAAATGAGCCGCAGTGCAGCGAAAGATAAACTCAGACAATGAAAAGCAAACTTATGTACCTCAATGTCTGACTTCTCGATACTTCTGAAGAAGAGAAAATGGTGCTGGATCCTGGCATGAGAGTGGAGACTCTCCAGGGCCAGATCCACTCCTTTCCTGTAGGTTTCAGGGAGTCCAGCGTAAGCCCGCTGTGCATTAGAGGAAAAGAACAAGGCTCCGACGCCGAAGAGCAGCAGCAACAACGCAGCCATCTTTCTCCCTGTGTCTGCAACAATGGGAGCGAGGGGATTGCGCAACCGCCCACCCACTCTGTTGTTTTCCTGAACATCCAGTCCTCCTCGCCCCGGGAGAAAACAGTCTGGAAAGCGAGAACATTACTTCTTTTCCTTGACCGTCTGTATTTGATTTACAGCAGATTTCAACATGAGAGCTCAATGCACTGCAACTTAGAAATAAAGCAGAAAAAAAGTGTTTTTTAAAACTGGTCTTGCAAAACCAAAATGCCCTGCATGGCCGAGGTAACACGTTAGGGGCCCAATACACTGCAACTGATAAAACACATGCAGACAGAGGGAAGAACAATACTTTTGTTTTGGTGACGGATTGAATAAATCAACCTTTATGGACCGCAAATGAACCATTTGAGAATTTTTAGAGCAAATCTGCAAACTCAGATATCTGAAATGTGACAAGGGGTCCTGGAGAGACGCCTCTCTTTCTCCTAGTTTGTCATTTGAAGGCAAAGAAACGTATATAGAAAAGTCTGAAATGTTAATGTAACTGAATCGTTTAATCTGGAACCACTTATCTAAGCAATGTCAAAGTTTGTGTGACGAACGTTTATCACTTTTCTCATAAAGCAGAAAAAGGTTTAAAAACTATTCTTGCAAAAAAAAAAAAAATATATATCTTTATACTGTTGTGTTCTGTGCAGCATCACGTTTCAGTATTTGGTAGTTTTTTTGCATTTGCATCGTGATTCTTGGTTGTTTTTTTTATTTGCATTGTGATTCTTGGTTGTTTTTTTTATTTGCATCGTGGTTCTTGGTTGTTTTTTTTATTTGCATCTTGTGTCTTGGTTGTTTTGTGTGTGTGCATCATGTCTCTGTATTGTGTTTTCTAACTTTGCAGCACGTTTTTCTACCTTCTGATGGTTGTCACACTGGCAGAGATATTCTCTCTACCTGAATATATTTTCTTCGATACACAAAAAACACGACAGAACAACAGCCAGGATAAATATAAAATAACTTTTATGTGTCATCAATATTTCAACCTTTAATGTACAAGGGAACATCAGCAAATAGCCTTTCAGGCCGTCTATTGCTTTTGAAATGGAACAAAATATCATTATCAGCATGTTGCTACTTTGACAGATACTTTGGCATACACAGACCAACTTCACTCCATCCACAGGCACACGAAGCAAACATAAAACTGACACTGCCAACTTCCACGGACATGATGCAGCCAAGTGTGTGTGTGTGTGTGTGTACATTTAAAAAAAACAAAAAAAAACAAAAAACAAATCAACATAAGCAGCAATAATGCCTCATATTGCAACAGATAAATAATGGAGAGATGTTTGATTTTTGAGCGTCTTCAAAAGTGCAAACTATTGTCGGATGCGTGTCGTCCTTAGAAACACAACAAACACTGGTAGCTGATCACTTCATGGTCCCAGAGGCACTTGAGATTTTGTGCGCCTTTTTTCTTCTTCTTTTTTTTTGTTTTTAAACGCCAAAACAGGCACAAGATCACAAGGGCAGTCAGGCGGAGACGGGACAGTTCAGAGGGGAAGTAGCGAAATACACACTTGAGAGTAACAGAGGACTGAAAATTTCAGTTATTTGACACAGTCAAAGCTTTAACCAATCCATGTCACACTGATACAACATGACATAAAACAAAACAAAAATACATATATATAAATATATATATATTTTTTAAAAGCCTTCCCTCTAGGTAATGCATGAATATTGAGATTGTCTACACAGCTTGTGTGTAAATTTGGTCGACCAAGTTCACGCGTGCGAATGAAATGTTTGAATTAGTCGATGCCAAAAAAAAATTATATCGCAAAGTTATATTAAAAAAATGTTAACACGAGGAATGTTGTACTTAGAAATTTTGTTAATTTAGGCTCCTTCGAGAAACATCGTTACAGTAGGAGATGTGAGATGGCTGAACTGCAGCTTATTGTTCTGATCACAAAACTATTTACAAGAGACATTTGGCACTTGGACAAAGAAACCAATAAATTACAGTGATTCCCATAAACACACCAAGTGAAACAAACTCTACATTGATACATTAGTGCCCTAAACATGTGCGTGGAGACATTGAATATATATATATATATATATATATATATATATATATATATATATATATATAATGCCAGTGTTAATCTTCTGTTATGGTCAGAAATATGTTTTCACGTCATTAGACCTCCCAAGATATCCCAACTGTCACCTAAACTCTATATTGTGAAAGAAGGACAGGCTAAAAATTAATCACAGATAGTCACATAACAAACCAGCTAAAGCAACATTGATATTTAAGGGATTAAAGAGGATGCGAAGAGGATAAAAGTTATTACATAAAATACAGTCATTGTTCAGATTTGGTGTCATTAAAAAAGTGCCACGAGCTTAGGGAGGCGGGTAAAGTGATCAGCTGTCTAAAATAAGACAGAAAAAAAACAAAAAACACCTCAATATACCTTTTTTCGTTCCTTCATAAGGCGCTTGGTGAGCTTAAAACATGAACAAAAACCAACAAACTTGAATAGATAAGTGTGTTAATATAAAAGACTATCTCCCATATTTCCTCCACATATTCAATGTGAATCAGAGCAACCATTCAGGGCAAAAAAATTCATCAGTCTTGCAAATCTATCTACTGTAATCGCATTTAATTTCGAGCTCGAGATCACATTATTTGATTTGGAAACTCTTGTCCCCTGAAATATATATTTTTAAAAAGCATATTGTGAGTGAACACGCCGTCGACTGTTTTAAATCTCGGTCGGATGCTGTTAACCTCCAGCAATCTGATAAAAAGCTACTTAAATAGTTGGACCGGAGTAACGACCAACTAGACCGCCGTCATATTGTTCACGTCTCGGTGACAATGAAGAGGGTGCACAGTGATGTGGCATCGGATTGTGAGTGTTTCAAGTTTGAAGGATCTCATTGGTTGGTAGAGCGAGTCAAACATGATTTGGGTGAGTCAAGCGGTGACATGAGGGGTCGTCGCGGGTTAGACGGGCATGTGCATCTCCGAGTACTCGTCGTGACACTCGCGCTCGTCAAACTTCGGCTCTGCGTCGTCCGCATCCAGCTGGAGGAGAGAGAGAAGACGCGTCAGGATTTATTTATTTTGGATTTGCGTTAAGATTCAGCAAATTTCACATTTTATATAAAACATTTTCTAAAAAAAGAAAAAAGGTTACACTCAGTGTGAGGCATCATGAATATATTTTGTTCCTTGATATAATCTGTGTAGTTACTCATCAATTTTAAAGAAATATCCTACATTTCCCAGAATGCCTTAGAAGTAAGCTCCATTTCTTTGTCATCCGTGTCATTTTTCTATGTCACAGTAGAAATGTTTTGTATCTTTATTGTAAAAAGTCAGCACACAACAATCAGACGTCACATCTTGAGGAGAGGAAAAGGGGGAATTACATATAAAGATAACCTAAAAAAAAACATACACAAACTGCAGCAAAACATGCACAAAATACAATTATAGAAATTTAATAAATATAAAAATAAATTGGTAAACAAATATCAATTCATAATTGATATTTGGCAGAATTCAAACAAAAGTCTGAAACTATTATCGATGTCAGTGCCAATCGAACTGTTACAGGGATGGATTTTGTGCAGGAGTTCAGGTAGTGGTGCGGGTGTATAAAGCAGCGTATTGCGCCCTCTTGTGGCCAACTTACACATGCAATCTCTCTGGTGGTGAAGATGCGGCTCAGCAGGAACATCTTGACGGGGATGGTGAGGATGAGGACGAAGGGGAAAGCCAGCGAGGCCTGTGTCGACATAACGGCCCACAGAGCCGCCAAACACACCACCTGGATGCAGGTGAACAGATGCATACGCAGCGTGCGGACCTGAAGGAAACAAGAGATTATTCATAAAAACTCACTAGCACAAGAGGGAGACCACATAAAAAAGACCTTTTAGTGAGAAACAATTGTTCAGAGTTGTAGAGTACACCAATAAATAATTAATCAACAAATAAAACACTTAAGATTATCAGTTGCAGCCCTAATACTTTCATATATTATATTCCTGAATGTCAACATGTTGGATATGATGCTCCTGTCAATAAGATATTCCGGTGTGCAAGAACTTTAATTTAATCTATTTAATTCCAATTAGGAGAAAATTAGGTGAAAAATTTGGATAATTATTTCATAACTTATCCAATGACAAGAAGAAATATCTGAAAAGCTAGTTAGATTAGCTAGATTCAATTATTATTTCTTAAACCTAAAGCCTCATCTATACTTTATGTGAAAACATGCTCGGCCTACATCACAAACAATAACGCTCTTCTTACCTTGCGTACGTAGGTGTGGTCAGGGTGATACTTTGGTGGCATGAGCAGCAGCATCATCCGCTCCGTTAGCTGGATACCGTTCAGGGACATCACGCCCATGTAGAGGAAGATACCGAACAGCACCGCCAGGGGGATCTTACGCAACAGGTCACCGATCACAATGGACATGCCTGTGGGGGAGGAAGAAATGGGAAATTAAATGCTGAATATCCCTTTTTTTTTTCTCTCAACAGATATTGGCTTCAACAAGTGGAAAGAGCAGTGTAGTGGCCATTTGTCGTATAAATAATTTAAAAAAAAAAACTAAATCAAACGGCCACTGATGCACCATGAGTTTGTGGTTTAACGCGGGCAAAAGAAACGCACTTTCCACATGATTCTTATTATTTATTTAAAAACAAACAAAACAAAAGAACAAAAGAAGTCCAAATGCTACTTCTCCTGCACTGGTAAAAAAAAAACATGAGCCCACCCAGGTGCATTCTGGTCCTACACCTGCCTGCTCCTAATTATAAAACCCAGGTGCCCACAGCTTCACCCAATTAGTAAACAAAAAACTATCAAAAGAAAAAGCTAGCCTAATACATAAAAAATAAATAAATAAATAAATAAAAAAATCAACCTAAACAAGTAAACACCCAAAATAACCAAATAATACTACTTGTGAACAAAAACAACCAAATACTAACATTAAATAAATAGCTCCAACAAGCAGTGAGGAGGTTTCAATGACCGACACTCACCAACCATGATGGCCACCAGGAGCCCGGTGACCCTCTGCTCCTTCACCTCCTGGATGCGAGGCTTGTCTCCGGGGGCGACGGCCTTGCTCATGACGGTGAGGGCGTTGACGTGGGTCACCGAGCGGACGGTCGCGGCCGCCATCCACGGCAGGCCGAACAGAGCCGAGCAGCCGCCCAGCACCACGATCAGCAGCAGGTCCAGGTGGAAACCAGAGCCCTTCACCAGCATCCGCTCCTTCTTACTCACTATCAGGCTGCAGGGAGTCGCAGGAACACCGATGGAAACACGCTTTCAGATGAACGACTTCAACACCTCTCAAAATGCAATACAGAATCACAAAATACTGTAGTCCAAAATATATATTAATAAGTGTAAACTGACCATAAAATCTAGTAACATATATAGTGTGGTAAATAAATGTTAAATAATAAAGTTTTAAAATAATAAAATCTTAGATTATTGTATCCTTTTTTTGTTACGGTCATCATTTTAAAGTGTTCTAATTTATTAAATGCCACTAAAGGTGATAGTGTAATGTCTTTGTATTGTTTGGCTTTTATGATATCATTGGTTGTTACATATTGTTAATGAGCAAACACTGTATCACAAGCAATTTTAATAAATGTATTATTACCTGCATAATGATATACAGTCGTTTATAAAATATTAAAATAGGTTTTTAATATATTTGAAGATGAAACTAATAATAACATTGCTCTTATTTAAAATCTATTACATTATTATATTTATAAAAATTATAATGCTGGTGAAAATGGTTATGGTAAGGATTATTAATTTACTTCCTTCCCCTTTTATTTTATGTATTTAAATATTTTAAATGATGTTCTGATTGTTTTCTTTTTTAATTCATACATATTTTTATGTTTTTAAGGTGCTCAATAAATAAATAAATATAAATACATATCTTATAATATAACTATTTAATAATTTAAACATTTTTTATTACTATTTTTAAACTGGAAATTGCTACACTATGTTTGTGTAAGACTATAAATCCAACTTTACGACTTTGTTATATCCGTTTCGGGCTGTACCGTAGAGATTAGTCAAACTCAATCCAAACAAACGGACTCTTAAAATGTCATATTGTTGAGTAGTTCTGATGGTAATCCTTCGTTGTGTGAGTCGTAACTCACGTGGTGATCTGAGTCTCCATGAAGATGAGGATGAAAACCAGCAGAGCGGGCAAACAGCAGGCGAACATCATCCAGATGGGGAATTCTCCGTTGGTACCCAGAGGACTGATGACCCATTTGCGCTTCAGAGGACTCGTCACAGAGAAACCATTCGGAACGGTCAGTTTCTGAACGACGACAGAAAAGAAGAAGAAGAAGAAGAAGAAGAAGATGAAGATGAGGATGATGAGGATTTTCCACGTTGTTGGGAATCTTAAGCAGCCAGAAGGTCAAACATTTTTAAAACGGAGTGGTAGTATCTGAGCGTTACCTGTGTGTAAGTGTCGTCTATACTGTAATCCACCAGGACCATGATGAGGATGGCAATCGGGACGCCGAAATCTCCAATCATCCTGCGCAACTTAACACATAAGATGTGATAGTTTGAGCCCAACTGTCAGCTTTTGGGAAATATGAAACCACTCTCACGTCTCTGCATTAAGTATGAAGCTACAGCCTGTTAGCTTAGCTTAGCACAAAGACTGGAAACAGAAGGAAACATCTCAAACTCACTAATCAACACCTTATATTTAGTTTTTCCTTTGCTGAGAATTTCCCAAAAATGTCAAAACAATTCCTTCAGTGGTCCAAAAAAATAAATAAACGAAGTCTAACGCGACAACTGGGCAAACTCAAGCAAGGTTAAGGAAAGATGTGAGTTACATATGAAGGGGTTAATGTTGGAGAACTGGCGTTTTAAAGTGAATTTGGTTCCTCACCCTTCCGGGGAAGAACGCACTGTTCTTGAACTTGCGCAGGTAGAAAGCAATGAAAAAGGTTCCGGCCATGAGAACCAGAGAGAGCAGCGCGGTGTTGGGCTCGCCTCGGACCGTCACCGGCAGGGTGCTGTTGCTCAGCACGAGTGTGATATTTTCTGTCGAGGCGTCCACTTCCGTGCCGTTGTTGAGGGAGCAACTTTTCAGCGGGTGCTCCTTGAAAATCTGCCAGACGACACAGAAGGTTCAAATTATTGCAAAAAAAAAAATATATTTCACATCACAAATATGTACGCGCACATGGATCACTCTTAGGTACCACAACCACACTTTCTGGAAAACGAGATTATCCCCGAAGCCAAAGGCCTTTCAAGTCCGTGCCATAAAACTCTAAAAATAGCAAACCTTCCAAAATCATAAGCCTGGATAATAGTTAAACTTTTAATCCATTTAACTTTCAAGGCCAATCAATCACAAAAGATTTTAAATGCACTCGTTAGAAAAACATACTCATTTCGACCCCGAGATTTGAATATTGTCCAAAGACTAGTCTGTTCGGTTTAGTGTCGGGGACGTGAACGCTCAGCGTGGCAACTAAAACTTTTCGTAATCAGGGAGTTGTTATTTCAGGTCTCAGGTGTACCCTGCCGAGCTTGATGAAGGTCTCGCAGATGAAGATGAGGGAGATGAGGAAGGAGAAGATCTCCTGGGTGAAGCGGGAGACGAAGCGGACCAGGAAGCTTCCCTCGAAGGCCACCATGACGATCACGATGGCGATGAGCCAAAACCCGATCCAGACGCGGCCGGTCAGGTACTCCATGTCGTTGGCTTTGCAGAACTGTGAGGACGCAGAGCCAAGAAACTCATCGACTGGAAGAATGTTTTTATTATTAATGTTATTTGTTTTACCTGCTCTGCCTACTGGTTTGAGCTCAGTTGGAAAAAGGGTGACGTCACATACTTTGTGCACCAATCAGCAGGAAGCAACATTTTAAACATATTCTAGTGAACTGTGACAGTTGAGTTGTTTGCTTTATTTCCACTTTGAGTGTTTAAAAGAAAAAGTTCAACATGTTGTGAAACACGCTTATATTTGGTATTTACTGTACAACTCTCACGTCCTTCTGTTACAGATAAGATATCCTTTATTATTATTATTATTATTATTATTATTATAATAATAATAATAATAATAATAATAATAATAATAAGCATTATGACTGAAAACAGAGGGAAAGCATTAGCCTGGCTCTGTCCAGATGTAACAAATTCCACAACACATAACCCCCTTGAAACCTTTAACAGTTGTTATGCGTCAGACCATTTCTTGGCTGACCTCAGTCACTTCCTGGATTCTCCACTGGCGACCTAGCAACCTCACTATGACAACAAGACTTCAGGAGGTTACTCCTTCCGGCCAAGAAATGGCCCATAACTCCTCTCGAACCACAACATGTCGTATTTATACTACAGTTTTTGTACCGATTAAACAAACAAGACATCAGATGTTGTTGCTGGTAGTTAAATTGTGTTTGCTCTGGACAGAGGCGAGCTAGCTCCCTGTTTTGTGCTAAGCTAAGCTAAGCTAAGCAGCTTCATATTTAGCATACAGATAGAGATCTTCTCATCCTAACTCTCGACAAGAACGTGAATCTGCTTCTAAACTGGATTTTATATTGGAGGCTGCTGTTATTACGCTCACAGTCAGTTGTCGTTGTTGTTGTTGATCAACTTACACTGTAAAAGGCTTCTTCAAAGACCAGCAGGGGTCCGGAGAAACCCACAACGAGTAGCGGCTGCGCGCCGAGCAAGCAGAAGACCACACCCTGCACCGCTGTGGACACAATCAGCTCAGAAACACCAATCAGACCGTCCGTCTTCTCGCCTAGCAACAGACAAACAAATTAACACGGTAATGAACACCAACAAGGTTCAATGGTTCGTTAATAGATCACGGAGGGAACCGTCAAGACAAAAACATTAATAAGGGCTTTTCGACATATGAGACGATCAACTGCGAATCCACGGTAACTCGACTCCCGCTTCCCCGCGAGCAACTCACCCAGTAGGCCTCCGAATGTTATGGCTGGAGAGAGGGCGGCAAAGTAGATGAAGATAACGGCGGCCATGCACTGACTGTTCAGGGCATCCTTGAAGTCGCTGAGGTACTTTGGGTAACGGCGCCGCACGTCTCGTACCAGCCCCCCAAAGGGCCGTCTGGTGCGCTCTAAAGGGTCGTCTGACTTCTTCAAGGGTGTGAGGAGGGCCTCTGTGCGGCGGGAAACAGCGGGTTGTTAAGTCGCAGAACAGCAGCTGACATTTTCCTTCGATACAGCAACAAATTATGTGATTTATTACCTTTTTCTTCGAGGCTTTTAGGCTCCTTGGCCAGCTTGACCCCCTGCTCCTCCCTCTTGCGCAACATCTCCCTCTGAAAGCGTGCGACGGAGCGCAGCAGCTCATCGCCTCCCATCTCGGAAGGCGGCAGCACGATGCTGCAGTCCAGGAAGCTGTTGATGGCGTTCAGCAGGTCCTGTCTGTCGTCCGCCAGGTAACCCGCCTCATGGAATTGCTGGATGGAAATTCAGATATAAAAAAACAGATGTAACCAATAAAATACTACACGATAGCTCCCTTCTAAACTATTGTTCTTTATCTCTTGTTTGAAATAAAAATTGGATTGTTGCCACATAAACTGGCACTTTGCTGATAAAATAAAATTAGATAGCTCGAGGAGACAACATGAAATCATTAAACCTAAAACCTGCTTTTTCAGCCAGGCTTTTGATAAAGAATAGTTCATAGACATGATGTAAATAAAATTATTCACTTACTTTATTGAAATGAAGTTGTAAAATTCCATTCCATTTGTTTTTTATTTGTTACTTTAAATTGTATTTCAGCTGTAAACTTTTATTCTATTTTATTGTTATTTTATTAATCAGTTATTTTATTGTATTATTTGAACTGCAATAACCTGTATGAGAGGTGCAATACAAATACAGTTTGATGATTGTTTGAAGAAACATAATTTCCATTGATAACTGAGGACCGTGCGTGTTGAAGGTGAACAATAAGACAATACAACTGACTTTCCATGTGTGATGGGAATACTTTGTGATAAAGTCTACGGAAATATATGGAATCATATGGCAGAAGGTTTGGGGATTTTTGCGATTCCTCCAAACCTGGGTTGAATTAAACATGAACAATGTGTCACGTATTGGTCTAATGGAAATGATTAGACCGGTCCTTTAGGAACGGAAGAGTCCAAATGTGTCATCTTTTAAAAACTGGTTACATTTGTAAGTTATACTTCCGTCATGTCAGATCATTTCAAAACAAATCAAGAAAAATGAAAATGATGAAGGAATTTGAAAAAATAATTCTGTTACTTCCGAAGGGAACACATTTAATCTTTCTAGTTAACTCAATTATGTTTGTGTTTGTCTTCGCATTGTATCCATGAAATGTTATATAAAAATGTAAAAGCTTGTCCATAATGGCATGGAGCTAAATTATAATTCTTGAGGGAAAATAAAATATTATTGTTTCCTTGTTCCTCAAATTTTATGCGATTTGTATATGAATAATCAGTATCCCTCAATGTCTACAGCTCGCTCACCTTGTCGGACATGAGTGTGGAGATGGAGCGTCCGATCTGGTGATAGTCCATGCTGGTGGTGGGGGGTCCCAGCAGAACAAAGAGGAACCTGACCGGTACGGGGACCTCGAGGACGGACTCCAGCTCCACGGCCTCCTGCAGTCGCACAAACGCCATGGTGGGCTGCTCCAGGAAGTCCACGCTGCCTGGGAGATGGGCGGTGACGCAACAGTCAAGAAGCAGGCAGCACTCAACTCAAGGGATTTTAAATTGATAAGATATTTTAAGTTGTGTGTGTGTGTGTGTGTGTGTGTGGTCTTCAAGACTCACCCACAAGGACAACAGTGGCCTCGGCATTTTCAGGAATCTTCTCCAGCAGCTTCAGCTCATGTTTGGATTTGGACCGATGCATGCCGGACACCGACATCGTCTCCTTCTGCTGCAAATCGAAAGAGACACGAGAAGCACAATCAGGACAACGAAGGGTAACTTGTAATCAGAGATTTCTTTTCCAAAAAAAATCAGCACTAGACTTACCTGTGGCTCGTTCTTCTCCATGTCGACCCGCGTCTCCGCGTCCCCCACGGTGTGGCCGCCGCCGCCGCCGCCGCCGCCGCCGCCGCCGCCGCCCATGAGCGGGTCGGTCACCAACGGCTCAGGCTGATGGCTGTGATTGGCACTGTGGTGATGAGTCATCAGGCTGCCCAGGCTGGCCGCGGAGATGTTCCTGGGGAAAGGGCTGCTGTGCTCCTTCTCGTCGCTCGGGTGACTAAGGGAGGCGGGGAGAGGAAGAGAGAGGGTGAGCAGGAGGAAGAGAGGCAGTGACAAGGCATGAAGCCACCTACTAGCAGGACGTGTGCAGCAGTGACAGAAAAGTCGGTTTAATTCTCGTTTATCCTCAGAATTAACCGTATGAAACAGTATTAGCTTCAGAAGGTCAAAGTGTAGACTTGTGTCAACATGCACGCTGTAATGATTAAAAGCATTACCAGGAGGCATACCATATAAACGTATATATGGTCAGTATGCAGCTGAGGACAATTGTTGCATGGCATCCCCATTACTCTCTCCCCACATCTCCTGTGTCTCAACTGATAATGAATTAGAAGGGTAATAAGTAAGGTTTTTACTACCCAATAGTTGAACATGACCATCATATACAGCTTGTTCAGCTGTTTACAAAATTTGTGATATTTATTTATATATATTAAACCGATTTTTCCTTCTCACATTGTTCCAACTTTGAGGGATTTTGAGAAGCCTAAAGAAGTGGGAATCAAGCATTTTAGCAAATGTCAGACAAAATTTCTCGAATTTCTGCAACATAATAATAATAATCATAATAATAATAATAATAATAATGCAATGGTTGATTTGCAGTCTATTACTCCAAATAAATCTGTGTGCTCCAGTCCCGTTTTCCTCATCCTTGTTGTGAGAAGCACCTGATTCAGCTGCACATTACCGGAAGATGCACGGAGAACCGCTTTTCACCTGATCTCACCATCCACCTGACTTCACTTAAAAGGTAACAGTGAGTATTTGATGAGAGTTGTTCATAAATACCAAGATATCTGCCTTTCTAGCCTATTACAAGCAAACATTTGATTTCACAAAACAGTGCTTTCAAAACTAAAAGAGCCAATAACAATGTAGTCGTAATATTGCAGTAAAACTTTGCCTCAAACTTACTTCTGATTCTTGGATGAAAAACAAAATCAGTCAAGCTGAATTCCATCACTACTACTTAATATCCTCTTAAAAAGGGACATGACTGCTCGTTTGTTGCAGTCTGGTGCTGCAGGTCACCTGTGTTTCAGCAGCAGGGCCCTCAGGACATTGGCTCGGTCCTCAGCTTTGATCTGGTCAGATATGATCATCTGTTCCACCACCTGGTGGGCGATGCCCGGCAGGGTCTTCTGGTCCAGGTCCAACAGCACTGCACCTGTGGCCGGAGACATACTGAGCTCAGCGGTCTGCATCGCTGACTTTCTAGGCTTAAAAATTAACTCCGCTTTCATTTCTTACCGTGCGAGATGGTCTTTCGGAGCTCCAGCAAACTGCGGAAAGACAGCGAGGCCACGTGAGGTTTCCCCCAGCGGTCGGTCTCCTCCTCGACGTCCTCCTCAAACTTGATCCATCGAGCCGTCTCCTTCCACTGCATCTCCTGGTTCTTGTCCATAGTCAGCTCATTCAGCTCCACAAACACCTGGAGACACCACCACACAGGAACACACGTGTAGGTGAGACAGAGAACATCCATACCGTCCACACAAAACCACATGCACGCTCAGCTCGTGCCAAATATTCAACTCAATAGCCAAAGCACTTTGTATTTAGTCGGTCGATTCAGTGGAGCATTTTGCACATCAGACTCCATGCTACCGGGTTACCAGGTGATTTATTTAAATTCACTCCACACACACAAAAGATACATCTTGTCCATGTTATCACTTTAGATGTTCAACTTAAAAAAAGTTGCATAAAAACACAAGAAAAACAGCCATGACATCTTAAAAGTGTAATGGTCACCGGAGAGACCATAATCTGCAGCTGTCCCAGCATCAAATATCTGTTAAGTTATTAATTGATCACCATGCTGGTCAGTCACAATCCCCTGTGAGCTGAAGACCAAGAACTCTTGGAAAAACTCTCCCTTAACAGTGCATCGCCTGCATGCCTGTGAAGTCACGCTCACACGGATCAAACCTGACTCTGGCCGGTCACCCAGCCTCACCTTCTGGTACCGAGCCATCACGGAGTCCGCGTCCAGCAGGACGCCTTCGAGACGCGAGGCAGAGCGGTACAGAACCACCGGTAACGACTGGAGGAGCGAGACGGTGCAGGAGAGGACTCAAACACTGATCCAACGGGCAGCGGCACAAAGGACGGGACCCTCACTTTTACACACATAGCCACAGGTAACGCTTCATCACACGCACACACACCTGACAGGGACCTGTTGTTTACGCGGGCTGCTGGGGGCTCAGAGCGGGGTGTGTGTGTGTGTGTGTGTGTGTGTGTGTGTGTGTGTGTGTGTGTGTGTGTGTGTGTGTGTGTGTGTGTGTGTGTAAAACATAGCCCTCCCTCCCTCCCTCCCTCCCTCCCTCTCAGTGTCTGGTTACCAGAGCTTCTCTCTGCCCTCTTTTTCTTTTCCGTGTGTGAAAGGAAAGATCTCATTCATTCATTTTTAATGGTCTCCTTCCCTCCCTGTCCTATCCACAAAAGGAGACAGGGCAGTGCTAAATTTGAGAGGGAAAGATGAGAAAACATTTCCCAGCATTTGCTGTTACATTTTTTTTTTTAATAAATTTTAGTCTGAAGTAGAATATAAAGATTAAAACATAGCATTTAAAAAATAGTTCCCCATAAAACTTCCTTGATTTGCAGCTGAATGTAAAAAGCCCAGTCAGTAATTTTTCAGACCAAATAAATAACAGGTCTTATTTCTATAAAACACATAACATTTGCCAAACCTTTATACTTCAGTTAGTCAACACATTACAAGTCAATTTTAATGTTAATTCTGGGTTGCAATGTTGCCGAAACAAGTAGTTTATTAATAGATAATTAAATCGACAAAACATTCCGTTTCATATAATTCAATATTTCTGGGGTTGGGCAATTTTACGAAACATTTAAAGAATTAACTAATGATTAAAATAATCATGAGTTGCAGCCCAAATTATCGTATATTTGTTTCTCAAGGATAGATTTCTTAAAATCCTGAAAATAGTTGTTGCAGGAAAGCTTCATTATTTCTTAAACCTGTAACTTGCAATTATTATTTATCTATTTACTGATATTTTGTAATTCAAACGATTGATTGCAATCAATTATTTGCAAAAATAGTTGAGGATGATGAAAATGATCATAAGCGGTCGCCCTAGTTTTGATTTCTGATGGAGTTGACTCTTGTTTCCCTTTAGCTCACAGCTCGTGTCTTAAATATTACCAAAACCAAATGATTCTACCCAAGTCATTTATAGTAACAAAAGTAAACACTTCCCCAAAAAAGAAATGTTTGTATCGATGAGGCTGAAAAACGGGACAAACATCGTCTTACTTGTTGGGCATTAGTTCGTGTGTGTCGGGCTTCACGCCTCACCTCGTGTGGGGTTCGGTCCTGCTTGCGGCTGCGAGTGGTCGGCTCTTTGTGGTCCTTGCCGGTGTGCACCACTTGTCCCTTGGTGCTCTTTCTGACCAGGTGTCTGCGCACGCCGGGGACATCTTCAAAACGATGACCTGGAAGAGAAGAAGAGGGAAGTGTGAGATGTGTTGAGGAATACAGAGAAGGCGGACGGGCAATGACTTTAAACGTCAGACAAAAGCAAACAGCATAGGACTCAATGCACGTGGCATCCAAATAATATAACTGGAAATTAAATCCCTGCACAGCGCATAGGCTGAACAATGTTACGTCTTATTTTGTGCTTCTGCAGCCCTCAGCATGCACACGTTGACCTTACACCCCAAGTTCAAATCTCAGCCCACCCTTTGCTTTTGTCTCGGTGGTCCCTCAGCAGGGAGTAGAGTTACTCAGGCTGGCATCACACCAGGCACTGAGAAGGATGTGGAGAGAGACACCAGATGGCACAGATACAACACCGCCAGTAGGAATTGTCCCATCAGGTGTTACGAGTTCAAAATATAAAAAAAAAAGCAAAAACTATAACGAGCAACTGAACTTCTCTTCCCAAAACCATAATAGAAAATTCGTACAGGTACAGTAATAAGTGAGATTCCCTCCAAGAATACCCATTTCCTTACCTTTATCAGAGCTTGTACGTCCTATAAAACAAACCGTGATGCTTTTAGGGGTCTTCATCAATGTTTCAAGTCATTGCGAGTTCAGAGAAAAACAAATGTTGGTCCAAAACTGAGATTTTCAGCTGTACTTAAAATTCTTTCCTGAAAGTGTCCCTTGTCAGGTCGCTTCATGAAGTCTGAGGTTTGGGGGGCAGACCCTGGAGTAAAACGAGGCCTGACTGGCATGAGGCTCTTGAAGGAAGAGGAGGGTTTGTGGTGGGCGTACGGTGACTGCTGGCTGACTACGTGACGCCCTCAAACTGAAGCGTGCAACAGGTCTTGTTTAACGAATCAGAAAAAAAAAAAGTTGCCGTTTTTTTTTGACCGGCGCCTGACCCCGCTGAAACTATCAGACTGCATCAGTGAGCAGAGGTGTTAATTCGCTCAGGTCGCACAAAAGGGGAAGCAGTGATCTAATAATTCCTATTGTTGAGCAGCAGCCAGAGACAGAGACACTTTCCCAGGATGATTTACGGTGGCGGGATTCAGATAAAAGAAGACAGAGAATACGTGGTGATGAACACGTTGGGAGGCTCGACTCTGCGTCACTAATCCCTATAAAGACCAAATATCTAGACAACACTAAGCCCATACCTCCACCCACAGCTTCTTTATGTTGCCTTTGAGTCTACTTAACTCTCCCCTCTTTGTTTCATTCCACTAATGAATGAAGATTGTTAACTGAGATCCAGGTTTCACAATTAGCCGCCATGTTGGCTTGGGCCCGAGTCCAAGGGCCTCAGCTGACAGCGGGAACGGCTAATTTAATAATGTGGGCCTGTCTGCCACACTCTCTGATAAACTGCTGCACTCTCCTCAGGGGTCGGCTCCCTTACGTAAATCTCCCCGGCCCTGAACACAACCCCACGCTGGGGCCGGTGGCTGGGAACGTCACAGGGCAGCGGGGAGCCGACCGCAATGTAGAAGGCCCTGGAGGTGGCCACCCCCCCACCCTCCCCCTCCGCACTCGCCCCAATGTTTCTGGAGGAATCTGAGCATCAACGAAGACTTGCCGTCTAATCACAACAATAATAATTCAGAGGCAACACATTTCTAAAAACTGGGGAGGTTGAAAAATGCAGTTTACATCCATGTCTGTGCAAAATGTCATCACTTCATCGTCTTCTCCTGCCAGACATTTGTGTGTGAAATTGCCACAGTTAGATTAATGTTTTTTTATGAGGTCACAGTGACCTTTGACCACCAAAAGCTAATCAGTTCATCCTCGAGTCCAGACGGACATTTAAGCCAAATTTTAATAAATTCCCTCAGCGAGAATAGACCGGACAGACGGACGGACAACCCGAAAACACGTCAGGCATGAAAATACACACAAAACACCAGCAGTCAGCCACACATGCTGGAGGGAATCCAACGACCACACATTTGGATTCATTCAAACATTTGTGGAAAATATCTGGTAGGATTAACAAAAGTAAAAAGACAAATGTCTTCTAAAATATGTTTAAAGTTTAAGCCTGTAATCTTTGCATATTTGACCAGGACCCAAGACTCGCATATTACGACTTTATGTTTTTATATCTAAATTGATTTTACTGCAGAACTTTGATGGGTGGTAATACTCTGCGGGTTCACAAGTAGTCATATGATTAATTGTTAATATAAAATAATGATTATAGCCTAAGAACCCATAACAATAAGCACTGGGGTTTATTTCATATGGAAGTGACCTACTGTATTCTCTCAAATGTCTCAAAATCTACTTAATTCAAGTAATCAACTCGTGTCCTTATCACCCACCAGGTGAACTAAAGTCCTCAAAGCAAGTTTTAAGAACATGAAATCTGCCCCGTGAGGATTCATCTGTACTCACTCTTGATGCCGTCCAGGTCGGCGGAGGCCAGCGTCTGAGCCTCGCTCTCGTCCGTGGGGATGCGTTGGTACTTGGCCTGCTCCGCACCCGTCATGTTGCCCGTGCGTCTGCGCTCCTGCAGGTCGTAGCCGCGGCTGGTGGAGGACACCCGGGCCAGTGGTACGTGTTCAGGTGGCTCCGACTGGGGGGAGGGGCTGGCAGCGTCGGATGAGGCCGGCTTACTAGATAAGAGCAGAAAAACACAAAGTTGTGGCTCAGAAAATGACGTGTGGTTGTATTATTGTTATTTTCCACAAGAACGTTTTTTTACAGGTGAAGCTAGAAACTTCCTGCCTCTGAACCATAGACATTTCTCCTCCACTGCTCTCCTTTATAGTCAATTTATTTATTTTTTTTCCCCCTGATACGTGATGATTTGGTTATTACATCAATAATATTGCCACAGTTTAGTCATCATCTTTTGATTGATGTATTAGACCACACTAATGCTGCTCTTTATAAAACAGGCTTGCATCTCTCAGCTCAAAACACTCACAATTTAAACGTACAAAACAAAAAAACATTATAAAAAAGTGAATTAAAGGTGTGAGAAAAAATTCCTCAGCCAATACAAATCCTTCAAAGCACTTTTGAAATAAACATAATTAACTCACCGTCCTTTAAACATCATTTGCCCACAGCATTTCAAAAGAAACTTTCTTTCCTCAATTATTTCCCCCGTTTAAAATCAGGATGTTTTATAAAAACCAATCCGCTGTTATTAGGTTGCTCTCCAATGGACTGAAAACAAGCAAAAAAGGTGTGTAATCGCAGCTTTACCCCAGCCAAGATTGGACCCTCGTGAAGTGGAACAGTAAATGTCATAGATGGAGCCTCGGGCTGCTGAGGTGTGTTGCGTCGTCAATAGCGACAGGTGATATATGGGTCTCCAACGAGAGGATTACTCTGGTCCATCAGATCGGGCCCAGCAGGCCCACTGGATGCCTGAGACGTGGTAACGTACAGTGTGTACCTCGCCGACCAATCAAAAATGAGCCCGAGCCGTTTCGCCCAATCAGAACGTGCGTGAGAACATTTCAGCAACAACATGCGATCATCACAGCAGGTGGAGCGCGGTTATAAAGTCTCCCAGGAGCCCTTTCTTTCAGTCCGAGAACAAGACTTAACTCACTCTGAGGAAGTGGCATCTTCAGGGTCTGCTCCCACCGCAGACTGAGGCACGATGTCGAGCTCTCGGGCCGAGTGCGGGCTCTCTTTGCCCCGTTTGTCCACATGGTCTTCATCCGAAAGAAAGAACTGTGGAGGATAGATGGAGCGCTGGTTACTAACTAATCCATAAATTAGACCAAGAACTTCACATCCTAACAGCAGAGAAACCAAACCGCCCCGTGCACATTAGTCCAAGGGCGAGACTTGAAGAGTTTTAATGAATTGGATCTTGAAAATCTATTTATTTAGATATTTCAGGGACAATTTTCTAAAAGGTATCGATTCAATGAGCAAACACTAGGTGAAAATAGGAAAAAGATATGTGAGGGGGAAAACTGGGAAATCTAAAAGGACAAAAGTCAGCAGACTAAGAAATGTCTAACCTCATTTATAAAATATATTTATTTATACTGCAACAAAAATACCAAGTGACAAAACGCTGAGGCCAAACACGAACACATAAAGCTAAAACAGTTAATTTAAAGCAAAACAACTCATCTCAATCATCCATTACAAATTACGCAGCGGTGCATTGTTAAGCATAATGACAACCACACATGAAACCCACTGATGAATGATTAAAACTACACTGAAATATTCATAGAGGAAAATTTGTTAATGCTACAACAGTGTGTGAGCAGGTTGTGTATCGGAGCGTGGACTATGGCCAATTAGTACAGCAGCACATTCCTGAACGCTCATTCACTCACATCTTAAAAGTCATATCGGACTTTAAAAGGTCGCTGTGACCCCAATTACACATTCATGAACAGTTATTATCATTTTAACTGGTCAGTATGAGAATACATAAAACCAAGGTACAAAAGGAAGCAAGTCTACAGCCCGACCAATATATAAAATAATGATTATTATTATGGAGTGTTGAATAAATAGAAGTATAGATAAGAACCTGTCTTTACATATTTTATCAGCGAGACTTCATTTTTGAGCAGTACACTCTATTATTAAGATGCTGGTGAAGTTTAAATAATAACATATTTAAACGTTTAAATACTTTGCCTGCTTTCCTCTTTATGTTCGTCATAACGCCTTGATTAAGCCGAAGCGATCGATAAATTGTCAGAAACCATTTTGATTAATTATATTTTCTTTTTTAAGTCAAAATGCCAAACGTTGATGTTTCAGCTATTTCTTTTTTCATGATACAGTAAACTGGACATTTCGGGGGTTTTGGCTGAACCAGTGAAAAATGTCGGACTCAAAAGAAGAAGAAAAATATAAAATCGATATGAAGACAATTTCCCCTATTTTGTGACATTTTATAGGCAAAACGATAGAAGATACTCAGCAGATTTATCGCAAATCAAAATAATTGTTACTTGCAGCCCTAGTTTTTGTATAAACATGTAAAAAACAAAACAATATAAGCCCAAAAAGAATACGGTCCGATACATTTGCATTAGAATATTGTTACTCCAAATACAGTGTCAAAAGACTTTCAATTTGAACCAAAACAAATCATGTGTTAATGCAGAAGTTAGTCGCGGTCAGTGCTTTTCCACTCCCTAATAAATTCCCTTAAAGTTTAACATAAAGGCGAGTGATTACCTCCACATCTTTCACTCTCTCCGACTCAGGTGGAGCGGACGTCTCCATCCCCTCGTCCTCCTCCTCCTCTTCGTCCTCTCCCTCCTCGATGGGGCCGCTGCTGAGAGCATGGCTGCTCTTGTGATCTTTGTCCTTTCTCCTTTTCTTGCTGTTCTTCTTCCTCCGGCCCTCGGAGGGCAGTTTGGACAGAGGTCGGTGGATGTGGTGAGAGGAGTGACGGTGGTCTGGGGTGGGGGGGAGATAAAGCAGAGATGCACAAACATGAGCTACTTCCATATCGAATTTTAAGTTTTTTTTTTTTTTTTTTATTTTCTGCATTGCGCAACGAGGAGAACGCCACGTGCTTACATTCAATGTCCTCCTCGTGGTAGTTGTGGTGCTGTTCATCAGGTACGGCTGCAGCGGGGCTGAGGATCTGCTGGAAGCGCTGGACCCCCAGGGATTTGTTCAGGTCCCCTTCATCCTCCTCTTCAGGGTGCGGAGTCCCGTGTAGTGCTGAGGCAGCAGGAGCCTCTGGCTGCAACACAGCAAATGACCAAATACATTAAAGAAATTAAAACAGAAGAAGAAAAAAAAAAGATCTGTCAATTGATCAGAATTTCAGAGATCCAAAGTGTTCAATAAATATGTAAGAATAAATTTTAAAAAAATAATTTAAATAAATAAATGCAGAAAAATACATAAAACGATTATTATGCAAAATAATCCAATAGATTATTATAATCTATCTCATTATAAAAAAAAATAAAAATAAAAAAAATAAATAAAAAATAAATAAAAAAGCTGCTTCTTTCCACAATAAGAGTGTACTGCAGGTCATTTTTATTTCATATAAGCAATTTATTTTTCTAATTGTCCTTCTTCCAAAGCCTGTTTAAGTAGAGAACAAAGTCTACACCATTGACACTCACACACTCAAAAACCTGCGTCGAACTAGTAGTATTGATTTGAGACTCAGCATACTGCCTTTCACCAAGCCCACCACCAGAGGGAGGTCTGATTCTACAAATTCTCCATCGTCAGGACATCATATGACGAGTCCTTACATGCCTACCCTTCTGAAAATGTGCCTGAAATTGGAAACAACAGCCATGTGCTTTGATTAGTTACTCCTTTTCCACGCTGAGGTGTGACAGGGATCATGTGGGTGATAAGAGATCTGTTTTCTTGCAGCAGGATGCCGTGCCCTGCTGCGCCCTGCTCCGCCGGTGGGATGTTGTGATAAGGATCGGCTGCAGCGACACAGCGAGTGGATCCGCTCTGGCTGACGGGATCGTAGCCGTAGCCGTCAGAGTAATTGTTGCCATGACTACCGCGCAGGTGCCTCAGATCCCGCGGCGAACCCTTTCCTGGAGGCATAAACTCAGGGGCCACAAGTCATCTGATGCTCCCACAAAAAAAAAGGTTCTCAGGACACACCCAAGATGTCAAATCGTATATTAGGTTTTCTTCAGTGCTGCAGGGAGTAACAGAAAGCACGTGGTGACTCCTCCACCTGCAGCGCCTGCTTACATTTGTGTCAGACTCTCACTACTATGCACAGCAGACTGCTAAAAAACACACACACACACCAAAATTTCAAAAGGGAAATACTTTACTTATTACGTCACAACATTTATCTGACAGCTTTAATTCCGCATTTGGGAATCTTTAACAATGTACTCTTATTTATAAGCTTATTAGACGTTTTTTCAGGGGCCATTTTTTCTGCAGGATGAGTACATTTACTCTTGAGAATTTGTACTTATTACAGAGAGAATTTACATGGTATCGGTGCAGTTACTCAAGTAAAAGGACTACTTTTTCTGACACGTGCAACAAGACACCAAAATAAATCTGGTTATAATATAAAATCAACTCTTTCCATCAACTTAAATCATCACATACAGAACAAGAACTAGTAGCAACTTAAACATATGATGTGAAGCAGCTTTGCCACTTTGTTTGTTCCACTTTTATCACGTTAAGCGCATCAAACCCATCAAGACAAGAAAATGTGAACAGGACACTCAAGAGTTCGTCCTGAAGCTATCCTACTTACAGCTCGACAGATGTTCATGAATCAAGGCATGTGCACAGAAAGTGTGAAGAACTGATTCCCATGACCCACATTAACGTGCAGATTTGTACTCTGACCTTTTTATTCATGCCACACACACACACACACACGCACACACAGGTGACAGAAGCATAAAGCCCTGCACTGAACCGTGGACAGGCTGAGACTTATGAGTAAAAAAAGAAAGACAGGTCAGCCTGTTAAGCACACATTCAATATTGACCCAAGTCTCAATTCCTCATAAAGCCTTATTTTTACCTGACAGATCAACAAAAAAGGAGCGAACAAACTATACGTTCACCTCGGCGACCTGCAGAACAAACTGCCAGAGACAACTCAGCCATTTAAACTTTAAAGCACCAAACACGGTTGCTTTAAGTAGCAGAGCGGATTTCTAAAGGGCCGAAATAAAAATATATATAATATATATTGGAGTAGCTTGATAAAATTCACGTCAGTCAACAATTTTTGCAACAGTTTCATAAAAAATTGTAAATAAATGAAACCCCCTTAATTTCTGTATATAGGCATCACCCCACATCTGCGTCACTACCTCTAATATTTAATTAGATGAACGTCCAAAATCCAGATGTGTGCCGCTACACTATCCCGCAGTTTATTTTTACAGAGCCCTCATTCATATCATGGTTTCACAATGAATCCCCAGAGGTGGGAGCGATGTGCGAGGGATTCTCGAAGAGGTGAGAGAATTTTCCACAACCGAAACCATGTGCAAAAACAAGCCGAGGGGAGTCAAGTAAAAACCAAACTGACCAGACGAGGAAGAAAACTTTGACCAAGAGTTTAAGGGACTTACCTCGCTCATGGCAACGTGAGCTTAATTGCAATCAGCGTTTTCGGTGGCAACAAGTGTCACGGCCCTGCAACATGACACAACTGGAGCACTGACCCTCGAGACCTCTATTAAGAACGGCAGGCAGGAGACATCCCTCTCCCCACAGCTTATCAAAGCCTCGTGATGCCCTAATCAGAGCCCTATCGGCCAACCTGCCACCTTCACCAGTCTGCCCATTGTACCCGGGCAGAATAAACAAGACTCTCGTTCTCGCTTTGAGGACAAACGCTGCCTGAAAGGACAAGCCGTGTTTGATCAGCCAGGAACAAAAACCTCGCGTTGACATTCATCTCCACGTCTTAACTTTGACACATGAAGCCTAAATATTGACCGAGCTGCTTTCAGTCCGTGTGCCTCAGAGGACAAATGCATAGGAACTAAACATCGAACCATTTTTTTTTTTTTTTTTTTTTTTTTTTTTTTAAAAAGGACGCATTTTTGATGGCTAATATTGACAGAAGACACGTTAAGCAACAGGCTAAAATGAAATGAGATTAAAATGTTGCGTGCGCCAGAAAGGTGAAACCACAAATGACTGAAAAAATACTCAACTTAGTAATTCATTAACCTAATAAAAACAGTCGTGTACAGACATTGTTTTAGAAACAAATTCCTACATCTTTAGTTCCATTTCTGTCTTAAAGCTGAAATTAGTTCACGCATGTTGGTACCTTTCATTTTCATAAATATTGATAATAGTGCCACTAATCTTGTTTTAGCAATCAATAAGATCCCAATAGAGCAAAAATATTTAGAATTTATGTTCATTGATGGGAATTAGCAGGCCAAGAGCTTATCATTTTCACTCACCCAAAGAAAGAAAATATTGTAAAACCAATTTGTTGTTGATATGTTTTCGAAATATTTATGACGCAATGCAGGAGAAATATTATTTTGCAAAAAAATAAAAAATAAAAAAAAATAAAAATAAAATAAATTGTACTTTAAATGAGAAAAGTAATGTAATCTTTGTTGTTTTAACTTTCTGAAATGAGACAAATAAGAGTTAAGGAAAGACATGCTAACATGCTCACAATGACAATCCTCACCTTTTTTTTTAGCAGGTGTAATGTTTACCATGTTCAGCACATTAGCATGCTAGCATTTGCTAATTAGCAAGGAGCACAAAGTACAGCTGAGGCTAATGGAAATTACATTTGTTTTGCAAATACTTTGTCAGAAGCTAAAGAAATAAAACATTTGGCTTGGTGACGGCGCTAGAAGGAGGGTTAGGAGATCTCCAAAGTTGTTACAGTTCAACCTCAGGGGGGCATGAATGTCTGGTCCAAATTTTATGACAACCCATTCAATAGTTAATAGTCAAAATATGGTAATGTTCTTGTCTTTTAGCTTTAATTCATCAAAGCTTACTGGTGAGAATAGATTAAAGTCAAAGAGTTATAGTTTTGAAAGTAGTGTGCATGTGCAGTGGCTGTGTCGTATAACGAGGCGGACACTCGACCGTGTGTGGAGGCTGCAGAGGGGATTATCTGTGTCTTGAAGAAGGCTCCAATCCCACATAGTCAGCATTTGCAGGGTAAAGGGGGAGCGAGGCAGCGGATGTCGTTGTGATCATGTCGTACCATGTGGCTGATGAGTCACTGCATTCCTGCATATCTCAAAATGAGTCCGCGAGGAGATCCGTGTGCACAATATGCTTCTGGTTGCTGATTATTCTATTGACGCGTCTGAGTTGTAACCCAGTTTTGTCCTCAGCCAACTGTGAACCTTGTTTTATGCAATCACAGAGTTACACAACTTCCCTATTACATCCTGAATTAAAAAAGGCATGTTCGCACTGCTTAAAATAAAATACAAATGTTTATGTCATAACCTCAGTCAATTTAATCAAGAGGTCCTCCAATCAGTCAGAGACTGTAAAATAAGTCTCCAATGTGTTTGTTTTTGCTTCCGATTGGGTGATTATATTTGCATTGAAAATTGGGTTCATCAGCTTTATTGTTTCATATTAGGCCGCAGAGTTTCCAGTAGCTAAACACATAATCATTCTCCTGAGGTAGTGTTCGCACACTTCAGTTTTATCTCGGTCGAAGATGTCCACATGATAAGCCTGATGAGTCTGCCAGACGCACGTCACAGGAGGTCTACGAGGTAATAAAACATGATAGGAAGGAGGGCGTGTAAACCACTCTGCACTGATCCAATCCTTCTATATGATGGCTCACAGAGTCACTGATACTGTTGCACTTTAAGGTCTAAGCTCACCATTATTTATAGCATGAAGATATGACGTGATGACAGCAGGTTTGGGTGAATGTCGTTGTCAGGACTAGTAGTTCCACAGTTGGGGGTTAGAAGCCCACAAAGGGGGGTCGCAATAACACTATAAAAAGGTCAAAACATGATTAACCGGACAAAAGAGAAACTAAAATCTGCCCACCGGTACCTCTAAAGCTCATTTATGAACAATGTATATCTTGTTTGTTTAATCCATGCTAAGCTAACCGGCTTCTGGTTGTATCTTTAATGGAGAGACATGATAGTGATATAAATCTTCTCGTCTAACTCCCAACAAGAAAAAGAATAAGCACATTTAACCAAATATATTAAACCAAAGCTTAATAGTTTGACATCTCGTCATCAATGAGACTCAACGACTGCCAGCCCAAAAATGTTACAGCACATAACCCCGGCAAAAACGCAACCTGGTGTTTTTACACATATTAAACAAAGTAGCTATAACATCAGTTCATGAGCTTTAGAGGAGCTGGGAGCAGGATTCTTTGCCAGGTTAGCCTTTTTTCTAGTGTTTATGCTAAGCTAAGCAAACTGTCTTTTGGTTCCAGCTTCATATTTACCAATCAGACAGAAGTTAGGTATTGAGCTTCTAAACTAGCGCTCAGCAAGGAAGGAAATAGGCGCATTTCTGATAATGTGAAACTATTCCTTTAAGGTGGCACGAGCCCAATCGATTGAAATCCAATAAGCTAGACAGTTTTCATCTAACGGATTGTTTGCAGTGATGAAATGCCTTGGAGTGAGACACTGAATCCCTACCAGCTCCAGTGGCTCTGCAAAGCAAAGCAAACAAAAACTGTTTTAAACTGAACCAGCAGCACAGCAGGTTTCTTAATATTACTTGTTTCTTATCAATTAAAGAAAACCAGTTGAAACTCTTAACAGTGCTCACCTTTCAAGAAACGATTCATAATCCACCCGACAACATTACAGGGGTGACTATCTAGGCTGTAATTATTACCTTGGACTTCTAATGCCTGAGAAAAGTCAATGAGCTGTTGACGAAGTAAAAGTGCATCTCAAACTCACGGAAACTACACTGAACATTAACCAGCCGCAGAGTTCGTTTTGAGGTTAACTTTATCTTTAAAAGCAAAGTCACGAGAAGGAAGTCAGTTTACACGTAGGCTTAGAAAATCTCTATTTGCCAAATGTAGGATGTGTAATGACTGACTGGGAATGATAAGAAAAAGACCGAAACATCACAAACGGAAACAAGCCACGTTACGTAGAGTCCAAACCGATTTGACAAAGCAAACTCACCTTTAAAGAATACAGATAGTCCATCAAATTACACACAGGTGTGTTGCTGCAGCCTAAAGTACAACAAGATAGCTATATTTGCTTTTACAATGTCAAAAGCAAAAGCTAGATATGTCTGCGACTTTTATGGAAGGCAACCTGCTTCCCATTCCAGTTAGCCCTCGTCACGTGACCACGGAAGAAGACATTACTCACTTTCCCGTGTATCCCTTAAATTTCCAAACATGATTGTCTGAACTCTCCCTGAACACACACACGCACACAAGCCCACATTGTTGAGGAGATAATAATTAACTTGAGTTGAAGCCAGTAGAACAACCATTAAAAAAGGTGCTGTCATACAGCAAACACTTATCTTTAGGGAGCTTCTTGGTCATCAGGCTGCTGGCGAGTCTAAATATAGCCACGTCATACTGTAGTGCACAGGCAATTAATTAATTAATTAATTAATTCTGAACAGGCTTGACAGAATTTCTTAAAGGATGTCAATCAACACCTTCTGCAAGAGATGAATGTGGCTAAAGTTAACATAGGGTCTTATCCTGTTTAAAGACAATGTTTTGTGTAATGTGTACAGGTAAAGGGAAGATCATCTTGGAAACCGCACATAGATGATACAAAGACAAAAGGGTCCAACTTTCTGAACAAAGCAAAGTATATGTTGGATTATAAAGCACTTCATACGTTGTACTTCCCACTTACTTTATCATATTTTGGTTACTTTGCAGGTGGTATGGGGAAACACAGCTACAGCTAATGTAAATGCATTATATAAACTACAGAAAAGGGCAATACAAATTATAAATAAGGTGGATTCAAGGGTAATAAAACCGCAGGATTTAGTTGAATTCAAAATGTTGTTGGTTATGTTTAAAGCCAAGAAAAGATTTCTGCCTGGAAAGTGTTGGTGATAAGATCAGCTGATGATGACGATCACAGACGGAAACTTCATTGTTAAACTAGGTTTGCACAAACTACATTAAAGCAGATACGTCTTTCAGTGTGGGAAATCAAACCGTCAAAGTACTTTAAAAGTTGATAATCTATTATTCAATTTAAGTAAATGCATAGAGAACAGATAATGGGATCATATGAAATTAATGGGTTTTAATGTTTGTGGTCGGGCCTTAAGAGGTTGTTGAAAGTATTGACAGACCATCTATGGTAGATCATTTATGTTAGTATTATGAAGGGGCAGATAATTTAAGATTTATCTTCTTCCTGCTCCTTTTCGATCATAGAATATGCATTATGTTATTGTGAGGAAACTGAGGGGATGTAAAAATTAAAAAGAATGTCTCTAAAAAAGGTACTGAATAAGTTAAATGTGTTGCTTTAGATATAAACAACTAAATAATTAGTTCCTGACCGTTTTAATATGAAAATCTGGGAAAATAAATCTAATAAATAAATCATCCAAATTATGATAAGTAGTTAGACCTATGACCCCTGTATCTCTCTGCACCTCTTTCATGGATCAGTAGTTAAGTGTCATATATCCGACCTCCGAAATACTCTGCATTCTACGCCTGGAGTGGTGGGGGTGGATTTCAAATTCAGACCGCACTTATGTTGTGTCTGTACTGCAGGTAGATCCAGTGGTTGTCAGCAGGGTGGTGACACAGTTGTGCAACACTGAAAAAGGAAGCAGCTGACAAAAAAATGCAAAAGCCAGCATTTCCTACATTTGTACTGCAATGAAGAACAAAGCAGCTGTGGTGCTGCCAAATGACCACCACGAGCACGTCTACAGGAAAGTTTGAACAAGAATCTGTTTTCTTCAGTCAGAAACTCTCCCTCAACAGCTCAATAAAAGCTAACCCTCATCAGAAGTCGGGCAAAAGTAGCCTGATTTCATACAGAGTGGAAAATCTGACACTGCGCTATGAAACATCACTATTTCCTCTCACCTCCACAGTCAACCCACAGTGTAGTAAACACTCTTCAATTTGAGATGTTGAGGGGCGTTCAGGGAAACACAGAAATCCTTAACTTAATAAAAAAAGAACATGAGAAAAGTTGGTAAATCCGTAAAAAAGAAAGAAATGCAATCCTTATAATTCACTTACCATCACAAACTGATAATATCTAACAATAAGAGGCTTTTCGTGGTGTGTGGGGGGGGAGTTTCGGTTAAGCTTGTGATATTTTTCGCTGCAGCATCTAAATCGTCTTAAAATGAATTTGTTGAACCTCTCGAGTTGGGGAATGCAGCTTTCTTTGGCTGCTGACCAGCTGCCCTCCAGGCAGCATTTATACCACATCATTCCCTCCAGCAGCCATGCAATTATGTTTTTCATTATAAGCCAATATTATTTTAGTTTCCAACACTGGCAACCTATCGACTTTAAGAAAAGAGGAAGGAAACTGTTTCATTCTCCAGTGCGCTGATGAAAAGGGAAACTCAACAGGGGCAGCTCTTTCTGTGCAGATCTGAAGTGTTTCTAAACTATTCTTAACGTTTTTATTTTTGCAGTCAGAAGTACTGAATGTTTCCAGGGAATTGGCTCTAGGATGCGACTCGATTTGTACACACACAGCTCTGGAGGGAACAGCACTGTCCAAAATACACACTCTGACGCCAGAGAGGACTGAGGGAGCTGATGCATTATAAATCCAGCACGGGGAGAATATGAAACGAAGTAGAGGAAAATGAAAGCTAAATAGCTGCAGACTCATGCATGAAAAGACAAACTGCTAATTGTGAGCTCGATCTCCTCCTGAGGAGCATTTGACCTGGTGTGACACCAGGGGCGCAAACCCTGCCTCACGCATAGGGTTTCTCAGGCTATATTTATCATGTCATACGCAGATAGAAACCCTTCACATGAACAAGCAGAGGTAATCCATTAATTAATCCCTACTCGTGCGTTGTATCATGTGAAGCCTGATCTGAGAGGGCGGATTGAGGCTCGTCTGTGTGCGGTCGTGTGGACTTACACTGTGAATAACCGACGCCACGGCATCTGTAATCTGGTTGGGAGAGCTGGGATTGCTCATGGCTCCTCGGTGGAGTCGCTGCAGGAGAGGCTCTGGAAAGCTGGTGTGGATCGGTGCGGCTTTAGCCCTTTTCTTTCTCACTGGGACTCAGACAGCTTTTGGGCAGCATAACCTGGAGACAGATACAGATCCGGGGGTTAGTCCACATTAAGATGGAGATTTATAACGTGAGGCAAAGCTGTGGGCCAGGAATCCCTGAATATGAAGTGCAGTCAGAAAGTACAAAGACACCAGAGCGTTTTTAAATTGTTTTGGCTCTTTCCTCCAGAACATGAGATCTGAAATGAATCAATGAATATGAAGTCATAGTGCTGATTCTACATTCATATTAGATGAGCGGTGCAGGACGTGAACCCCTTCTAATACATTGTCCCCCAATTTTAGGACATTGCAGCAAGAATAGCATCTTAAAAAAAACACACAAAAACGTATTTTTCAGGGCAAAACAGGGGACTGTTTCATCCCCTAGCCTACAGGGATATCCAAAGGAGGATGTGTTTCACTGGTGAAGGCCAGGCTGAAGGCAAAAAGTCCCCAAAACAACAAAATAAGTAAAGATTGCTGCAGCACGGGTTCAATATGTGAGTGTTTGCTAATATCGAGGGGTCACAGACATCATTGATTGCCTACAAAACATTTGCAACTAAAAATAAAATATGCAGACGTTTTGAGATTATGTTACTTTCTGTCCTAAAATTGCAAAACTAAGACTTTTCAGCCATGCTGGCAGCTCTGCGAGGCTTTACTGAGACACAGCATTGCTTTGAGCTCCATGCTTACGTGAGCATGCCAACATAATCACAAATGACAACACTAACTTGCACTTTAACCTCATAAAGTGCTGACTCTTTTTGCATGTGCTGAAGTGCATAGCCAGCAAAATACAAAACGCAAAGGAACAATGCTTCACTGGAGGACCGCACGAAGGAGTAATCTACAGTTTCAGGATTTCCTGGAAGACACTCAAGTACCTTTGGGTCCCCGGACCTACAGCATAAACACAGATGGCCTTAAGTGAATGTCGTTTTTATGATGAATTGCAAACAAAACGACATTATACGTGAGGCATGATGGCAACAATGGTGGAAGAAGTACACAACAACACGCTACGTCTTTTTTCATTTCTATGATTTCAAACCTTGTGGCAATTCCTCATCGCCATTCAAGGTTATTAACCATTAAAGCCAGATAAGAGCCAGATAACGCAGCGCTACTGTGCAGAGGACCCTTTGATAAGCGGCGGCACGTGCCTCAGTTAACCTCCACCCTCGCCACTCTCGAGACGCCGTTGTACGACATACAACCACAGGAATCCAAACGTGATCAGATTTCAGTCGGCCCGAGGAGGAGTTTTGTTAACGGAGATGCACTACAAGAAGACAAAGTATGGAAGCAATACGCTGCAATGTAGCAATTAATGGAAGCAATATAGATCTTGATAAAGATACTGTTTTCACAATCGTTTAGTTGCCTTTATTTGGAAAAAGCCAAAAATGAAGTGGTTCTGGGTCATCAAATGTGAACATATGCTGGTTTTCTTTGTCCTCTATGATTATAAACTACATATTTTGGCTTTCAGAACGTTGGTCAGCCAAAACGAGCATTTGAAGAAGTCCCCTTGGGTTTTAGGGGAACTCTTACTATTGTTAAGGCCAAACAAGAAATGGATCAATCAAGAAAATTGTTACTGGCAGCCTTAGTTCTTGATATAATAAACCTTCAGTGTTGGGCTGCAAAGATCAACAGACGTATAGTGTGTGAACTCAAATGACACTGCGGATGTCTCGCTAAACATGACGTATCTAAATTATTTGAAGCAAAACAACGAAACCCTTTGCTTTACAGACGTTAAACATACGAGATACCCAGGCGGTCCTGATCTTATTAGACTTTACATACATCTCCTCACCAGCGGCATCGTTTACGGATCAGCGGTTTTCCGTCACAGGAAGGCCCTCTTTTGGTTCACTTCACAGTGTCACAGAAATCATGTTCTGGCTCTCCGACAGCAGCTATCAAAGAGACGATAAGCCTCGCTGCTGCCCGACGACAATCATATCAATGACCTTGTTGACGGGGAGGGATTTCTAAGGAGGTATATTGCACCAAAACACAAAATCGATGATAAGAGATTAAATGCAGCGCAGACAAAAGACGACATCATCTGGCAGAGAGACCTGGAACTGAGACACTGAGCAGACAACACACGGTTTTTGGCAACGCTCTTCCTTTGCTCTGCCAGAAGGGTGATCACTTTGCCAAATGTTGATCACAAACCAGCAGCTCTTCTATTCAGAACAACAACTTTAACTTGTTTGAGACAATCTAATCCTTGTAGTGGAGGCAATAAAGGAGTTAGTTTGGGTGTGTTTGTAGATTACTTTCTCAGTAAACCTAGACCCCACCCCTGTGGAAGAGGCAGGACGGGCTACACAGGGATAAAGTTACAGAACCCTGGGATACAGAGCGAAAAGCATGGGAACCAGCTTATCTACCTCAGGGCATGGCTGTAATAATACAGAATACAGTAATGATCAGAGGAGAAAACAATAATGCCAATTGTCTTTTTCTATAAAAAAAAAAAAGCATTGTCCTCAATGATCTAAACATTCTTGTCTGCAATCGGGTGCAATCATTCGGAGAACTGAATAAAAAGGAACTGGTTGTCTCTTATGCAATAACCGAAATGACAAAAGGGACATGGATGAATGCTAACAGTGTAAGAGGAAGTGAGGACAAGACGCTCTGTGTTTCCTCTGGAAGAACTTCATCATGTCTTCTTAAAGGGATCCAGAAGCCCAGTGCCTCAAAGACTTTTCCTAAAATAAGACGATGAGTGTGGGATCCGCCCCCCCCCCACACACACACACACACACACTTTTCCATTTAGGATTTAGTCACAGCCTCAAATGTGTGCTTGCAGGGCTTTGGGGAAACTATCCTTCTGGGAGGAAGTAAGTATGAAAACAGGAAGAAGTTGAGGAGGAGCTGTAAACCTATACAAAAAAAAAAAAAAAAAAAAAAAAAAAATAGAAAACCGGGAACTTTGGAATTCTTTAGAAAAGTTAACTGAAAAACCATATGCATGCCTGGACCAGACCTATATTCCAAAAATAATAACGGTTAAATCAAAATGTCTACCCTGTGACATCACTGGTTAACTAAAGCAGTGATTCTCAACTGGTGGGTCGCAGACCCGTTTATGGGCCTTTGCCTGGGCAAAAAACTAAATTGGATACGATTTTTTTTTTTTTTTTTTTTTTTTTTTAAATCATGTGGTTTTATTTTGAAGGGGATTTTTTATGCAGCGGAGTGTCTTCTATTCACACCATTTTACAGCATAGAAGAACACCGTGACCCGCGAAATTAGTTTTCTAAATCATCAGCCAATCAGCACCATCTTTTCATTAAATTTGAGAAGTTGAAAATGTTCCTCGATTTGGGTCGCGGCTTGTCATTAAGGGGTGATGGAGGGTCCCACAGCCAGACCAGTTGAGAACCACTGAACTAAAGCATAACAAGTTGTCACTGTCACGCCTACGGAGAGCAGAGTATATAAATCAAGTCATGTGTGGAGACGCCACCTTTGACCGAGAGTCATCTATAGAAAGTAAAAACTACACTGTAGTTTCTGTTTGAACCACAGATATTATATCAGGCCTATGAGCTTTAGATGTCACAAATTTTAGATATCAGGTATGAAAAAAATAGCAGCCAAAGGACGCCCTAGAAAAAAAGCCCTTCTGTATTTAAGTCAAAATACACCTCATTTCCATCTGGAGCAACTTGACAGCTGATAGTGAGTAAGCAGCTATTTGTGATTCTGAGGAACTAACATCTCCTTTACCTAAACCGATCTAGTTTGAGATTGAGTCACCAAAATGGAGACATTTGCGTCACATCTTTAGAAGAAGAAGGCGATAACTCAAGACCACAAGTGTGGTTTTTTTTTTTGGTTTTTTTTAATCTGTGTTAAGCTCTATGACATGGTGACTCATCTTTCCTGCAGAGGGCAGATATATCTAACAGTCTCCTTGGTAGGTTGTAAATTTCATTTTCCTCCTTTTATCTGGAATATATACGGCACACTACAGAAACCTTTTATGGAAAAGGAGAATAAAAAGTGAGGAACAAGTCAGACATTAGCTTGGCATTCAAATTTGAGAGGTTGGATGTATTTTTTTAAAATACTCTGTAGGGTTTTTCTTAGACAGAACGATGACAGGTTACATAAATCGGGGACACTCAGAGGAGAGAACTGGAGCCGAGAGAAGTAACGACTCACAGTATCGACCACGATTTGTTTTTCCAAAAACAAAATGTCAATTTTCTTCCTCAGCATATGTCAATAAAATCTCATGTGACCTTTAAGCTTAAAAGATAGACAAAACGGTTTAACGGTCTTTGCTCCCACTTAACGACGTTAAGGGAAAGGAGCGAGACAGTCAGACGACAGGACAGAGGTCATGAGCCAGACTCAGACTCACGACACAAAGCCACATGAGTGTGCCAGTGATACACCCGGCCGGGCCCGGCTTCAATCGCCACCACAGACCGCATGATCATCTACAAACTTTATCAACTAGGGCATAATTAAAAGAAAAAGTTCAATAAAATACACAAACTGTCAATAAAAATGCCCGTCCAGAAATAGCAGCTTGATCACAATGTCCAAACCTCAACCAACACACGGGCCTGTACTTATGAAGGCAGGACAATGACAGGGAGCAGAGGAGTAGTGAAAGGTTTCATTAGACAAAACCAGACAGTGTCTGATTCATTTGTTACATTTTAGCAGACAATGCATGTTTATAAAGGCATTTCTTTCCTGATTGTGTTATTGCGATAGCTCCAATGACGTCAAGATAAATCGTGGCCTTCGTGTTTTATCTAACACAATAACATGCTGTAAGATTCTGCCATGAATTCACAAGAGTCAACAGCATTATCGCCCGTGCAAGATCTGATGTAGAAAGACATGTGCATGATAAACAGCAATGGGTCAAACGGAGAGTGGTTTAAGAAAATAAGGGGCAATTTTGATTCAAGCACAGCATTTAGAAGGCCATCACTTCCCCCAAAAACATTGCCTTTAAAGGCTCCAATTTAGGATAAATAAGAGTATAAAAGCATTTGTGCTGCTAAAACTCAAGTGGGCTCAACGTGGTTTGTTTATGGCTTCTTTTTTTAACTGGTGGAACTAAGCAGGATTTGCGCAAGCCAGAGACACTAACAGGAAAAAACAATCGTATAAAGTTTGGTCTGGTCACCCAATTGAAAACTAACCCACACAAACAATGAATTAAACAGACAATAAATCAAATAAAAAAATGTAAAAAAAAAAACAAGCAGTTATAAAAAGTGACATTCTGGCAAATAAGACAACTTGAAAACATGACAACGGGTCAAGAAATATAAAAAAAAGATATCCACGATTGTACCGTACCTTCGTGTGCTCACAGCAGAGAGGCCACCGCAGACATTGTAGTGCAATTCTGAACTCTGCTGTGAAGAGAGACCCGGGGCTGGTCAGAGTGCAGGGCAAAAACAAACAGAGGGAGAAGGCAGAGATAGGGAGACAAAAGAAACGAGAGTTAGAGATGTTGAGCCGATCGCGTGCGGTCAAGCCTCTCGACGGGCTGAGAGCTCTCTCAGACCAACATGCACGGACTGATAGCAGCAGCCTTCCTCCTCAGGATTATGTTTCCTCCTCCAGCCTGCTGACAAGTAGCCATGTGACTCCAGCACCCATTCAAAACTGAGTCAGAGCCCACACAAATTGATCCGTCTGTCACGCACAAATTACCTCAACCTTAAGGTGGAAATTTAACCCCAATGATCAATATCTGTCCAAATTGTAACAGTGGGCGATTTCCATTTAGACCAGAAGTTCCCCACCTGTTTGTCTTGTGACACCAGTGACAACTTGCAACTGGTTGCAAATGTCTCCCAGTTGTGACCAGCTCGACGAAAGAGAGATTTTCCTCACTTTATTTAATTATTTTTACAGTCCGGAATAATTAATTATCCAGTAATTAATTAGAAAGAAAGGATTAGAGGCAAGTTTGAAAAACAATAAGCATGATACCGTGTAGAAGAAATACGTTTTTTTTTCTGCTTTCCACATCTGTGAATCATCTCAGCGACATTTTGGGGGTCCCGAGGTTGAGAACCACTAATTTAGTCCTTTTAGGCCTTTTAGGCCTTATATTTAGGCCTTCTACAGCAGTCTAATATACACGCTACAGTGATGATGTACTCACAGGCTAACCTGCTTAACTAAGGCGTGAACATGGTAAACGTAATCAGCATGTTAGCAGAGGGATGTTAGCGTTTAGGTTCACACTGTGGGTTTACCTCGGACACGTTCAGGGGGACTTAAGCCCTGCGTGACAAAATGCAGTGAGCTAAATCCTAACGCCACTATGTTAACACGCTCACAATGACGAGGCTAGCTAGCATGATGTTTACCACGTTCATCATCTTAGTTTAGCAGGTTAGCATACTAACATTTAAGTAGCACTTCACACAAAGCACTCTCACAGGCTGATGGGAATTATAAAATTGAAATTGCATTATGAACCAAAACCACCAATGTCAGCCTCACGGGGGGCCGCTACAGGAAATATCATTAAAAAAAGTGAATCAGCAATTAGTTGGCAGTAACAATAGGCCAAAACATGCAGATCGTTGCTTGGTCGTTGAAGCACATGATGATTATATTCAGCGTTTCCCATGTGGAAACTGTATCCAGTCTCAAAAAGGTCCCTTATAATCCTTTCCAGTCTGCAAGAGTGAGTCAAACTCATGTTGCGACACACAGACAATAGGTGACCAGCTGATAATGAAAAGGCTTTTGAAAATAAAAAATTAAAGGGTGACATGAAAGGGAGTGCCACAAAAGCCTGGTTTACCACCACATGCAGGAAAATTACTGACCTCTCTCTATTCAAGTAATAAAGACGGAGTGAGTCATTATGTTCTGGCTTTCTTAAGAACATTGGGCAACTTGACTTCTCATGAAGGGCATTGCAACTTCGCCAGGAAGCCTTTAACCATCCGTAATGCGATGAATAAGTAATCGATTTTCTGAAAGGAGCAATGCAAAAGGCATCTTGAATATATCAAGTTCGAAATGAAAGTAGTGCACATCTACTTTAGAACTGCATGTTTATACATTTGCACAGGATGTTTATTCATTTGTTAATATGTGTGCATAAAATGAGTGGGAAAGCAATGACATGTCCCCTAATGTGTCTTTAATTATTAACCGGTATTGACTTTTGATATCAATGTGGGTGCTGACATTTCCACACAGCATTATAAATAAATCAATCAGTTTTGTTGGAGTTCACCTGGACTATCTGCTTGTACTTTGTACAGTTTTAGGGCAATATTTCCTTCAAATACACCCTGGCATGCTACAGGTTCTTACTGTATTTGGCAAATGAAAAAAAAAGAAAACTTGTCGTGTCATGGAGGAATCAACACTATTACACAATTAATCCCACCTAAAGTCATAAAAGCCGCCAGATTAATTGTGTTTTGCAGCGAACAAAGAACAGTCCTGTGATCTAAACAAGTTGCTTTCCACGTTCGCCAAATAATCAAGCGCTGCATTCCACATCAGCTTATGTGAGCCTTAGGGCTAAAGAAATACCCAACCTCAGGAGGGACCGAGTGTGTGTGTTTGTGGGAGATATAATTGTTTGTCCCCGGGGATGAGGGATCACTGTGGAGTCACATGCATGTCCTGCGGGGAAAAATAACCAGTCAAAGCCACAAGCAGCTAAAATTTAAGTACATTTTAAAGTCTGGGGCTTTCCTCAATCCACACAGTGCGCTAATAATAGCAATATCCACTGTGGTCTTCCATATTAAGAGCCGTGACTTCATGCGTGCAAGGTCAATTGACAACTTTTTCTTAACCATGACAACATGGTAACTACACAACAGTAATATCATCCTCACTCTTGCTGTGACATTTTAAATAATAATAATAATAATAATAATAATAATAATAATAATAATAATAGAGCCTGTTTTTAAATAGTTCCAGGTTAATTTATTGTCACCCAACATTTTTTTGGGGGGGGGTCTAAATGTGGTGAAATAAAGGAATCTGTGCTACATCCCAGAAATCTCCTGCACATTTCAAAACACATTTTCTCTACTGAAAGAAATAATAAAAAAAAGAAGATAAAAATAACATAACGAGTTATCTTACACAATAGATCGCTTTTATAAAAGTGTTACCACCACTCGGAAATCCTCCCTCCGGCTTCCTGTTATTATTATTCTCTACCTTCAAGTCCGAGACAAGTCTGCCAGGATTTTAGTCCTAGACATTAAGGAAACACACTCAAGTGGTCAGCCCGGGACAAACTGTTTACTTTAAACGGGGTATCGTGTCAACAGGTGACCACTGCAAACAAAAACTGTGCAGCCTGATCTCAAACTTCCAAAACTTGAACTGACAGAAGACTCACCAGAACACCGCTCAGTGCTCTCGCCCACTCGAAGGCTCCTGCGCAGCTCGGCAATGCAAAGACTGACCTCGATGTCGCTGTATACCACCGATAGCCGCTATGTTTGTGGATCTCTATGGGGATTTGGCGGTGGTGTAGGTTGATGGCGGCGCCTCTGTTGCCTCTGAGTGTTTATGGCCTGAAATAGCTCTGCAGTTTAGAAGCCACCCATCCACCTCCTCTGTCAGCACGCGGACGCCTCTACCTCCCCGCTCTGCCCGACACAGCCGAGCGACCACACCGACTTCACTCCGGGTTTGGCAGGCTCCAGCACTTTAGCAGGACTGTGCTAAGTTATGTGCACACAGTCACTGGAACACGTCCAGCCTCACTGGCCGAGCTAACAGCTGCCCTCAAGTCAACGGAGGCCCCATCTGTATCTCGCTCTTTGTCCCGTCAGGGGCTTCGTGCTTACAGCTGAGACAGCACCTGTCTTTGGGGCGAAGAGGGATTGAAGAGGCAACGCAATTGTGGCAGCTTACATAATGCCCGGCCATTGTCCCTTGCTCTAGAAAAGAAAGAGCCATCACCACTCAGGTATTTTTATACCTTGAGGAGGGTTAAGGGTGGAGGAGGCCAACAATACACACCCTGAAATGGAAACAAGTGTCATGTGGAAACACTTTTTACTTTAAAAATGTCCCTAAGCTCGTAGTAACGAGCTATATTGGTGTGTTAGAATATAAAAAAAGGGCCATGCTCAAGAGAGAGAATAGTTGGAAGAGCTAAACAAGTAAGTCAACTAAGAGCACATGTAACATCACGCATAATGAAACAGGTCAAATTTAAGCATCACGTTGGTTGATTTGTAATTCTTATTTTGTTTGAGGCTTGGCTGTTAAAGATGATATTCTACTTAAGTGTCAGCTCCTCTAAATATAGAGCCTAGCTAGACATTAAATCATCATTTTCATGTCTGTAGCTGTGCAGCAAAAAAGTAAATCCAGACTCATCAGCAGACTTAGAGATATACGGATAGTGTATTCTTGATTTACGAAAGTAGATGTCATGTATTTTTTACCCTTGATTTTAAAGATGTTAGTTCTATTTTTTCAATAATATTCATAATGCCTATTTTTATTATTAATAATAATAATAATAATAATAATAAAGTTGTTCCACTGCAAAAATAAATCAATATATAATGCAAATATATATATATGCCCTGTCTTTATAGCAACATTTCAGGGATCAGGGGAAAGAATATGCAGAGAACTGCTGAGTCATGTAACCGTCTGTGGAAGAAAAGGAAACCTGGTGATGCTCACGAAGGACAGGTCAGTCAAAGCCAAAGTATAAATAGGCTTATCTTGCTCTTGAGTTCAGTGTCAACACAGAGACGTGTCTCCAGAAGTGTTAGGGTGTGGTTCGTTCTCGTCATAACCTCAGACAGGGCTGCTCAGGTTGCACCGGCTGCACAAAAGATAAAGCCACATTCTCACAGAAACACGGTAATTGTGGAGCTTTGACCCGGTGCACTTGTAATAACTGAATTTACTCTCACGAGACTCAGACTGGGACGAGTGTAAAATATCTCCCGGGCTCCCAGACTCAAAACAAAAGGCCTAAAAAAAAAACATCATACAAAAAAGGTCAAATACAAAAATCAGCCATTATCCATTTTCTGGGAAACAACGTGATGCGATTACGTTTGTGCGGCAAACAGCACAACCATAAAAACTCTGAGAAAAAGCACTCAAACTCACATGGGAAAGGATGACAACAGCGAGGATGCCTGACTATGTCTTATGCAGCTGAGAGTATAATTAGATGCTCCAAGGAGACCACAAGCTCCAGACAGCTTACTGGAGTTTGAAGTGGGAGGACGGTGGGCCACACTACGCACGTTCCAAGGTGCACTGCCAAAGCGCTGAATAGTAATCAAATGCAACTTAGTGGGCTCCAGCAGAGCAAAAGGCCAAGCAAGCAAACTGAATTAAATTTGATGATTTCTAATAGTAAACAGACCTAAAACAACAGTGTTTAGCTTAGGCGGAGACAGATTCTTAAGGCCTGGTGTGTTTAACAGAACTCTGGGTCTGTTTATCTGCAGAGGAGAAGGTAAAATAAACATGAAGACCCAAGAGGCCGTGCCAAAACAAAAATAAAGAAGAAGAACAGCTTATCATCGGCCTCTTTTCCTTCCGAGTCTTCTGCATGACCAAGCAATTCCCAACAAGAATGCGAAGACACTGCTTTTTTTTTTTCCCCCTCCAGGCAAACAAACCATTGTTGTCACAAATCAGTTGACAATAAGTCTGTTTGACGTATTGCACTGAGGCGAAGGACAACAAAAAAAAAAAGAGCCGAGACTGTGATCGTGCAGATAAGACGGGTCTATCCGACGTGTCAAAGCACCGCGCAGGATTACGCCACTAAAAAGAAGCCGAACCACTCTGGAATTTGAGTGCGAATCGAACAAGGTCAGATCTGCCCAGACAAACATTTCAGACTGTACGAGTCCTTGAAGAGTTCAAGTTTTGCAAGACAAAAACATTGCAGTGGTTTGATTTACTTCGGTTTAATAATCTCTGGAGGAAAGATAAGCGCTTTATCCTGCGTGTCTCGACTTTACATCAAAGTCGAATACGTCCTCAGATAACCTGCAGTGCACATGGTGATGATATTGGCGAGTCAGCAGAAGAGACACATCCTTCCTCCATGCTGCCAGAGGGCATGTCCTGAGATCCAATAGCCATGTGACAGGAACAAGTCTGGGGCCATGGTTCCCAAACTAGGGTGCAGGGACCTGCGTGGACCCTGAAGAGGGTTTCAAATGGGTCCATGGCGCACACACGTATACAGGGATTTCATTCAGTATATAATTCATGTTTTTCTTTATATCTAATTATCTTGAGGGTTACTTAATTGCTAAGGATTTAGGATAGGAATATATAAGCATTATGCTACTGCCTATACCTTTTCAGTCATATTGTTTACTAGATTGTATAGCTTTACTCGTATTGTATGTGATGACTGAATAAAAACACTACTACTACTACTAATATTATCGTAATAAAAAAGGAGCCACATTGAATTTTCTCCATTTCTGAAGAACAAATGAAGCTTCCCAAACTGTTTTACACACCATGAACACGTCTCGATGTTGACACTGACCTCAAGAGCAAGATACACTTCTCTATATGTTGGATTTGACTGGCATGTCCTTCATGTTCCTGTCCATCCCGTACGTTACATGTCCTATGGCTGCCTCACCAATCACCAATGGAACTTCTTTGTTAATTGTTTTTCTAATTTGTATGTGGACATTTTTGTTGTTGCATAATGCTCCTTTATGCTGCCTCATTAGTGTGCTCCACTTTCATCTCTCTGGTACAATAAGACAGAACAAAAACCTGAAATGAAGGTCAGTGGGATGACACCGAGAATCCACGTCGATTTCATCTCGTGCTAAAACGATTAGTCGATTAGCTGATTGACAATTTAGATAATTGTCGTCCCTGCTTGTCGCTGTCTTTAGTTATTAAAGGACGCAGCACACACGTAGACTAATCGACTCCTCCACGTGACCCATCACATTTCTCCCCTGTGGCTGCAGGAGGAGAGACCGCTAGCTCGCTAGGATGAGAGACGTTACCGCTTTACTACCCAGCGGGCTGCGAGGAGGCTTAAACCACGACAAAGTCAAGTTCCGCCACATTTACAGGACTTTCTCCCCTCTGACACCCGAGGAACAAGACGAGGAACAAAGCGCAGTCATACAGCAGCAGTTTGGTGTGTGCGCGTGTGTGTGTGTGTGTGGCAGATCGTGGCTGTCAATGCAGGAAGACGAGTCAACAGTTAAAGCCACTTCATCAAAGCCTTCAAAACAACAAGCCCTCAAAGCGAAAACACGCTTTTTTGTTTTTAAATCCTTCAGGAGGCTTACAGGCACGCACACAGTCTGGCATATTTACTCACCGGTGCCTGGTACTCACCTCAAACTCTCTGAGTGACTGGCTCAGCCGGCATCAAGGCGCGAAGACATACGAACGCTTTCACTTCCGGTATAAATATCAAATTAAATGCCGACGTGACGAGCGCTCGCGAGGGCGTATAATTACCACGAACAAAAAACGCATCATAATCAATAATTAACTCATAATAATTGGAATAATAATAACGATATACAAAATATTTAATTACAGCGTGATACAGTCATTGGTTTATTTTAAAACGCAATTCCACTCTTTTATTTTGAAGGCGACACTAATCGAATTCCGGTTGTACTTTTGTAGTTTCTGGAAAATTGTCGCAGTTTTCTCCGGAGAAGTTGTTGCGCCTGCGTGGATCATGATTCATGCTGATGAGAGCCTGAGGGCGTCTTTTACCGTTATCGATGCCTTAGTACGTCCAACAGAAACAGGAACATATTAAATATACATTTTGGGGTGTTACACCAAGAAATGACGTCACTCGTTGTGATTATCAGGAAATATGTATGTCGACAACTAAAATAACAGAAATGTTAAGTAGGCTTATGTTAAAGGATTGGTGGAAAGATGATTATATTTTGTACTATTTATCTGAATATTCAAATTGAATAAAGATATCAAAAAAATTTAGTGGAGTAAAAAAGAGAAGTCTAGAAGTATAAATAAGCCTGAAATGTAAATACACAAGTAGAGAACAAGTACCTCAAAATTGTACTTGAGTAAATGTACTTAGTCACTGTCCACGTCTGTTTAAGAAGCCCACACCCCAAACTAAGGACCTTATGATGATGAAGGAAACAAAATGTGACAAATAGGAGGATTATTATTGATCTACATAGTTTGAGTTCAGATAATCCTCTAAATTTAAATTTGAGTGAAGTAGTAATAATAATAATAATAATAATAATAATAATAGGAAGATGAAGAAGTTAACACAGAAAGGTCGGTTTTATTTTTTTATTGTAGAGAAAAACAACAATATCAACAATAATAATACATTGTAACAGAAATAATGTACAGCATAAATAAAATAAAAAGTATTGAAATAAATTTTAAAAAAAGTAAAGAAATCAAAAACACAAATGTCCAAAGCTGTTTTCTATTTTTAGTAACCATAGACCTAACTAAGGGTCGCTATCGGAGAGAGAGCTGTAATATACCTTTATACCGTGATGGGACAGGTAACTACATCAGGACACGTTAGCTAGCGGGTGAGCTCGTTACCGAGCCACGGGTCATTCATTCAAATATCAATATATATATCTCAATTAATTTGTATTGACAGTAACTATAAAGGATTTACTTACTTTCGCAATGTTGTTGTTAAGACGAAAACAATCGTCCGTGAGCTCGACGACGTCGATTGGTCAATTTGTGGTTACTTCGTGGTTGCCATACGAGCGCCGATTGGCCACAGCGGAAACTTTCTGGTTGATTTGTGGTTACAGACGGAAAGGTGATTGGCTGTCGCAACCAAGACTTAGGTCGACTCACGGGTGGCAGGGCGCGCCACCGATCGTTAACGAAACTCAAGTCATTTAGGCTTTTATTCGTGAAGTCACACCTCGTCTGTGTCCAGGGAACGTTTTGGTCTCGGTGATCTGAAACAACTGGTTACCATGTCCGTATATTACAACACTTACAAACATCTTTAGCAATGCTTTTCTAAATTATATTCAGACTATAATAAAAAAAAATGATAAAACTTTATTTACATATTACACAAGTTTAAAAACGTCACGTTAATTAATTAGCGACATCAATATAAAAAGGAAAATGGGACAGTTAATGCGACACTTGATCAGTAGAAAATTACTTTGTATAGCAAACAAACAAGGGACGCGTCGATGGACCCTCGGAGAGTGAAATAATTACTTTAGTACAAACAAGGCAATGTCTTTCCTCCACATTTCAAGAAAAATGAGCGCTATGTTCTTAAACGACAGGCAGAGAGTTACCAACTGATAAGTAAAGCAGTGTGGTATCTTTTCCCTAACCAAATTATTTTTTTAATGTAATTTCAAATGTTGTTAATGTAACTTTATTACCAGCGCCGCAGGAAGCAAGAGGAGCGGCGGCGGCATCATCTTGCTAAAGTCGTACTGACTCCGGAAGAGGCCAACAACATATTTGTTGAGTTCCATGATAGTGACATTGGGGCTCACTGTGGAGTAGACTAAACACTCGATGCAAATTCTTCAACGTTATTACTGGCCTGGTATGAAGGCCGACATCCAGAAATGGGTGAGTGTTTTATTGCTCCATTTTTCTGGGGAGCTTGTGGTAATATTTACATATTCAATATCAGAGCGTTCTCAGTTGTTTCACTTTGTTAGATTGCCCAGTGTGATGCCTGCCAAAAAAATAGGACATCTATCAAGGAGAAAATTCAGTACAAACCCATGGAGGTGAATACACATTTAATTTAACATGTTGTATTGAAGTCTTGTTGGTGTTTAGCTTTGGTTTGCATTCTACGGTGACAGAGCCCTTTGAGTTGGTCGGTATGGATCTCGTTGGTCTTTTGGTCACATCAACAATGGAAAAATCACCATGGTAATCAAACTAAATTATTCTCTTTATGCATCTTCTAGATCAACCTCGACTTGTGTGACAAACTTGGCATTGCCAGAAGCCTCTGTGCTCCCGACCACCCTCAAACAAATGGCTCGGTGGAAAAACTTAATGGCACCATTCAAGGGTAAAAAAAAAATAGACTTTTCTACTAAATGTATTTCCATAAAACATGGAGGCTGACTGATTTCCTTTTTTCAATTTAAGAGCTTTAAAAAAAAAAAAAAAAAAATGGTGCAGGACCACCCGAGTGACTGGGACCAATATAAACAGTGAACTGTATTTGGCCTCCGCACTAAAAAAAAACAGACCACAAAATACTCTCCATATTTTCTAATGTATGGGAGAGAGGCCCGTTACCCCTCTGAAATGCCAGGTATGATTGCATTTTCCTGCACTATAAGCTGCTTGGCAACTATACATCTGCTATAATGTGTACTTGTGTTTATTTTTCTACACCTATGTTACAGATATCTGAGGATCACATCACTGCACTAACAAGAAATGAGGATGTTTGCAGCCACGCTAAAGACCTCAGAGATGTGGAGGCTAATATTTCAGAAGGACAGGAGAGGGTGCGAAAGAGGAAACTGGCAGAGGGGGATGATGACAGCTTTGTCGTGGGGGACAAAGTATTGAGGAAAAATATTCGGGAAGAACAAAGAAAAGGGGGCAAGCTAGAGACTGACTTATTGGGTCCATATACAAAATCACAAACATAGATGGAAAAAGTGCAGACCTAAAAAGTCAGAAAGGAGCCAACGTAGGACAAATCAACATTTACCATCTGAAGAAATGTGTGGAAGTAGAAGAGCGAATACCCGCTAAATGGATTGCCGCCACTTCCACTTCTCCTCCAGCACTGCAGCCCCTTGAGGTCCCCTTCTGTCATAATTAGTCCACAATCAGACACCTTGACCTCCAGTCTCAAGTCATGGAATGCACCCGCCTCCCTAGAGGAATGCAAGTATAGATGTCAATACAAATTTAATTTAATGACAGTGTTGGTGACCTATAAGCTTTTTGCCACAGACCTGCAAAATGTGGCCCCCGGAAGGGAGCTAGAGAGTGATGAACAGGCAGTAAAAGCATGCAGTCTTTCATTTTTTTATTGCAAAAAAAGTAACTTATCACTTATGGTTTTGAATTCATTCATTCATTCATACAATAATGACACTACAAGAGAAAAGTCTATCTGATTGACTCCTTCCAAATGACTGCGATGTGGCAAGGATCATTCAGAGGATTAAAAAAAGGTACGAATTTTCAAAATCTGTTCAGACAATTAAAGATACAAGCAGCATTTTCATTAATTATGTGTATATGTTTTCAGCTTGACCCAATGGCCTTCGATGTCCTCATAGGACCAGTTTGTGACCAACGGCACTGGACACTTGTGGTGGGTACACTACCATAAAGAACATTTGTAGAACCATGTGTAGGAGTGTCCAGACTTGTGTGTATGTGATAATCTAGCATGATGACTGAATGTGATTCATGAATCCTCTTTTAATGTATTGTGAAGGTCATTTATTCAAAGGAGAAGCGGGCACTTTACCTTGATCCTTTAGGTGAAACCCCTGATCACCTAAACAAATGAAAGGATATGACAAGGCAAGTTATACATCAGCGGTTATGTCATAAAATGTTCTTTGTTCCAAATAGAAACTATATTTTTCTATCCAACAGAGCTTTCATGAGACATAAAAATACACAAATTTCTCGGTGGACTTGTTCTACATTAAGACTCAACATCCTGTGGGGCTCTTGTCTGCAAGGTAAGAGTGGAACTGACCCTTTGTTGCACTCTGAATGTTGCTGATTAAACACCTTGTGTAGTTTGCAAAGCTTATTTTAACCGGTGGGATAATAGATTTCGCTACGGATGAGGCTGCCATCGCTCAGTTGAGAGAAATAGCTTGCAGACTGGTCACTGACTCAGGTATGTCTTTTTTTTTATGTTAATGTTTTGTCATATGCATTTTAGATGTCATTGAGAAATTGATTACACTCGTGTAATGTGTTAGAAAACTTGTCAGAACTATGCCGAGCATGCGGGAATGCATGCAAAAGTTCAAGGAGAAGAAAATATGGGCATGATGACTGGGTAACATTAAACTGCTAGTTCTGTAATCTTACAGATATAATATATTACTAATCTACTGCCATGCTTCTCCTCAGATCCAGTGTACAACATGCGGTCTCTGGTTTCACTGCATCTGTATCGAGCAGGACTTCTGCTGTCCAGCATGTTTTCTTTAACAGTTTGTCTTGCCCGTTGTTATTTGTATTGATTGTTTACACATTGTGGGCTGTCAAGCAATTATTTATAAAGGCCTGTATTTTGTACTTTATTTTTCTAAAATAAATTCCATTCATGCAATGTTTGATTCCTCATAATTGAATGTTTGTAAGTGTAGAATGCATGCGTCATTCTGCAATTGATAAGTTCAATTTATTTTGTACATTTGTTTGTCAAAATGCGTCTGTGTATGGCCGTAGCCTCGCGAAAAAGCATTGATAAATATGTTTGGAAGTGTTGTAATATCCGCCCAAGGTAACAAGTTGTTTCAGATCCCCTGCACCAAAACGTTCCCTGGACACAAGAGATGTGACTGAATGGGTGAATCACTAAATTACTTGTGTTTAAACAAGTGGTGTAGCACGTAGGGTGGACATCTTTGACTACATTATCATTTTGCTCTACAGAGATCGAAACCAGGTCGTTGCGATCTTTCCATAAATCCATTTTCTTAAATTTATTTCTTCATGTGTGGTTGTGATGTTGTGCTCACTTATACAATCGCAATCACCGCAATGGATATGAGATGTGGCTTTAAGATCTCCAGCAATAAGTTTGTGCACGTGACCGAGGCAGACAACCGCTGCAGCTGTTAAGTGAACACAACGCACGCACGCGTAGGGAAAGCAGTAGGTTTGAAAACCAGTTGGGGTGTAACACCGGCTTATGCGGCCGAGAAGGTCTGCGACCATCGGACAACGCGCCCACGAGTTAGACGCTTTTTTTTCCTGCATGGAGTGACGCTGGAATTTATGCTTTGCAAACAGTCCACCAATTCCTGTATCCAGTGTGTGGCGCTCGACAACATGCGTCAACATGCATTATGTTGCTCTATATCAACTGTAGACATCAAGTAAATCAGATGCAGTTTATCACATAACACTGACTGCCACTACTGCTACTTGCCAGTAGGTGGTGCTATGACTCTGCATCTTGTGCCAGCCTGGCTTTATTTTTGCCTGGCCTGAAAGAATTCCAGAGGTGCGTCACAATTTAACCAATCAATTTACCTTTGACGACCATGCCTATAATGCATTAAAAACATACTTTGCACAATGCATCATAATCTGCTTAAAGCACTGTGTAATTATACGCACACAAATACATTTTAATGACTTATAACGTCAATGATCATAATACTTCATAATTGCTGTGGTCAAAAGATCAGTGTATTAAAATTCCCATAGCTGTAACAAATTAAAATATTTTTCTAACGCATTACAAATCAATGTTATACTGCATTATAATGTTATAAGTTACACTAAGTGGTCATCGTTTGCTTTAAGTGAAAAAATATAATTAGATCTATGCAATTTCTATTCCTGTAGAAGCTCTGGAAACTTGTACTGACCAATTTATGTAGGTCTTTTATAACCAGCACGTCTTTAGCTCAGGCAGTAAACGCCAGATTTTAAATCTCCAATCGTTTTAGTTCCTAGGCATCAATGGTGCCTGTGAAAGAGGGAATAAGTACCTTATTGCAGGGACGTCACACTGCCCACTTCTTCCGACCCCTGTGCTTCTGGCATACTGGCATCTGGGTACAGAAATGAGTTTACAAATACTTAAGACAAAGATACTGACTTAAAATATAAGGCAAAAAAAGTACATTTGTGTGCTGCATCTGTGTCTACCTCCTTCAAAATGATTGCCTTCACCCTCCTGATAGTGAGTGATACTTTAAATTAGGACTGGTGCACTGGTTCACATTCAAAATGCCCTCTTTAAACGTACAAAAGCTCACAAAGTGTAACATTATATTTGTAATAACTTGAGGTTAGATCCTGATCCTGTGTTGTTAAAATTATGTAAAGTCACTTATAGTTTGAATAAAACGCCAGGGCCCCATAAAGGATAGACTAGAAATAAACGTTTGTGTGAGGTTAACTGGCTCTATGGCTGCAAGACTAGATATATACGCGTTTCAGATTAAGTCTGATCACTCAATCTGAAGTCTATCAAATAACCCAATGAGTAACCCGACTGAAACACTGCATCAGAAAAGCAATGTGAACACATTCCTATCTTGATAATAGAACCACACAGTGTGCAGGTACAGACTCCTTTACCTGGGCTGTAGCTTCATCTCTGTTTGATTCCTCATGGGAAGTCAGGTCTGAAGGGAACGTCTCCGTCTCTACTGCCACAGCAGGAGCCTGATAGTTTGTCACCTGGAATTCAGATTGAAAATAAGAATGCATTAATAATTTATAGCAATGATATATGTTGAGATACTCGCAAGTTACAAAAGTTAGCTAATGTGAAGGATATTTCCAAAACAACATAACTTAAAGCCAAGTGCATGGCCTATTCTTGTTCATTCAGATGGATCTATTGAAAATATCAATTATTTTTGGTGTCAGGGCTCCACTCATTAATCCATGAATTACATAAACAAGCATGACATCAGAGTAGCTCAGTGAGTAATCTATCCGTGGGATGAAAGAGACAGAGCCCACAGGTGGATGCTGGGGAGGTGGTTTAAGCAAGAGATCTTGTGTAATAACACAATATGGCCACTTTCACAGCCCTTTATAATTTTCCATCTACAAAGAGGCATTTATAATTCATACATACAGGCAATATGCCATTGAAAGGTGGATCGCTTCAGTTTATTTCAGCTGTGTTTAGTGTAAACATGTATGATAGAAGTCAGGCTTATGTAGACTTTTACTGCAGAAATGTGAGATTGAAACATTGAGGTGTTGTGCTCGTGCTTCGGTCACACTATTAAACGGAGGCTTTGATTCCAGTAGGCCACCAGATGTCACTGTTCTTCTTCAAAGTGAAAACCCCGAAGCTTCGAATCATTTTCGGTACAAACAGAAAGAAAGCCTCGATGCTTCACAAGGCTTCATCCGCCCATCCCCTCAAACCAGCTGTGCTAAGCGACAATGGCTAATCGCTAAGCTAGCGGGAGCTAGCTAAATGCTAGGCACAGACCAGAACTCAACTCACCGCTGCCTTCAGAGGATCTCAGCGAGAACCACTCGCTCACGGTTACCCTGCTGAGAAAGCATGTCGCGCAGATCACAACAGGAAGTAAACTGCCCGAACCCGGATATATATCAGGGTCGGCAGTCCGGTATTGGCTAATACAATTTGCTGCTAAATCTACGATAATCAAAACAAGACAATATATCAGAGGGTTACATTATGTTTTTTAAGCCCTGATCGATAGCTTAAGTTTAACAACGTTAGCAGCTAACAATCTACCACTGTAGCTTAAGGTTAGCAGCTAGCGATCTGTATAAAGTGGTACTATCTGAATAATATCTTAAGGATAAACTGCTGTGATACAGTTGCAACACAACCGCGTTTAGAGGAAGAAACAAATAAAATTAACAAAGTCTTACTAAATAAATTTCAATGAGACCTCACCTGAACTCTCGCGATATTTTAGATAAAGTTCAATGAGACCTTACCTGAAATCACGCGAGATTTAAGGGAGGCCTCTCATTGGCTAAAATGAGAGATGACGTCATACACCGAGCCTCTGATGTCATGGGTCGAACCTTCAAAGTAAGGCTTTGATCCTTCCAGAGGCAGAATCACCATACATACACCCAACAGATGCTTGGGAGAGGTTATATCACTCATCGTAATTACAGAAAAGTGCAAACAAGAGACAGTAAGAGCAATCAAAACAAGTATTGACTTCTCCATTACAACAGTCCGATTTACTTCAGAGACCATTGACCACACAAAACCAGTCTACATCAGACCAGTTTTTTTTACGCACACCAAATTCAGACCATGTATAGTTTTATGAACTTCATGTATTGTCTTTATCAGGCAATATTTTGTTTTTTTCAGATCATTGTTTGGCTTTTTAAGATTGCTGAATTTATTAAGACCAAACGTGGTCTTAACAGAAACTGCCAGAGAAACAAGGCTGTTGATCCTCCGTACCATCCAAAACCTCCCCCCCAAATACTCTACTCATATTCGCCACGAAAACAAGTGGAGTGGACCGATTTCTTTTGGAGTGGACCTGGACAAGAGGGCTTCAAAACGCTTGAGGCTAACTACCAGAGGAAGGTTTATTCAATGAGTCACCAGATCCTGGATATCAGCAGAAGAGAAGGAAAACTCTCTGGGACGCCCACAAATCAGCTGTTGAACAAAAGAGTGGAACGCCTCCTGGAGCATGTGGACGTGGAGGCAATATTCAACTCTCTGGAAGACAAGAAACAACAGTGCTTCAAAACACTTCAGGCTGAGCACCAGTGGACGGTATCCCAGTTTAATACGCAGATCCTGGATCTCAGCAGAGGAAATGGAAACCTGTCTGAGACAATCAAGGTCCTGAATATGAACATGAATAGTTTTGAAGTTAATGACTCCTCCGAAGACGTTGTCCCAATGGAGGTTGATGACTCCGACGACGACGTTGTCCCAATGGAGGTGGATGACTCCTCCGAAGATGTCCTCCCAATGGAGGTGGATGACTCCTCCGAAGCTGTCCGCACAATACAGGTGAATGTTGCCCCCGTCTGGTTTTCCCCCATTGCCCCCGTCTGCGTTGCCCCCGTTGCCCCTGTTGCCCCTGTTGTCCCCGTCTGCATTGCCCCCGTTGCCCCTGTTTGCATTGCCCCCGTCTGCATTGCCCCCGTTGCCCCCGTCTGCGTTGCCCCCGTTGCCCCTGTTTGCATTGCCCCCGTTGCCCCCGTCTGCATTGCCCCCGTTGCCCCCGTCTGCGTTGCCCCCGTTGCCCCTGTTGCCCCCGTCGCCCCTGTTGCCCCCGTCTACGTTGCCCCCGTTGCCCCCGTCTGCGTTGCTCCCATTGCCCCCGTTGTCCCCGTCTGCGTTCTCGCCCGCCCCCGCCTTTGCCCCCGCCGCCGCCTCAATCGTGGGGCCCCCTGCTCCAGAAGTTGATGAAGAATCCCCTTTCCCCCTCCTCTTATGCTGTTTTCACACCAAAAGCGTTCCTGACTATTTGTGGTTATTTTGCAAATTTTTTGCTTTGCATCGTTCGCGCCGCGCTATTCGCGCCATTCGCATCCACTCGCGTCTGTGCATTGACTTTGTATGCAATCTCCACAACGCTTTTGGTGTGAACACAGCATTACCCCCCTTTTCCAAAAAACGCAGGGCGACACAGTGGCTCGGTGATTAGCACTGCAGCCTCACAGAGACACCTCCACCATTCTCTGAGGAATATTTTCCCTGTGTTCGCGTGGGTTTACTCCTGGTGCTCCGGTTTCCTCCCACATACAAAAATATTCACTTTAGGCAAATTGGACACTCTAAATTTATCATCTCCAGTTAGCATAATCATGTTAGGTTTTACTCCTGGTGCACAGGTTTCCTAAATAAAAAAAAAAAAAGTGATCAGTTTTCAGTGATTTTAATAAACTGAAGCTGCTCAATAAAATGATCAATGTTATAAAATACTTTTTTGGGGTTAACAACAGGAGCTGGTTCTATAAAAAAGGCCTGGTATTATGCTACAATGTGGCATTTTGTAACTTTTTTTGGTTGTTGGTGTGCGGCTCAAAAAAGGTTGAAAAACACTGCCCTAACTGTTAGGGTAAGGGTTATGATAAGGACCATCTTCACAAGGTAAAGTTATTCAAGATGTATCTGTTCGATAAGTTACGTGACTACACTAGTTTGAGTAAGTGTGTGAAAAATTCATAACTCCACTCTGCTTGCTCCAAATTACCTGAAATTCAATTTGGGTTATGGTAAGGGTAAGGGTTATGGTTAGGGTACGGTATAAGTATCTACGACCTTACCAGTGAAAGTTTACTAAACATAACCAATTTCGAGGGGGCCACAAGGCACAAAATGCCCTTTCCAAGGTCCTAGACCCTCTGGGATGGTACCAATCGAACGGGCGTACCCAAATTACTTATTTGAGGGTATAGTTAGGTGACTACACTAGTTTGGGTAAGTATGTGAAAAAGGCCCTAAATACCCTAACCCAGTAATTTAATAATATTTTAAACCACTGTGCCATGGGAAAATGTCCAATTTCACAAAAATATTATTTAGTTGCCGCAAATAATTTGCCATTGTTGAGCGTCTGAGCCTGCAATATATTGGCTGGCCTAGTAATTAAATACTCTTCCATGCCAGTGGGTGGCAGTAGGTAGCGCAATAATTACCTTGTTAATTTAAGATAGTAGAATTAAATGATGCGCGAGAGAGGTTGTGGTGAAGAACGGCGATGGAGAAATATTTCAACAAAAACAAATGCAGACTCTGAACTGGGCTCGGGGCAACCGTCTAACTCAGATGTAAAGCCCAGTACGAGTGGTGGTAAAAAAAACTGTGAGCTTGAGGCAGTACGGTGAACGTTATCTTTTGTTTGGACAACATATCTGTGTGAGATGAGCTTTTCAAGCATGGCTGCTATAAAAAGTAAAAACAGAGAGACTGAGAGCTGTTGAAGAAGAGCTTCGTGTGTGCCTTTCTTCAGTTTCTGCCAGGATATCAGCTCTGTGATCATCCAAACATGCCCAGGTTTCACACTGAGTAAGTATCAACAAATTAAGAGACTTAAATTGTCAGCATATATGCTGTATTATGCTACAATGTGACATTTTGTAACTTTTTTGGTTGTTGGTGTGCCGTGGGATTATTTTATTATAAAAAATGTGCCGCGGCTCAAAAAAGGTTTAAAAACACTGTCCTAACTGTTAGGGTAAAGGTTACGGTTAGGACCATCTTCACAAGGTAAGTTATTCAAGATGTATCTGTTCGGTAAGTTACGTGACTACACTAGTTTGAGTAAGTGTGTGAAAAATCCATAACTCCACTCTGCTTGCTACAAATAACCTGCAATTAAATTAGGGTTATGGTTAGGGTAAGGTAAGGTAAGGTAAGGTAAGGTAAGGTCTGTTTGGGTAAGTCACGTGACTATGCTAGTGTAACAGACTGTTTCATGTTTATCGTTCCGTATTGGAGATGTTATGTCCTTCCAGGTTGCCGTAGAGAAAAGGCAACTCCCGCCTCTGGTCGAAAGGGGGAGAACAAAATAGACAAAAGAGAAAAAGCCGTGGACTGAACGAGATGTCTGGTCTCCCGACTCCACTTATTACGGTCTTATAAGTGCTCTCATACACAAACCCAGAACGCTCGGTCACATTGGTGGCAGCGGTGTTTCTCTTGCACCGACTACGGACCGCTACGATTATTTTATGCTTCGGCGACTGAGTGTGCACTTCCTTAGCTTAGCTAAAAAAAGAAAACGCCGCTAGTTCAAGTACAGGATGTTCTGCGAGATGAGGACCCGTTTAAGCCCGGCTCAGGGCTGTTCGGCAGATGCTCGGCCGGCAGGGATATCCATGTGACCCTGCCTGCTCTGTTCTCTGGAGACGGTAGCCAGAGTTTCCTCGGCCGGGTGAGACAGCTGGAGGTTGCCGTCAGAGCGGCAGTGGGGAGATGAGCTGGTGAGACGTCTGCCCACCCGCTTAAGCAAGTCGGCTTTTCTGCTGTGGGACAGCCTTCTGGACGCGGTTAAATCGGATTATGCTGCCGAAAAAGAAAGACCCGGCGTGGCATTTGGACAGAGACAGTTTATGGACCGCTTCAGAGCCAGCTTGGCGGCTCGCGTGCGTGCTCCGGGCGAGAACTTGGCGGTATATGCCGCCGACGTGAGCCGACTGGTCTTGGAGGCGTTCCCGGACTATGGGACCGTAGCGCAGCGGGAGGAGAAGTTTCGACGCTTCCTTGCCGGTTTGGATGCTGCTTTGAGATACAAATGCCTGGAGCAAGGCGCCACCGATCTGGAGGAGGCTCTGATTGTTGCGGAAAGGTGCGAAAATGCCAGGGAGGCTCTGCAGAGAGACCGTGTGAGTAACCATACGGCCACCCATAGACTCGGGGACAGAGTGTCTGTGCAGTCAGTGTCGACTGATAATACCCTGCAGAAAGCAGTCGATAAACTGACAGAGGAGATGTGTTTTATGAGGATGGAGATAAAGGACATATATGAAGAGAATCGAATGCTGAGGACCTGTAGTTCCAACCAGAGGGGACAGGGGTCCCGCTCGCCCTTGGGAGGACGTTGTAGCTGCACCTGTGGAGAGATGGGCTGTGGATCGAAGGTGCCCCGGGGCCGCTCTCCTGACCGCGGGCCTGTCCGGCCTCAGAGAGACTATCAATCACGTAGCCTGCATCAGGATGCAGAGGTGTCGCCCCCTCCCAGGTGGCCTGGAGGCAGGAGTCCCAGTCCTGGGTGGCGGGCCGGCAGGAGGAGGAGCCAAGGAAGCGCAGCGTGCGTTTCCAGCCACAGCAACAAGATCGTCAGGGAAACGGAGAGACAGCGAGTGCGATTACTGACAGTCAGTCAGGTGTCAGGACTTTGGCAAGTCTGTGGCAAGCGTCAGTCAGGTGTCAGGACAGCGGCAAGCGAACGGCACTCGTTCGGCACCCCTGGCATGTTAAATGTCTTTAAATACATTTAAAGTATTTAAGTACATTTAAAAACATAAATAAACATTAAAAAAAAACATTAAAATGTATTTTTCCGTTTCTTATTGAGAATTTATGAAATTGTACATGTGCAATTTTTGAATAAAGAATAAAAAATGTTATTAAAAAAAGAAGAAACTGCCAAGCTGAGTGGGCGGAGCCACATTTCCTGGGAACACTCATTGTTGTTACGACAGGTCAGCTGCCGTAAATCAGTTTTATGATTTTAGTTGAGTCTACTGAGCCCCCGTTCTCTGTATACATCCTTAGAGCAACCTCGTTGTGATTTTTTTGTTTCTCATTCATTTTATTTATGTATGATTTCGCTGATTTTTAAACAAAAAGAAACAAAATACACTCTTTCCAAATAATTACTTTTATAGTCATTTACAACAATCGTCTAAATCATCCTTTGTATTATAATGTAAAAGTATAGATAAAAACGTTTTTAAATACAAGTTGAATAATATCTCCACTTGTCCTCTCCTTGTATGTAGGTGTCGGTAGGTGCCACGAGCTGCCAGTGCCAATAGTTGTCACAGGAGTGCTACCACTAGGGGTCCAACTATTGCCACTCGTCAGCGAAGTGCCACCACTAGGGGGCTGTTGCTACCATGGTTTACATGGATCATGGTTATATCTGGACCCTGGTCCTGACATGCATATTACCATAAATAAAAGTAGTAGTATGGTTTTAATATTTAGCATTATAATTTTTATTAACAGAGACATTTGTAAACCACCTTCGTAATACCCATTATCCTCCATTGGAATAATTAAGCTGTCATAGACCGACCGTGCCACCTACTGACAGCCTGGTACAACCTGGCACTCTGTGGCAGCTAGTGGCAATCGTCTTAGTGGCAATCGTCTGACATCTGATGGTAGTCCGAGACGAACAAGACAACATGCTCAGCTGACAGAATGAAACCCAAGAAATGTATTTAAAAAGATAAAGATATTTAGAAAAAATGACACTGCAGTCACATCTATAAAAGAAAAGTGGTTTGATAAGATGTCAGTGGAAGTTGTGTTTTTAATCACTGAAGAAAGGTGAATAAAAGTGGAGGGAGCCTAGGGGGGCACACTCCTCTGACTAGTGGCAATCATCTGACATCTAGTGGCACTTTGCTGACTAGTGACAATAGTCAACCCCCTAGTGGTGGCACCTGACTGACGTTTGCCACAGACTTGCCACCTGACTGACGCCTGACTGACGCTTGCCACTGCGGTGCCAGTGCCACAAGGAGGATCTCGGCTTGCTGGTCAGTAGCTGGTGTCGAGGACCTGACACCAGCTGCACCACTCGAGGGCTCCTTACAGCCGCCGATATATCTGAGAATATTGCTGAAATGGACAGTGTGAACCACCTTACCTCTTACGTTAGAGGGGAGTATCCATATTAGTTGACTCAGGAGCGACTGTGTCATTGATTAGTGCCTACTTTCGTACGTCAGTCCCTGCCCTTCGAAACCGACCACTGAAAAAAAACTATATCAACTCGCGTGCAGTTAATGGACAGATGTTGGATACTTTGAGCACTATTGTGGCGACTTTCCGCTTGGGCCCCACCTGTTGGCAACACACATTTCATGTCCTGCGAGAGTTCACTCAAACTGTCCTACTGGGTCTGGACTTCCTGGCCAAGAACCAAGCACTGCTGGACTGGGGACGGGGTGTGCTGCAGTTATGGGACGCTACAGTGCCCCTGTTGCGGGGTGGGGAATTAATCCCTGAATGCTGTAACGTGTCCCTGGCTGGAGTTATGACCATTCCCCCTCTGAGTGAAGCCCTGGTGCCAGTGAAGGTTCTCTCGCCTATTACTGCTGGCTTGCATGCTAAAGAGTTTGAGGGCTACCTAGAGCCTAACATCCCAGAAACGACTGGACTAGTGCTTGCCCACACAGTCACCACCGTTAAGGATGGGTGTGACTGGCTCGTGTCCTCAATCCGACAGAGAAGACTGTGGAGTTCTGTGTCTGCCTTGGCACATTTGCATGGTGTATTTGGACGATATACTGATTTACAGTCGCACCTTTGAAAACCACCTGGCCCACCTGGGGAAGGTCCTTTCCAGAATACATGGTGCGGGCCTGAAACTCAATCGCAGAAAATGCCACTTGGCCCGGGACCATGTGGTGTTCTTAGGCCACGTGGTCTCCAGACAGGGGCTCCAGCCTGAACCCCGCAATACCGAAAAGGTGAGAAACTGGCCAACTCCCTGCAACCCATCTCAGGTCAGGGCCTTTGTGGGCTTGTGCTCATACTACAGGAAGGTTTGTGAGGAAGTTTTCCCAGTATGCTACACCGCTGAACCACCTGGCGGGCAAAAATGTGCCTTTCAAATGGGATGCAGAGTGTGAAACAGCTTTCACGTTTTTCAAGCAGGTGCTCACCTCCGCTCCTGTGGTGACACTGCCCAACTTTGCACTCCCATTCAAGATATTCACGGATGCTTCCAAAGACTCGGTTGGTGCGGTACTAGCCCAACAGGTGGAGGGGCCCGAACGAGTCGTAGCCTATGCCAGCGAGGCTCTTAAACGCCCCCAGACAAGATGGTCCACTTTCGACAGGGAGCTCTGGGCCATAGTATGGGCCGTAAGTGAATTTAAACACTATGTGGGCCTCTCGGCATTCACCATCATCTCGGATCATCGTCCGCTGCTGGGGCTCAGGAAAATGGCCATTGACAACTATCCTACAGGACGAAGAGGCCGGTAGGTTTTGGAGCTCGACCCATTCAACTGACCATTATTCACAAAGATGGTTCACGACACAAAAACGCAGATGCCTTTTCTCGCCGGCCTGAGTCTCCGGACTCCAGGTACCAGGCAGGCTCGCTGTTGGATGTGTGTGCTGCAGGATCTGTGGTTGAAGCAGAGCTGCCAGGGGATGAGATGTCTGGTCTCCCGACTCCGCTTATTACGGTCTTATAAGTGCTCTCATACACAAACCCAGAACGCTCGGTCACACTAGCATGGGTAAGTGTGTGAAAAATTCATAACTCCACTCTGCTTGCTCCAAATGACCTGAAATTCAATTAGGGTTAAGGTTAGGGTTAGGGTAAGGGTTATGGTTAGGGTACGGTATAAGTATCTACGACCTTGCCAGTGAAAGTTTACTAAACATAACCAATTTCGAGGGGGCCACAAGGCACAAAATGCCCTTTCCAAGGCCCTAGACCCTCTGGGATGGTACCAATCGAACGGGCGTACCCAAATTAGTTATTTGAGGGTCGTACACATATAGTTAGGTGACTACACTAGTTTGGGTAAGTATGTGAAAAATGCATAACTTCACTCTGCTTGCGCCAAATTACTTTAAATTGGGTTAGGGTTAAGGTTAGGTTATACCCTAACCGTTAGGGTAAGGGTTATGGTTAGGACCATCTTCAATAAAAAAAAAAAAAAGTGATCAGTTTTCAGTGATTTTAATAAACTGAAGCTGCTCAATAAAATTATCAATGTTATAAAATACTTTTTTGGGGTTAACAACAGGAGCTGGTTCTGTAATAAAGGCCTGGTATTATGCTACAATGTGACATTTTGTAACTTTTTTGGTTGTTGATGTGCGGCTCAAAAAGGGTTGAAAAACACTGACAAGACATCTTCACAAGGTAAGTTATTCAAAATGTATCTGTTCGGTAAGTTACGTGACTACACTAGTTTGGGTAAGTGTGTGAAAAATTCATAACTCCACTCTGCTTGCTACAAATGACCTGAAATTGGGTTAGGGTTATGGTTTTGGTTAGGGTAAGGTACAAGTATCTACGACCTTGCCAGTCGACTGCCGAAAAATAAATCGGGCCAATGCCGCCTTACCCTTATTAACAAATTAAACTACATATTACTGACGCATTTCAAGGACTTAAAGGTTTTTGGTTGTGGGGTTTCCATTTGGATTGTGACTTTGCCTTGCTAACAAACGCGTGCCAGCCTCTGTAGCATTGTGGACTCTTAACCCCATGTCTAGCCAATGTGAAATATCTACTTTATAAGTCTTCTTTCCTTCCATCAGGGTGTATCAGTTTATGTCATGTTTTAGTAACATGTTTGGATAAAACATGAACTGTCCGGGTCATTACTAGCTAAAGTTAAATGAGTGTTATTGTGTTATTGTTGCTTTCATGTCAAATGTGCTCAGATATACATTAAAAACAAATGCTAACAAGAACTGGAGTAAACTCATTAGCAAGAACAGCTGAGGTGGTGACATCATCAAGTAAGCTGCTGTTCCAATTACAGACAGAGTCCAGACAGATGTACAGAGACGTCCAGACAGATGTACAGAGACTTCCAGACAGATGTACAGATAGACGTCCAGATATCCAGAGAGACGTACAGACAGATGTCCAGAGAGACGTACAGACGTACAGACAGACGTCCAGACAGATGTACAGACAGATGTAGAGAAAGATGTCCAGACAGACATCCAGACAACTACAGACAGATGTCCAGACACACACACACACACAGACATAACTATGCCCATCAGCACAGATCATACAGCGTACCTTTATCTGAGCATTAATCATATTCTTGACTTGGGCCTATTATTTTTTAGCAAACTGTGCAAAACATAAGTGACATTCCTAAAACATATAACACAGCAAATACTCTGGGGGTGAAATATACATTTATAATTTGGTCAATCAAAACAGACAACTTCTTAATTGTGCCACTTTTTTACTTTTAATAGTAGTTGGATTTATGTTAGTTTATATTATCTAGCTAACTGCAGTTGGATATATTTATAAAGAAGGGATAAACAGTATTTTTTTAACACCAGTAGGAAACATTGATTAATTCTAGAATAAAAGGCTACTTGTTTATTAGATTATGCTCTTATGCCAATTATATAGTTTATCTAGTTGTTCAGATACTTGTCTTCCTATCGCACTTCATTCAGTAGCAAGTTTATGATTACCTTATCTCATGTAATTACATTTATTATCACTAATAATATCACCTACTATTCCTGTAGTAGTGGTATTAATACCTTCTATTTCATGGGATTGGAGAAGGCTTAATCAAAGTAATTTAAAGCATTGTAGTTACAAGTTGGATTCCCACATTCCTATATATATTTGACAATTTTAACAACCTTTTTTTTCAAATGTCAGTCAGAGAATCATAATAATGACACTTTACTTTCACTTGAGTAAATGTTTGTGTGATTCTCCAGTTGCTTATATAATACCTACCTTATTTTTCTGGTGTATTTAGAATGCTAAAGTTGCCTTGAGTCTTGACCAATAAAGTTTTTCTACCATCTATTTGTTTATTATTTGCATCTCGCATAATGCAACGGTCAAAGCAATATAAATAGACTACGAGTGACCCCTACTGGTGGTTTGCTGCTACTGAATCTATGGTTTCACCTGCAAAATATAATAAGTATAATGCAGATCCTTTCTTTCTATCTAAATGTATTTATATTTGGTTTAATATTTGCAATAATCTTTCTGAGTCACGTTTAATAAATTATACTGTCAACTTTTATTATTACATCAACCTAGTCTGCCTGTTCTGCAGCCGAAATAAAAGCCATAGAAAACACAGATAAATTCAGTCATAGATTGGGGTCTGGGTCTGTCAATCACTGAGGTTGGCCCCGCCCCCCTTGGCTCTCCGCGGCGCTGATAGGCTGCTTTCGTGTTGATATTCTGTCACTCTATGAGTCAAAGGGCTCGCGAGCAGTGTTGCTAGCATAGCGAGCGTCGCTGCGCACCCAAACCAGGAAGTCAACAAAGTTGGGATTTAACACCAGCGTCACTTTGATATTCATTTCACAAACGGTTGAACAGACGGGATGAGTTCTGCTTCCCCTCCGGTGAGCTGCACGGTTCCGAGCTGCGTTGCACGTGACGCTGCACGCAGACACGAGCTAGCTAGCTTCGTCGGCTAGCTAGCTAGCCGTTAGCCGCCGTCCTAACGTCGTTTGTTGACACAGACATAACAGCTAAACTGGCGTGAGCTGTGTGAGAGCTGGTCCTCTGTTTGATTGTTTAAAACACCCGACTTTACTGTAGATGCATGCATTTACAGGACAGGGGCTAACTAACGGGTAAACACTTTGCTGACAGATGTTAACTCAGAATGTGAGAGTTTATGGGCGAATCTGCATCTCAGATTAAATGAAGGACAAATAAAGATGATGCATATGTTGTTGCTTGTCCATGTTTAAACACATTAAATGGTATTGGTAGATAGGATGCACATGAGCTGAAGGTTAAAGACAACAATTAAGCATTCTCAGCTGCACCTATTTAAGGTTCTTGTATTATCTGTTAATTATTTTAATATTTCTTTGATAACAGCTGTAAATGCACCTGACAAATTGCAGATAGATGATGGTGTACTTTATTCATCCCACACATGAGGCGAAACACTGTAAAAAAAGAAGCAAAAACCAAGTAATTAAAAGTAGGAACTAAAATGGACAGATGAGCACACAACCTTTAGATCATAATCATCTTTAACTCTATAGGCAAAATCATATTATAGTGTACCTGGGCACCATACAGAAGTACCAGAAACGTAATGTTGCATGGTGGAAAGTAGGGTTGAGGATTGCCCTTGGTTATATTAAAAAAAGAGAATTAACTGGGTAATTAATTGATGGACTTATTGAACAAACAGGCACATGGGTGATCAATCGAGGCAATAATAAAACTAGACTAGAGAAGCAAAGTAAAAACAAGTCTAAAATGTGTGTTTTGTTTTTTTATGCATCTTAAACAGTAACTTAAATCTTAAGATGTCAACAAGAAAATGCTTTGAAGAACATCAGGAGCCAGACAAACTGTACCCCAGTAGCCATTGACTGTGCATAACTTATAAGCAAAAACAAACAACCATAGAGGTTGATCCTTTTTCAGGCCACGCCTTTTTTTTTTTTTTTTAAATGAGTTTTGATTTGCATGATTTGCAGACGATTGGGGAGTTATTCCTCATCCTCAGTGAGATGGGCTTCTCAGAGGAACAGATCCAGGCGGCTGTACAGGCGGGGCATTTTTCTGTGTCGGATGCAGCCGAGTGGTGAGTTTTCCCAGCTCTTTTCGTAAATCAGTTAGCATTCATTAAAATGCTAATATAATTTCCATTCAGTGTCTAAAAGACCACACTGTTCAGTAGACACATTCTATATCCCTTTCTCATTTGTGGACAGGCTCTTGCAGGGTCAGTATCCACGGCACAAGTTGGTCAAGCAGTCATCACAGCCGGCTGAGACGGCAATTTCTGCTTTCAACCCACCCAAAGAGGCCGCAAGCACTTCAGATACATCACCCTCTGACAGCAGAGGTAGTACCAAGCAGTTTGTTTTTAAGTATAGAGAGTCATATAGAAGTTTATTTAACCATTGTAATATCCTTCTCTGTAATCCTGTCATTGATGTTTTTAATAAGACTTAAAGAAATGAATGGTTTCTTTTTAAACAGCATCCCCTTCATTGATGCTGAGACCGTCACAGTCGGGCAACCTGTCCCCAGACCCACTACCAGTCGAGTCCCGCATCAAACAGGACAAGAGTGACTTTGAAGAGCAGCAGAGACATCGCGTTGCACAGGAGGCTCGAACAGAGAGAAGACAAAAGAAACAGGTCAGCATTGCTGAAAAGAACAACTTCTGGTACCGAACAGTACCAACTCAGCCGGACTGGCAACTTGACTTTTATCCACCAGAATAAAATGTTTGAACGTGTGAGATTTGTGAATCTGAGAACTGACATCTAGCCGTGTGTGTGTGTGTGTGTGTGTGTGTGTGTGTGTGTGTGTGTGTGTGTGTGTGTGTGTGCGCGCTGTCTGCCAGGAGCGTGAGACTGTGTTGAAGCGGATCGCTGAGGATCGGAGGAGTTTGCAGCAGAAGAACCAGACCAGCGCCGCCACAGAGACGTCTCCTCCCAGTGCTCAAGGGCAGAAGCTTGGAGGAAAGATTGCGACTAATGTGGATAACAACTGCGTCCTTATGGTGAGGCAGTGAAAGTTTTACGTTTTGATGCACGTATGATGTGGATGCAGTCAAATTGCAGTTGTTTAAACCTCGTGTTTATTTACATTTTTTTTTCTGCAGATTCGGCTCCCATCCGGCGAGTCCATGCGTGAGCGCTTCCCATCCGATGCTCCTCTGCGCAGCGTCGTGGAGCACATCGCCGGGCGTCACCCCTCCCTACCCTCCTTTTCTCTCCTCCAGGGTTTCCCACGGAAACGCTTTGGGGAGGCAGAGCTTGCTTGTTCGCTGCACTCTCTCGGCCTCACTCCCAACGCAGCACTGTGTATTCAGACCACTCCTCCTGAGACCCCTCAGGATCCACCGAGTCCTGCAGATCCACCATCGATGGAACACAATGAGCCCTCTTCTTGTGATGTGTGTCCTCAGCCACAGATCCCGGTACAGGAGGGGGCCGGCGGACCGGACCTTGTTCTCCCTCCTCCGCTACCCAATCAGCTGTGGGAAGAGGCAGTGAATTACGCAGGGATTCCTGGAGTTGGTCCTTCTCTGACTGGGCCGTCTCACTTCTGGGGTAGGTATTAAATACTGTGTACAAAAAAAATATATGTATATATCTTATTTAATTAGCTGTTTGGTCATTATATGACATTCCTGGTGCTGTTCAACAGGCCGAGGCAACAAGATGGTTTCTGGGAATGCTGAGGAGGCTGCGGGCATAGAAGTGGATGAGGAACAAGGAGAAGAGGAAGAGCCACCTTACATGCTTAACGGTACTGCTCCCTGTGTCTGGGGTTGGTGCGGACACCTCAGCCCTCCTTTCGACCTACATTTTGTCCCCCACCCTCCTTCCCTCATCCCGCCTCCACGTGTCTCCATTTATTCATCCATGTAGAACTCTTTGTGCCAGAAACGGATGACCCTGGCCTCTCACTTGCAGCTGTTGGAGTAACTTTCATTCAGTTTCACACTTTATGTTGCAGAAGTTTTCCAGTGTTCACAACATTTGGTCGACTGCCCCAGTAATGTGTGTCTCGTGTTAGAAAGTTTAGGATTAGGAAATATGTATGTGAATGCTCCTTTCGGTGAAACCTGCGGTACACAGGATCAGACCTGCTGAGCCACAGCAGTGAGAACTGAGCTCCCCAAGTGCTTACAGCCCGGCAGCCAATCATATGCAGTCTTTCGGAGCATGTGGCTGTGATATAGTATTCTTAAAATGTGCCAGACCAGCGCGTGAGAAGAGCTCAATCCCAGTGGAAGCTTGTAAAGAGAAGAATCAAAGATGCTGATGTTGATTAGAGGTGTGTGGGATAGAAATGTCACTTGTGACACAAATGACAGCAGGTCTAGACTTATATTAATAGACTTATGACTTTTACTGTATATGTATCAGCTGGTTTGGATGTTAGGGACTACTTCTTTGTGATATCTTCAGGGACTACAATCGTTACTTTTGTTTTTTTCTCACAGGAATGCCGCGGCTGCCTTTCTTTCCGGAGAATAGGATTCGTGTTGAGTTTGAGCCCAGGCACCACTGGCCAGAGCAAGGCAATCGGCTAAGGTGGGTGTCTAGACAGAATGGCGCCAACGTAAGAACTGTAAACTGATGTAATACTGATGTATTATAGATATTTTCTTTCTGTTGTATGTTTTGCAGCTGGTTATAATGAATCATTCTGATGGTGCCCCTGTTTTTATTACAGTATATTGTTGGGCTCTGTTGTATTTTAATTGGAGCCCAAATCTATAAATTGGTTGACAGAAAACTAATCTGCAACTTTTTTGATAATTAAATAATTGATAGTCATTTTCGAAGTAAAAATGCAAAACATTTGCTTCTTCTAGCTTCTCAAATGTGAGAATTTGCTGCTTTTGTCAGATTTCTGTGATTTTAAAATTGAATATCTTTAGAGTTTGGGATTGTTGGTTGGACAACGTTATATCATTGTATGTTGAATATTATAACTTTGGGCTCTGGAAAACTGTGATGGGCGTTTTTGTTAACTAATCGAGAAAGCTGCCGATGAAGTGATAATAAAAGTAAATATTAGTTGCAGCACTACTTGTGTTGTTATCCCAGTTACAGTGACCTGTAACCGTGACCTGCTTTTCTCTAATCTATTAGTTATTTAACCTTGTAAACAGGGTAGATTGGCTGAGCGTGAGTGTTCTGACAGCAATGGCCTGTTAGACAGAGAAAGAAAATGAAATGCAGTCTTTTAGTTCAATTTCCTGTGGTTACACAGACCAAACGTTGCTGGGATGGTAGATTGAAGAGTGGATGTTCATTAAAACACAGCGTTGGTTTAAAAGCTTGTTGTTGTGTTTCAGGGAGGCTGCACAGGAGGACCCAGTAGAGCCAGAGGATGCTGGAGGTCGGGAAGCTCCTGGAGCTGCAGGTCTGGCTGCAGTGGAGCGTCTTCAAAGAGCTGCACAGCAAGAAGACCCCCGTGCCTCCCAGGGACAACCATCCCCCCCTAAAAAACCCTACAGGGCCCCCAGCGTGCCGTCCCTTTGTGCCTTGGCAACCCGCGCAACTGTCCACCTCATGACTGGTGAGACTCACATATTCACTCATGGATTTTTCCGGTAAAACGCGTCTCATTGCTTTGTTTACTCACCGTCGTCGTTCTTGGCCCCCGCGTCTCTACACCCTCAGCTCCCAGCATGCAGTACAGCAGCAGTCTGGCATGCCTCACCCCAGAGCTAGCGGAGCTCCTGCTCAACCACATGTCCCGTGAGAGGCTCCTGCGTCCACGCACCCTGGAGCTCTTCTTCGGCTGCCCATTGCAGAAGTTTGTCCTGAACTGCTACCCTTACTCCACCAATGAGCTCCTGCGGCAGTTACGGGCCTTCACAGCCCTGAAGCACCTGAGTCTGGTCAACTCGCCTCTCATCACTGGTATGGACTTTCATTTCAGGATGGAATTTTTTGGGCTTTTCAGTCATACATTTTGCCATGTTAACTTCTGCAATACTTTTGGTTAATGTGGTGTTTCATTTTAATCTCCTCAACGTGTTTTGTCCAGACTCTGGGCTGTCAATCGTTTCCAGCCTGGTGAAACTCCAGCACCTCAACCTGGCCTCCTGTAGCAAACTGACCGACTCCTGTCTGCAGCACATCACAGGTTAGGCTTTCTACAAACTCTCCTGCGAACAAGGCTCAGATTGTTACCAGAGAGGATCTAACGGATTATGTAACATCACTTTACAAGCAATTATAACTACGTGCAAGAACGCCAGATCCCAACATAAGCTACTCTGTGCTGAATGAGTTTTGCTTTGATGGTTATTGCCAAGTATCAACCCATTTTCCTCCCCTCTGTCTACTAGGTTTAAAGAGCCTGTGTTTCCTGTCCCTGGACCACACCAAAGTGACGGACGCTGGGATGGTATTGTATCTCCAGTCAGCTCCGTCCTGTCTCTCTCAGCTCAGCCTGAACCAAACGGCTGTGTCTGAAGCCACACTGGCGGCCCTGCCCACCTGTGTGCCACAGCTGAGGCTCCTCAGCATCAAGCAGACGAAGGTACTTCGGCTCCACCGGGCACATCTGGCGTGTCTTGTCTGGCGCGTAACACGTCTGTTAACTGAGCAGCCAGTTTATCGTGTTATGGTCTTCTAGTGACGTTTCTTTTGTCTTGGTGGGTCTTGCTCTGCCAGGTCATTGATGTGTCGGCATTGGCAGACCTGTCCTGCCTGCAGACTCTCAACCTGGACGGGACGGGCGTGACCGAAGGCTCTCTGGAGCACCTCGCCATCCACCCGGCCCTGTCGTCCCTCAGTTTGGCGGGAATCCCCGTAGTGGATGGTGATCACGCCCTGCAGATCATCTCAGGTACGTAAATGACAAGAAACATGAGACAGATGGGGTCAATCGAACTCTGTTTAAAAAAAGGGTTTGTACTTTCCTCCCAGGTTTAAAGTTGACTCAGCTGACCCTCCCTGGACGCCACTCGGTGACGGACAGCGGGTTGTCCTTCCTCTCGAGACTGTCTGTGCTCTTAGAGCTGGACCTGACTGACTACACGCAGGTCACGGACCAGGGAGTCAGCCAGCTCTCCACCATGAGCAGGTCACTCCCACTCTTTACCTCGCATGCGGGTCATCACGACAGTTGTTTTGGTGCGATGCCAAACAGGGATGTTGACTGGAGTGTTGCGTGTGCGTTGTGTAGGTTGAAGAAGCTGTCGCTTAGCAACACACAGGTGACGGACGCAGGGCTCCCCTCGCTGCGTGGCCTGCAGGAGCTGCAGGAGCTCTGTTTGGACCGGACAGCGGTCACCAGCCGAGGAGTGGCCGAACTCATCATCTGCCTGCCGCACCTCCAGGTGATGTTACTGCCGACAAAATCATTTTCAAAAAACTTCTTGTTATAATAAACCTAGGTTAACTGATGCCACATTTAACACTGGTTCAATGTTTTCCTCACTTTGCAGATCGAACCCTGCTACCACGCGACGCTCATTAATTTAGGGTTCAAAGTGGTTCTTACCCTAAAATGTGATAAATCAGAATTCAACGTGGGGCTCTGAAAATTGTCATTATTTTTCATGCAATATATTGTTTTGTTATTTCTAAAGAGGGATTTTTTTTCTCCAGTATTTGCTCATTTGGAGACTTGCAGACAAGTTGATTAGGATTTGGTCTCAATGCGAATATTGTCGATAAAAGTAACAGGTTAAAAGGTCTGAAATTATCTTTCTTTATTATGCATGGTATTTTGCTGATGTTTTTTTCCTGTGTTTTCTTTTTTTTGTTTTAGGTATTGGGGTTAGCCAGCACTCAGGTGGGAGACACAGTAGTGAGGAGAGGTCTGATCCGCTGCAATCAACTTGTGAAGCTTAATCTCAGCCGCACACGGATCACCGACCACGGTAAGGTCTCAAACCACCGGCCCTTTCTTCATCCGACTCGATCACCGGCACACGCAATCCAATCTTTTCTCAAGCAGCTGAACAATCTCTGTGCATCTTTCCACCTTTTTTTTTTTTTTTCTTCCCCTCAGGTCTAAAGTTCTTGAAAAACATGCACCTGGCTCAGGTGAACCTGGACGGCACCGGGGTGAGTCTGATGGGCATCGCGAGCCTGCTCTCTTTCACGAACATCAGCAGCATTCGGGCCAGCAGCACTCGCAGCGTTCCCCCCGACGAGGTCTCGGATGAGGAGTGGGACGCCCAGTGAGCATCGACGCCTTCGGTTGGTCCATGCGTACTGTACCGGAGCACGCCTCTGACTGCTGCCCCCCCCCTCTCCCTCCTCCCCCCTTTTATCTCCGCAAACATGCGGCCATCTGGATACTCTGAAAAGCAGCATAACGGAAACACTCCTATTTGCACTGTTTCAACCGCAGCTGGTGCCACTAACTAATCTGTCAGTCACACGCGCTACCAAGTTGAAACCTTAAAACGAGAGCCTGGTGTTTTTAGAAACTAGGCCATTAATAACGTTTGCACATATAGAATCAATCTGCATTTACTTGCATATACTGCAGCCCTTTTTTGTTAATGGAAAAACTCCGCCTGACAAACGTTAAAGCTTTATGTGCAGCCTTATAGGTTGGAACTATCTACGTTTCTCCTCGTTGGCACTTTTTTGAGCCGACTGGCAGGAACATATTAAATGTAACATATAACACAGCATGTATTTTCAGACTGTAAAGACTATCGGCCTGATATGTTAAAAATTAAAACCTAAATAACAAATTGTCAATTCAACTAAATCTTTTTTTTTTTTTTGGAAGGACGCGAAGTCAGATGTCTTCCGGTAAACATTCTTTCACTTTTTAAAACTAACACTTAATCTTTAGCTGTATTCACGTGATGTCGGATTTATTAGAATACATTCCAAAATGGGATGTTTAATAGACTTAGGTCTAACATTTCTTTGTTGGCGTGAATAATTGGCACTATTAATTGTACAGTTCATGCAGAAAACACTAGATGCCAATTGTCAAAGCTGATAAGTAGTATTGTAGAGTGTTGCCACCATGACAAAAGTATTTGCTCAGTTTCTCATAATTTATTTCATTACGACAGTGAACACTTTTATTTTTTATTAAACCATCCTGCTCGATGCTTAGCGATTGTTACATGGTCAAAACATTGTTTTGTTTTTTCTTCTGGTTATTACAATTAGTTAAAACAAGAAACGTTTTGTAAGGTGGTATGTTGAATCATGTTTCCTGTTTAAAGAGAAGTGATATGTTTTAAGAAGTTTCTTGTTGAACCTGAAGTATTTGGTAATGTGAAAGAGAAACTGGACATGTATTCATCCTGGTAGCAGTTTGGCCATACGGTTTCTTTTACACTTTTCCTGTCTGACAAATACAGCTTTACTGTAAGAGCTCATAACTTGTGATGTCACCTGTATGGATGTTCGTTTAAAGCGAACGTCACTTAAAACCCTTTTTTTTTTTAAGTGCGTTGTGTTCAGTTGATATTTTAATGGCTGTTTCATTAGCATTAGTTATGCCAAGAAATGCCCCTTTTTTTTAAACAGCCATTTTCAGTTTCATGGAAGACCGGGTGAGCAGCAGCAGCGGCGTACAGAGTAGAGACGGGAAGATGAAGTAGGATCTATGCAGCCTCGGGGCTCACAAGCCAGAATCCAAAGCAATTTATTTTACTCACGTCAAGTTTTGTCCTCTTGTTTACAGAGATGTAAAATAGTTTATTTTCCCTAAAGGCTTTGATTTTTGGATACGGGCACTGTATTCTTTAAGTGTAAAATGAATAATAAAGTCTTCGAAATCTAAATATGCTTTTTTTATGTTCTGTTTATTCAGACAAACCTTTATTGCATTACATTGTTAAATAAGGAACCGTTTAAGAACTGCTCTTTTACACAGAAACAAAAGTCAACTTTTAAAAATCATAAAATGACCTAAAAGCTGCTGCATACATGGTGGGATAAAACAGAACATTCAGAAAAATAAAATGTTTGATGAAGACAGCACAATGGAATGCGTCCGAGATACACTGAGGTGCTTCAGGTGACTCAGCCAATCAGAGTGCAGCTTGAGGTGAAAAGAAAAAAAAGGATGGGGGCGGAGGATTGGATCGAGTGTGGCACTGTCAAACCAAGATGGAAATACAGTACGACATGTACAAGAGACGTGTCCGATAAGATGCTTAAGAGATTGTTTCAGTTCTAGTAATGACATTTCCTGCAATGTAAACCCTGCTCATCGCCTCAGGAGCTTGAAGGTCAAATCCATGATACAAGGTAAAGGAGTGGCTCAGAGTGTGGTCGTTTTATTTAGATGTCGTGGGCCTGCTGCTTCTCGATCTTGGACTTCAAGTGTTCCTTGTATGCCAGGATGTCGTTATTCCACTTTGTGATGGTTTGATTCTCGCACACCCAGATCTCCTGAGCCACCTGGAGAAAGAGAAGACGATTAAACTCAGGTCCTGCGCCATTTAAGAAGCAGAAATGTTGAATTAATTCATCAAGTGATGAATATCTACCTGTGAAATTAGCCTGAAGTCGTGGCTAACTAGCATCATACCGCCTTCAAACTCATTGATGGCGTCTCCCAACGCGTCAATGGTCTCGATGTCCAAGTGATTGGTCGGCTCGTCGAGGAACAACATGTGAGGGTTCTGCCAGGCCAGCCAGGCAAAACACACCCGGCACTTTTGACCGTCGGACAAGTTCCTGATCGGACTGACCTGGAAGACAGTTATGTTATACATTTAGAGGCCGGTGCAGACAAAGAATAAAATTATACTTGAGTTCTTTCCCACGTCGTATCATCTGGAAGAGTATCCCAATCCTACCTGCTGTTTTCCCGTCAGCCCGTAGCGACCGATGATCTTCCTCATATCCTCTTTTTCTTTGATATCGGGGAAACACTTCATCATGTACTCCAAAGGAGACAGGTCCAGTTCCAGCTGCTCCGTCAGATGCTGTAACATGAGCAGATACACCGAAGACATTTAGTTTTACAGTAAATATACATAGCCTGAATCAGATGGAGCCTTTGAAGATCACTGTACTGTTCTCTGGTTGTTAATGTCTAGATGAAATGAAAAACGCCCTTTAGATAACAGCCCGTGTCATATTGTGCCCCGTATATAGAAAATTTACAAAAAAAATATTTCCTTTGTATTTTTATAATCAAAAACGATTCTCTTTTCTTCCTGGAAAAACTAAATTTGAAGTAACCATAGTTAAGCTAGTATCAACCAATAATATGACAGTCATCCAACAACTTACTGTAATTTTAGTGACACGAGAGGCTTGTGTGGAGCCACAGTCCCGTTGCTCCCTATGGAGCTACAGTCTAAGCTCGCCTACTTTAAAGCGGTCCAATCACGTGCAAAGGATTCGATTTAAAACCCTCTTATAACTCAAATAATGCGTTTTAATGGGAAATATATCACAGTACAGAAGCAAAGGACGCTCTAACTTCTGTTTCACTGGGACTTTAAAAAGAGATGACGCTCATACTACTTTTTAAAAAACACGCAAGGGTTTTGAGGTGTTTTACCTGGTGATATCTGCCAATCTTGACGTGAGAATGTTTGCGGATCATGCCATCACAGGGTAGGAGCTACGAAGAGAAAAAGAGCATGAACTTTAATACGATGACACCTGCAGGTTGTTGCAGGATCGTGGGGGAACAACTGTGCCTACCTCTCCCATCAGCAGCTTCAGCAGCGTGGACTTCCCTGCTCCATTGGGCCCCACCAGAGCCACGCGTGTATCTAAGTCAATACCAAACTCCAGGTTTCTATATATGTGCGGCTGTAGGAAACATTAACAGAGTGAGACTGAGAAATGCATCTATAAGTCAGTGAACAAAGCTCTGTCCGTGCTGTAATACCAACTGTACTCACTGTGTTGTCACTGTACTTGAAGCTCACGTTCTGAACCATGATAACAGGAGGAGGAATCTTCCCACAGGGATGAAAAGAAAATGACAGAGTCTGTGGGAGACAGAGGCAGGTATTAGTACCATTATATACATGTTCTCTCAAAATTTGTCACTGGCGCAGAAGTCTGAAAGACACTGCCTACTACTGAAAGTTTCCCCAACCACATCAGTATCCCACACCATTCCATTACCCTGTCATTCACAACTTTTTCAGTCAAGCCTGAGGCCACCATCTTCTGCAGTGTCTTCTCTTTGCTCTGTGCCTGTCGTGCGAGCTTTGCAGAGCCGTGACCAAACCTGGCAATGTAATTCTAGAAGAGGGGCGGAGATGTAAAAAGAATGAGCACAAATGTTGATGCCGCTACTGACAAAAAAAAAAAGAATGTGTTTGTAACACGTAAACGCATGCAACTGCAGTAAAATGAAATGAATAAAAGTCCACACTTCTATAACATTTTTCTCATTTCAAACTTCACATCAGATAATGCATTTTGTGACTTTTTCACAGTGGTCACAGAAACCCTAATGATATGAAATTATGTACAGCAAGAGTTTTTTTTAGATCTTATATAAAGACGAAAAGAGTTGAGTTTGCCTAGTAAAAACTTGTCAAGAGGAGGGTTCACAGTATGGATGTGGACTCATTTCAGAAAAGTCTGCTAAATATTCCACCACATGATGTCTCTCATTTACCTTCATGTGTGTTATCTGGTCCTGTTCCCAGTTGAAACGCTTCATTTGGTTCTCCTCCAGCTCCTCTCTGGTCTTAATATACTGGTCATAGTTACCCTTAAAGAAAAAAAAATAGATTTGCATGGTCATTCAAAAGGGTGGCACACAGACACATACTTGGTAAATGCCTACCCCATGTTTCCCTTTTTTTGTTTTTGCGTGATGAGATCACATAGGGGAGCTCATTTAGGATTCTTTTTAAGATGTCCCATGGGACGCTGAGGCTGTTTTTTCTTCATGGCATTGTGAGCCTCCATTTTACTTAAAGGCATCTTAAGTGGTTTCAGCCAAGTGTGCTTACCGTGTAGTTCTTCAGTTTTCTCGAATGCAGGTGGATGATGTTGGTGCACACACCATTCAGGAAGTCTTGAGAGTGTGAGATGAGCACAAGGATTCGCTTGAACCTGACAACGAGAAGAAGGATGAGCACCACATATCAACTGTTACTGACCTATAAATATACAAATTGAGGAAGTAGGGGGTGAACTTACGAACTGAGCTCCGCCTCCAGCCACACACAAGCATCCAGATCCAAGTGGTTAGTGGGCTCATCCAGCAACAGCATGAAGGGCTTGATGAACAGGGCTCTGGACATATAAAGGATAGTCATTACAATTTAATTTACAGGAAACAGGTTCGTAAATTGCGCAGACAAGGCTATGTTAAGACCGTTTTTTTTAATTCAGGACAATCTACTTTATCTTTACCTGGCCAGAGCAACACGCATCCTCCATCCTCCACTGAAGTCCTTGAGTTGCTTTCGCTGCATAGCAGGGGTGAAACCCAAACCGTGGAGAATCCGAGAAGCTCGCACCTCTGCCTTGTCTGCATCCAGCTCCTCCAGACGCTCATACAGCTCCATCAGCTTCTCACACTCAGCTATGCCGGGTTGAAAGAAAGACATTTATTCTCAATTTCAAGCAATGTAGCTACAGTACAACTATACAAATTAAAAAAAATAATAATAATTTCCCCTCTGCAGCTATTACTTGGTACATCACATTTAACTCACAGTCCTCATGGGCAAGTCTCTCTGCCTCCTTCTCCAGCATAATCCTCTGTTCATCCACCTCCATGACACAATGCAGAGCAGTCTTCTCGCTGGGGTCCATCTCTCGGGTCAAGTGGTAAATATCTATGTGCTCTGGAATGGGAATCTCACGATGCCCGATGGCTGACAACAGCATAGATTTTCCTGGAAGATAGATAGATAAGAAAATTAATTTTGCTCAAGTATGTGACATCAAAAATCCATCCTGTGCAACATTTATCTCACCACTACTTGGGAACTGCTGTATATATGCAAATGTGCAAGTATAGTGAAAGAGTGTAGGTTTTAGGAAGTTCAAGTTCCCAGAAGGAAAAATATCATCATCAGGTAGTGGGAAATGTAAAGGATACTGACTACTAACATGTGCCAGGAGAAACTTTTTACCTGTGCCGTTAAGGCCAATGAGACCATAGCGTCTGCCTGAGTTGAGCTCCAGGCTTGTGTCTGCGAGCAGCTCTTGACCATGGAAGGTGAGCGACAGGCTGGCTACGTGGACATCAGTGCTGTTGGGATGGGAGGCCAGAACGCCGGTCACTGCCCGTGCCTCCAGCTTCGCCAGTTCAAATTCATCCAGCTCCTTTGTCAAACTGACAACACCTATAAAAAACAAAATCCTGGTCACCATTTTGTTTACATTTAAAGCTAGACATGGGCCCATTTGAAAGAATGGCAAGTTCAAGTGTAGCATATTAACGAGAACATTTTAAGTCAAGACATCTCAGGAATGATACAAGTTAGGAGTAAATCACAACTACGCTGATACCCTTTACACAAAGACCAGTCCTCAACTCACCATTGCTTTCAGCTCCATTAAGCTGAGTCTCTGGTTGGTCTTCACCCTCTTCGCCCTCATCAGTTCTCTTGGTACGCTGGCGCTGCTTGGCAGCCTCCTTCTTCTTCGCTGCCTTCTTCTTGGCTAAGTCGGATGGCATGGTTGTGAAAGGCTATTCAACAGCGAGGGGGGGGAAAGGACACAAAAATATTAACACTCTTATTCTCTAATAATATGATGTAATTGTATGTATAATCATTCCCAGAGGATTTTCACATGTTTTGTGGAGTACTTCGATAATATCTGACTGGTTTAAAAGGAGTATATGAATCTGGGTGAACGTGGCTAACGGTAATAGCTTACAGAAAGTGCCGCTGGGAGAAACCGGCGTCATAAAAGTGCCGGTAACTGAACTCTGGGAGCAACGTTGACGTCAACTACAGCTGACTTTAAAGGAAGGACGAATGTTAACACGGTTACCGGCAACATTACGGCCTCAGAACCGGCGATAACGGTGACAATGAGAACCCCCGACCGGCATTTTGATTCCTCCCGGTCCCACCTGCACGTTGTGTCCCTCACGTTACATAGCCCGAACTGTGAGAAGCTAACTAGCCGTAGCGGATGCCGCTTAAACATTAACGGTAGATTTGTCACTTAAGAGTGAATTAATACTCGACGACAGCACCCATGCGGTCGTCTGCGCTTCATAAAACATGATGTCACATCACGTTAGTGGGGAAATATTCACAAATGTGATAAACTAGCCGCTAACGTTAGCTCTCTAGCTAACAACGGTAGCTAGCTAGCTAGCTAACTACAGCTGACGGGCCTCAGCGGCTAACTTGTGACGCAAGGCCCCAAACTAGCTACGACAACCTCTGAAAGCGGCCAACACGGCGGTTAACGTTGGTTTTTAAAGCCGGTTATTTATTCTTAACATAAACATGCGGATATCAGCCGTTTGACCCGTAGTTGTCAGACTCGGTACATGGCCATCTTACCTAGATTATGTGTTACTGGTCTCCGGGAGCACGCCGATGTCTCGTGTACAATTTTGCCGGGTGGATGTAGCTGCACGCCAAACCGCCAGACGGACCATATATGGTCGAAAGGGGTTGGCGCCCATTAAATGTACCCGCCCCCTTATCGTGCGACTGCAGTAAAATGTCCTTTTTACGACTTAAATTAATCGCGGATTTAATTTATAAATCGGTAATAATGTATTTATTAGCTGGGACTAACTAGACAAATGCTTAATTATTACCTGTAAAGTTTTCTTATAAACCTGACTAATAAAACTGTGACGTAACCACAGTGATAACGTCTGTGACATCACACAGATTCACACATAAACACCTATCACACGTTCATGTACATGTGTGACGTGTCCTTCCTTTATTCTGTTTTAAACCGTCCTCATCGCAGGACCCCAGGACGTTAAGTCAGTTATACAGTCACAGTGATGCTACAGCAGCAATAGGCTCAGTGCAGTGATGATGATGATGATGAGGGTAAAACCGCCCTGAGAGAGTGTGTGTGTGCGTGTGTGTGTGTGTGTGTGTGTGTGTGTGTGTGTGTGTGTGTGGCACTCGGTTTTTTTTTGAGGAAGTCAAGAATCTGAAGAAAATGGACGACGTATGGCTGCGCGTGACGGATTTCTACCCGCACTAACGGTCAAAGAATGGAACGTATTCCTTCGAGGAGTGAGGAGACGGGTCGAGGAAACGGATCGAGGAGACACATATCCGCACTAAAAACAACGACGCTAGCCCGCTAGCTTTGCTCTTTGATGTTTGGTCCTCTGAAATCCATCCACGGAGATCAAAACTTTTGAGTCCTCTTGTTTTTTTATTAGACTAATAAGAGCACCGAGGACTAACTGACACGGGTCCACTTCCTCAGGTGACGTGCAGCGTAGTTAGCTGACCTTAAAGCTAGTCCGGCTAATTAACGTAACGTTATCATTAATACACCGGAGTTTACGTGACAATGACGTCACCGGCGCGGTTCGTTACGCCGCAATAAACGTGAATAGTGTTTTTGGTTAGTTATTTGCAGTTTTACCTGCACGTTTTTCCCAATTTGGGCATCTTTAAATATGAAGTCACAGATAAAACAAAGTGTCTTTCGTTTGAAAAACCTCACGAGGTAAAATAATTAGGTTTAATAGATTTAATAGGTTGATTATACATTTTAAAACGGCTACATCTGGGACTGAAGACAAGGGGACACTATGTGACTTTTGAGTCATTTTTGCCCACAAACATTAGGTTCTCTTCTGGCTAAAATGTGTTGAGTTTTTTTTTTCAGAGCAGCCTCATCAAGTGTGGCTCATAACTCCTAGATATGCGACTGTCCTCCTTTTTGGCCGTGTTCAGGCCTGCTTTGCCCCTTATCCTCGGGCTGTCTCTGGGCTGTAGTCTGAGCCTTTTGATGGTGTCCTGGACACAAGGGGACGCCGATGACTCCTGTGCAGAGGAGCTGGGCAATGGGAGGCTTTTCATGGGCCGAGGAGATGCCCAGAGGGACCCGAGGGATGGAGCTGGAGATGAAGACTTCCAGCCGCGCATCGTGCCCTATCACAAGGACCCAAACAAGTCACACAAGAAAGTCCTCAGGTGAGTGGGACAGTCTAGGCTTTTTGTCTTGTTCCCAGAGGCTGAATGAAGTCAAAACACCACAATAATGTGCAACGCTCCTCATCATCAAAGGTAGATGGTATACAGAGTGCTGTGAATAGTTTGTGTCAGTGGAATAGAAGGGCTTTTTGCAATAACATGCAGCCTTTTTTTGAAAAATTGCAAGACAGATTTGTTAGCACCAGAGGATTTACATTTGTTTGTTCTGGTAAAATCTCCCCTGCAATCGTCTAAATGCACTGAGCGGGATATACAGTTTAGCAGGCGGAGAGATTAGGGATTACATCAGTCAAATCTCCCCTTTCATGTCTTATTTTAAATCTGACAGGTGATTATTGGATTGATATCTTATGATTATTGGATTAATATCTTATCCTAGTCTGATGAAATCTATATTTCAGTTGACCTGTTGTGAGAAACGATCACCTTCATTCTGTTTGTGCTTTGACGTCCTCCATTTATTTGCTCTTTCCATCTGTCTTCACTTCACTTCTCCAGAACTCGTTATATTCACACTGAACTGGGCATCAGAGAGCGACTGCTGGTGGGCGTCCTGACCTCGCGGGCCACCCTCAACACGCTGGCCGTGGCGGTGAACCGCACAGTCGCCCACCGCTTCCATCGCACCTTCTTCTTCACGGGCCTGCGCAGCCCGAAGGTGCCCCACGGCATGACTGTGGTCGCCCACGGCGACGACCGTCCCGTGTGGCTGATGTACGAGACAGTTCGCCACCTCCATCAGCACTACGGCTCCGACTACGACTGGTTCCTCTTGGCCCAGGACGACACTTACATGCAAGCAGATCGCCTGTCGGAGCTGGTGGGCCACCTCAGTGCGGGTCAGGACCTTTACATGGGCAGGGCGGAGGAGTTCATTGGTGGAGAGGAGAAGGCACGCTACTGCCACGGGGGCTACGGCTACCTGCTGTCCCGCAGCCTGCTGGCCCGTCTGCAGCCCCACCTTGACACCTGCCGCAACGACATCCTCAGTGTGAGACCTGACGAGTGGCTGGGCCGCTGCATTATTGACTACCTGGGTCTCAGCTGTGTGGAGGTGCACCAGGTAAAGAAAGACACAGACTAATGCATGGACAGCAATGGAAACGTGCGTGGAATTTATACAAGAGGAGAGCAGTTTGATCAGTTTAATGACAGTTTTATTGGTGGGATATCAATATTAACGTTTATTTTCTTCTCAATGTGTGTGTGGTCCACAGGAGATGACCTATCGGTACTTCGAGCTCGGGAAAAACGCAGATCCAGAGCGGGAAGACGGCGTCCAGTTTAAAAATGCCTTCACGGTCCATCCTATATCAGAGCCAAATCTCATGTACCGCCTGCACAAACGATTCAGCCAGATTGAGCTGGAGTGGACTTACCTACAGATACAACAGCTGCAGGTTCGTAGTCCCTAACACCGCTTTCTCTCATTTAAAACTCTTTCTCCGATGGGACTCTACCTGTTTGCTGCTTTTGTGATGAGTTCTCTGTTGTTTGCTCTCATCGGCACCACACCCACATCTTGAGCCAAGGCAGAAATTCCTGAGTAATACAATATTTAAACATGTCAGAAAGCCAAGACAAGGGATTGGGTGTTTTGCTGGGGCTTGAAGTGTTACATTCCAGTGTCATCATCCTGTGAATACACATGCCTGAGAACCCTTATCGTGTAATTCAAGTAGCAGCTAATGATAGTTCATTAGCATTGTGTTGACATAACTCTAAATGTGCTTTACACCACATTGCAGTGGTAGTAGTGAGTTCCTTTTTTTTAGCTTTGATGTTTACGTGTTACCCCTCAGGTGCAGATCAACAACCTGAGTGAACTGACACCAGAGGGCAAAGCTGGAGTCACGTGGCCCGTCGGACTCAACCCTCCCTTCAAACCGAGAACCCGTTTCGAGGTCATAAACTGGGAGTACTTCACAGAGGAGCACATTTACTCGTGCATCGACAGCTCCCCCAAGTGTGAGATGAGGGGGGCCGACCGCGCGGACGTGAACGCGGTGCTGGAGATCGCGGTGGAGCGGCTGAACGAGCGCTACCAGCCCCAGCTGCGTTTCCGCAAGCGCCGTCTACTGAACGGTTACAGGCGCTTCGACCCCACGCGCGGCATGGAGTACGTGCTGGACCTCGCGCTGGAGGCCTACACCCAGAAAGGCCACAGTCAAGTCATCGCCAAGCGGGTCAACTTGTTGCGGCCTCTCAGCGCGGTGGAGATCATCCCCATGCCCTACGTGACGGAGGCCACGCGGGTGCAGGTCATCCTGCCCGTCACTGCCCAGGATCAGGACTACGTCGGTAACTTCCTCGACATGTACGTGATGAACACCCTGGACACCCACGACAACGTGTTGCTCACGTTCCTGTTCATCTACGATCCCTTCGACGCGCAGCGAGTCAGCCAGACGGACGTGTTCGCCGGCATCAAGGCCATGATCGGGGAGGTGGAGAAGCGCTACGGAGACGTGAAGATCCCCTGGATCAGCGTGAAGACGGAGGTGCCCTCGCAGGTCAAGCTGATGGACATCATCTCGAAGAAGCACCCGGTGGACACGCTGTTTTTCCTGGCCGGCGTGTGGACGGAGGTCAACGCCGACTTCCTGAATCGCTGCAGGATGAACGCCATCAGCAACTGGCAGGTGTTCTTCCCCGTCCACTTCCAAGAGTACAGCCCCGCCGTCATGTACCGCGACCAGCAGCCCTCGGCGGCCTCCTCCTCTTTCGCCTCGGAGTCGCTGCGAGACGGACACTTTGACCGCCACGTCTTCGACGAGGCCTGCTTTTACAACGCGGACTACATGACCGCGCGGACCAAGATGGCCGCCGACATCTTGGACAACGAGGAGCTGCTGGAAAGCATGGACGTGTACGACATATTCGTCCGTTACTCGGGCCTACACGTGTTCAGAGCCGTGGAGCCGGCGCTGATCCAGAAGTACGTGCGGCGAGCGTGCAACCCGCGATTCAGCGAGGATATCTACCACCGCTGTGTGCTCAGCAACCTGGAGGGCCTGGGGTCCCGCTCACATCTAGCCATGGCTCTTTTTGAACAAGAGCAGGCCAACAGCACCTGAAAGCCTGCCGGTGCCTCAGAAATACTGCCCGGACTTACGAATACTCGCACAGAGTAATGTGAATTGTAACGTGGTACTTTTGCGACGCCTACGCTGAAAGTCACACCTTTCGTATTCGGCAGAAAGAGGTCAGGAGCAGCTAAGGAGCAGCGTCGTCTTGCTCATGGAGGCTTTGAACGAGAACATGTGTCGTTTTGCAGCTGAACATCTCTTTGCTCGGTTCATACGAGTACTACGCCTGGACCTGACTCATGAGTCTGTGACTGACTCAGTCTAGACTCACGGTGAGTCACGGAGGTGCCTGAATGGGACTACTGTTACTTCTTTTCCTGCCATTCTTCTTACAGGAGCTGAGCAACAATATTTATACTTCAACACTTTTTTTTTTTTTTTTCTTTTTTTTTTTTATAAATATAGGAGGTTGTGTCTTGAAATAGAAACTTGAGCCTTAAGACTTTCCGAGCGAAGATGTTTGAAATAATACTGGAAACAAACTGAAGCCGTCGGCTGCCTTTTTATTCTATTTTTTAAGAGGTATTAAAGAGTGATATTTCTGTTCAGAGTCGTTTCTTCGTTCATACTTTCCACCAGACGAGAACATAAATGTTTACAGGATCTGTTTGCGGCCTCCTTGAGACAGTTAGGTATCTGTTATCTGAAGAAAAAAGGCCAACATGGCGGAAAAAGCTTGCGGTCAGCGGCGATGGCGTGCTCATGCCGTATTCAGAATGATACGATGTGTCTTTCCGGTCTGCCTGACAGCTCTTCACTGCGGCGCCTGGAGGCAGTGAACAGTTTGTTCCACAGTGGCCTGCCCCGCCTCGTCTCCCACATTGAGTCAGTAAATCCCCACCCCGGCCCGGGCCTCCCTGGGTTTTTTGGCGAGTGCTCTGTGCACACATGTCTTTGGGGGAGAGAAGTGAACCCAGTGCCCAGAGGGAGGGCCGCGTGCACCCGAGCCAGGGTCCCTCGCTGCGGTGGTGTGGGTGGTGGTGAACCTTCACGGCGGGGTGGTTGAACAAGCTGAATGGCTCACTTCACACCGCCTCCTCGGACGATCTCACTGAGGCCCCTTAACCCCCCCACCCTCACCCCCCCCACACCCTCACCCCCACCTTCCCCATCCACGAAACTTCTCCACGTGAGAATGGCGGAGCTGCAGGGTGAAAGGGGCTCTTCTTTCTGAGGCGGGAGCGGGGCTGCAGTCAGCATTACAGGGCCTCCACCTGCTCCCTTGTGGGGAGGCCGGCGGACAATAAAATGCCTGTCTGCCGCCTTCTGAGGAACGGAAAAATGTAACCCAGCAATGAGCTCGAGCTCGAGCACAAAATCAACACGTTACTGATGTTACTGAGTATGAGAGTGTTCCTTTAATGAAGGGGTAGTTTACGAGGGCTGCACACTTATTTGCATAATTGGTTCCTGCATCTCCAGAACCAACAGTTAACGGCATAGAAATGGAATGTGGGAGAAAAATAAATAAAGTAATTTGCTTTTTTTTTTTTTTTTTTTTTTTTTATTATTAAGTGTTTTTGTGGTGAAAAAAATAGTAAAGATGTGGATTTCAAAGGGAGCATTCGAGTAATTTCGCCCCTTTTTAAATCAGTTTTTATCATTTACCCATAATGAAAGAGTCCAGGTAGCTTGCCCTCCTTGTGACCTCAGAAACCTGTTCATGCAGACAGGTCATCAGGGTGTTTTAATGCAGGGGTCAAAGCAGTGTCTGCAGAGCGACACGTGTATATATATATATATATATATATTTATATATATATATATATTTATATATGTGCTCATTTGTTGTCTGTTTAGAATGAGCACAGAGCAAGATCTATCTACTGTACACTGAACACATGAATGTTGAGAGATTGATAGATTTAACGTCGTACTTTTTGGATTGCCTTTATAAATAACAATTATTATTCATAATAATTTGCGCTTTGTGCCTCGACTTGCAGTGTACGATATAACACGTGTATGAAGTTCAAGCGAACATTTATGTTCTTTTTAATTGTACAAAGGTGCGTTAAGAAAGCTACACAAACCCCCCTTCGCTTCAAAGCTGCTGATGAGTGTCAACGACAATCAGGTGAAAATAGATAAAGTAAAAGGGAAGGATGTCTCCAGTAGTTCTGTGATTACTCTGTTTATCCAGCACTAATTCACTGTATCAAACACAAGAACACACCGTGCTGTGTATCTGGTGAATGTGGTGAAACGCCTCGCAGCAAGAGGTCAAATGTATAAAAAAACTTTCATTAAATGTAGATTTCAGATCAGATTACAGTGTTATTTATTTAAGAAGTCATAATACGTATTAATTAAATGGCTAAAAGAGAAGTGTGCACTCTTTTTTTTTAGTTTTGTCTCATGACTTAATTATTAGAAAAATGCAACCCAGTTCACTTTGTGTTTTATGACCTTTAGATGTGGAAACAAGAGGCACTTCAACGGCTTAATGTCTTAATGACATTAACTGTATAGGTATATTAGTATAATTGACTCTTGGCTATTATTTTTACAAAATGCTGAATCATCACTTCAAAATAAAAAAGGACAATCTAGCGTTGATAAACTAGATATAAACCAAAATTCAAGCCTTCATTTCATCATGTGTTTTAAGGATCAGTTCTCCAGTTTCTCGCTTTAGGAATAACTATGAAAGCTGTTTCTTTTAAGAAATATAAATAAAAAAAACAAACATTTATTTGAAATGAACTTTTTCTTTAAGCACATTTCCACCTTGTAAAACATTTAGAAGTAATGCAGCTTTAAGAGTATTAGTTTTAACACATTATTGTGTACATTCTTGCAGCAAAGAACCAAAAGAGTATTACGTGCACATAAAAAGTGCCTCCACATCAACGTGTCGTGTCCATGTAGGTGAAAAAAAGACACTTTCGATATCATGGCATTTACAAACTTTGGCAAGCGCTTCTTTATTTACATCCAGGCTGTCTCGCAATGTCACAGCTGTTTTCCCTTTTTTCTTTTTCTTCTTTTTTTTTTATTTTGTAGAATCACCAAAACAAGTTTGCTTGTTAACAGACATACAGTGTTAAGTATACTATCATCTCCCTGTTGGTGACGCTCGGACAACAGTGTAAACAGAGGGGGAAAGAGCGGCTCCCGCTCTTCACAAACACATGCAGGGAGTGGGACAAAACATGTCGACAGTATGTCAGGGTTTTAGTAACAGGAGACACAGTAGTCGTGTTGACATTTTTTGTCAGATATTCGGATGCCGTGGTGCTCAAAGCTGAGGTCACCCAGGAGTTGCAGCTTCGAGTTTCCTCCACAAGAGGGTGCAAGTGAATCAGTGACTGTATGACAACAACGTGAATGCCCTGGCCATACGAAGACAAATCAGGACTAAGATACTACCAATGACTACGCTTTCTCCTCTAATGAGTGCAGTTATTATAACTTAGTCCTAGTAACAAAAACACAGTTCAGAAAAAATCACACCTACAGTTAGTTGCTGGTAGGGCATATCATTTTTGGCAAAAAAGTTTCCAGAAGGCATTTCAACAAAAGTCTCACGCAGACTGCTTATGCCAGCTTTTTATATTTACACACACTATCTCATCAGATGAAATTGATTAATGTCCATGGAGCATGCATAGGTCATCGTGAAATCATCCGATCACTTTTTGTGTATGCTGGGATCATAAAGAGGGTCTCACCCGCCACGAGAGGAGAGTCCCGACAAAAGAACGACAGTGCAAAGAAACCCAGAGAAGGTTCCGGCTAGAAACTGACTGCGGAGAAGACAAAAAAAAAAAAAAAAAAAAAGGAAAAGAAATCCTCCCTCTGACATTACAACATATACATACAAGTCAAGTGTCATTAAAAAAAGTGTAAAAGGAGATCGGTGCAGATTATATCATGTGTTACAGCTACTGAGATTGAAAGCAGAGGAGGTCTTTCTTTGTTGCAGCTTCCAGCTCCCACGATAGTAACGGGATAGACCGAAAATAAATCACCCCAACCCAAGATAGTACACAGAGGAACACTAACATTCCTGCCCTACTAATTCAAAACTCATGGAGCTCCCATAATGCACCACGTAACTCAGCCCCCCCCCCCTCACCCCTCCCCAAATCCCCCCCCCCCCAAAAACAAACACACAAATAGTCTGTCATATACTGTACAGTTGGCCCTCTTAAGGGAAAAACATATGTACATTCACATCTCTAGAATCGAAAAAAAAAAAAAAACTGTTTTCTTCTTCAGGTAACATAAAAAAAAGTGTAGAACTGGACAAAATCCTCCAGACCTGGGGTTTAGTGTTCATTGCAATAACAGTTTTAGAGTTTGTTTACAAAAACCTGAGGCCTAATTGGCTACAAAAGGCAAACATTTGGGACTCGATCCTCTCTGAAACTACCCGGGTTGTTCAGATGTTTTACGACCACCTTACAAGGGAATGTTTTGCAATTTGTGGTAAACCCCAGGTGCGGATTGTTGCCCACTTCTATTTCAGTGATCATGTTCTCTTCTTCTCGTTGCAACCTTTGGTAACACCTTCAGGACATAAACACGCAAAATACCACACAAGGAAGAGGCAGTGAGCGACTTTGACAAGAACAAATCAGTCCACAAGTCCCAACATGTATCTAGGCATATTTGTCATTTTGCTATGATTAAGGGAAGAAAAAGCTATTATTATGGTGATCGATACTTGTTTCTCCTTCATTAAAACACTATTCTTGTTGTGATAGTAATGTGATAATACTTCAGTTAACTCGTCTAACACTGTTTACTGGCGATTAACACTAGAATGAGACGCACTGGAGGTTTGAACTGATTCACTCAAACCTGAAAATGAATGAAATCCACACCTCCGGGTTATAGATAGAACCGATTCCTGTGTCACACCGTAATCTCGCTTTTGCTGGTGTAATTAATCAATCTTTCAAAAACAAAAACAAAAACACTCTCCTAACGAGAACAAACAAAAAAAGACACAGTCACACTTACAATCAAACAATAAAATCAGTTTCAGAGTTGGAAAACATGAAATATGAAGACTCATCCAGAGTGACGTTTGCGAACTCTTTCGAGATGAGAACCCCCCAAAAAACTCGCAGCAGCCGGTTCGGAGTTTGTCTTGACGTGTTTGTGACGTATTTACAAAAAAAAAAAAAAGCCAGAGAGTAGCGATTGAAGAGGAGGTTTTCGTTAACCGGGCGATGAGTCCGAGGACGCTCGTGGTCCCGGGGTCGTGGGGTCGTGGGGTCGTGGGGTCGTGACCTCGGAGGGTGCAGCTGAACGCATGCGGTTGATGATGACGTCCCGACGGTCCGGCACAGAACGGAACAAATGTGCAGAGGACGCACGAGTGCATCGCGATCCGGGCTTCCGTACGGGAACCTCGCTGCAGTCGTGAGAAAACCTCGTCCTCTAATTTTCACATTTTTGCATTTTCTCTCATCACTTAGACAAAAGAATCTTTTCTCCTTTTTTTTTTTTTAGGTCACCGACATTTTTAGAGGCATGAGGCTTCAGCGGACTACAGCGACGGTCTCACGTACATCCACACACTCACGCAGAGATCCGGGAGGGCCTCGATTTAGGTGTTGCGGACGGCTAAGGCCGTTTCCAGCTCCTGTCTCCTCTGCTGGATCTGCCGAGGGAAGAGGAGAAGCAGAGAAATGCGTCACCTGAGCATCCGGAGGCGGAGCTAGGAAGATGTTGTGTGACGCGAGCGTAAAAGACGGCTCCTCACCTTGCAGTAGAAATAGCGGCTGACGGCCTCCTGGGACCAGGGCTCGTGGTAGAACGCCGCCCTCCGCTCCTCTTCAGGGTTCCCGACCACGTCTGTCATTAACTACAGCCAATGAGAAGGAAACCATCAATGATGGGACTAAATAATAACAACATTAACATGATATGTGACAGGAAGTATCCAGATCTTTCACTTAAGCGAACATCAAAGGTCAAAAAGTACAGGTTTATTCAAAGTATCAAAAGTTAAAGTTCTCATTCATAATGACTTATTATAGTATTTAGTAGTAGTTTTATGTTATAGCGGGTGAAAATTCATATAATTTTAACCAATATATATACTGTTGAGTAGTTTAATCTACAATTAATATGTATTGAATCTATAATGCATCATATTTCTATAAACTGAGAACATTATTTGTATGTGTTGATATTCAAAGTGACTTCCTGCATTTTATTATCCCCCCGAACATCCAGAACAGATGTCCAAATAAAGGCAGCGAGTTGTTTCAATGGGACTTTAAAAAACAAAAGAAAAGACATGAGAGAGAGTGTGTGTGTGTGTGTGTGTGTGTGTATAAATATCAAACCTTAAGATCTCGGCTCTGGGATTTGAGCCAGTCCTGGATGTAGCCCTTGGGATCTCTGGAGAAACTGAGCATGAAGTCCCTCTGGATCTTCAGCTGGTTGATGGACTCGATGGTCTCATGGATCTGAAAGAGGAACAGTTACATTACATTATTTATTTGACTGTAACTAAACAACAGCTACAGCTGAATAATCTATGTATCCTGGCAATAAAAAATATACAAAAATATACAAAATCTAGTGAAACTGATTCTGTATCAAGTCTCAGAACTAAATCTTCAAACGTGAAAATAGGAAACACAACACTCAGAACATAATAATGTTTATAGATGTAAACATCAGTTTTTTTTCTCTGATATTTACAACTTTAATCCCAATTTTCTTGGCATATTACTACTCTCTCCTGGTTGCGTTGTTTGTTTGTTTTTACCTTCAGTGGCCCTGATACGCCGCTGTACTCTTTGTCAACACGCTAAAGTAAAATGGTAATAAACTGGCAAAACATTTATCCATCACAAAGTAGAAGAGTTTAAAAAAAAAAAAAAAAAAGAGAGTAGAATAAAAAAATTCTGTCAATGCATTTAATAAAAGCCTGTCCTTGTTCCTTCCTCCTCACACACAGCGACAAATATTTAAAAGTTTGTAACACAGATCTCGTTCAAACATGGAGGTCGCCCACATTGAAAACAGAAGGGCGTGAAATCCTTTGCAAACAAACTACCATAAACCAAAAGCTCCGGTTAAAAATAAATGCAGTAAAATTGGTTGTTCCCATTTTTTTTTTTTTTTTTTTTACATTTACAATTTACAGCCCCAAAATATGACTCAGTCCAAAGAATTGGTTCTGTGATACTGTTGCTCTCACCTTGTTGTCCAGCGAGGCGATCTCCTGCTGGTTGGCGGTGGAGAGCAGGAAGCTGCTCATCTGGCCCTTCAGGGGATCCTCCACCTCCACGTCGATGTCGTAGCAGGCCGTCTTCTTCTGGTCGTTGGGATCCACGCTGACGGGGAGCAAACGTTCAACAAATCCTTGAAAGCGTTTCACGGTGCCCGCAGAGATTACTGAATCCGTGCTCCCTAATTAGATATGTCTTATTTTGTGTAGTGAATAATAACCGTCCTGAGTAAAAGTGTGTTTGTGTGACAAACCTTCAAAGACATGAATTAAATTGTTTATGATGTCTGATCTTCACCACTTGTGGTTTAATAAATGTATTATATTTTTATTTGAAATGATTTGACTTTTAAGTTTAGTAACGAAGTTAATTTAAAAACCAATACAACAAAACTTTTTAGAAAAATCCTTGAAGACACATAACTTCATAACGCTTGAGGCCACGCTGAGAAGTAAAAACTACTTTTATAGCTGTTTCAATTTAACATGTTTTACAAAATGTCCCTTTTTTTTCATGTCAACAAGTCATACAAAGATAAACACATCATGGCACAACCTCGCACTAAAACATATATACATGCACTCCCTCATACTACAGTATGTTGTTTGTATGGAGCTCCTTGTTGGCCGGGACACCTTCATCAGAAGAGAGATTTTGAGGCTTTTCGAGGTTAAATAATCGTTGATCTGCAGGGAAACGGGACTCTACCTGATGACGTGGTTGATGACGATGGGGTCGGGGGGTAAGAGGAGGTTGGTGAGGCGCTGAGGGATCTCAGAGAACTTCAGCCGAGGGCAGTCGAAGATCTGCAGAGGAGGAACAAAAACTCTGTTAATAAGACACACAGAGAAAAACACATTCATCATGAGGCGTGTTAAGAAGTACGGCGAGGTTAATCAATTTCACTGAAACAAATGTGGAAGCATGTTTTTGTCTTGAGTTTTCCTTTCAGAGTTAAAATATATATTTAAAAATTAAAGACCGAAAGAGCTCACAGGTTGATTTTACTTGCATTGTAGAAGCCTACTTTGTTTAAGTGGATTGTGTATCATGTATAATTTGGAAACTACAGAGGTCAGTATTGCTGAGAGATATTTCTACTCCCATTGCCCCAGTAATATCAGGTTGTATTTCATCAACACTGATATTAATATTAATGCAACAACAGTGTGATTTATAGTGCGCGCAGAGTCCCGTACCTGCTGGAAGTACTTGTCACAGTTGATGTACTCCTTGTCGTGGGAGTCCTGCAGCTTGTTGGTCTTGACGTACTGCCAGAGGGCCTGGATGATGCAGGAGCGGGTCTGGGTGTGAATGCCGAGCAGGCGAGCCAAGCGAGGGTCCAGCTTAAACTGGGGAGGCTGCGGAGACGACATATAATCGCATTACAACACTTTCTGTACAACCGCCCCACCTCGGAGCCTTTTTACATCACCGCATCTGGCGTCCTTTATCGCATTTCCTCGGCTTGGAGGTTCAAAATGGAGTCTTTAATGCACTCTGTGACTGGTGGGCATCAGTCCCCTCACCTGGTAGTCCAGCATCAGCAGCAGAGTGCAGCGCACGCTCACGTCGCCCGGCCTTTTCACCTGGAAGCCGTCCGTCTCCTGAGTGGTGGGCGTGCGGTGCCACTGAAAGAGCAAACCGCCACAGAGTGACTACACACCCCAAACTGAGGTGGTTTATTCAGACTGAATGGTCTTTTTTATTTAGAATCACACTTCATTTCCTGTTGGTTTCACGCTTCATTTAGAAGTGTGAAACAAACATCCACACGCCTAGAAGTTATAAATTACATGTTTACAGTTTAAAATACACACTGTGCTTTCACACGTGTATATCGTCCATCATATTGCAAGATAAATCCTGCACGCTGTGTTTACTGTGTGTACAAGCATGCACTGTACATAACGCTCTTCGTGTATATAAAGCACATTTTAATTTGATCAATACTTTGCTTTATGCTTTTAGTTTTTACCTAGAAAAACTTGACTTTGTGTCGGGTGCTCGTCGTTGTCATCGTGAGCTTTTAGCGTTAGCCTCATTATGTGTAAAACTCTTAAATAACAATACTTAAGGAGGATTCTTCCTTAATTATATCTTTAATTGTTGCTTTATATTAAATAAAGAGAAATACTTCAAGATGTGAACGTTTTCGGGGGCTTTAAGGAAGCTGCAGGAGATTTGGCACAACGATTTAATGTACAAAGAAGTCATTGAGTGCACCTGAATCCAGCAGCCTTGATCTTGACCTAGAGCGCATACATGCCTGTGGTTCGGTGAGAGGTTAAATATCTGCAAACCAGCCATGCACAAGGGTCCTGAGACACCAAGATAGCAAGCGGTTAACCGTGTGGCCGTGCAGCTGAACGTTATCACTCCCAGGATCACACCCTCAGCGCAGAATTGAAGTGAAACGACAAATACAACTACTTCCTGTGTTTTAGTCTTTGCGTTTACGTGTATATAGCAGAACCTCCTCTGTGGCTAACCGCAGAATAAATGCTTTTTACGGCTCCATTTCATCTCGAAACTGAAAAGAAAAGCACTTTACTTGTACTTCACTCTTCAGTCCAGTGGATTGCAGTAACTTGGCAGTAATGTTGGGACGTAATGTTTTCCTCCAACCAATGGCTGATGCAGAACAGATTAAGTACTGATTTTTAACGCAAGGTAGAGAAAAAATTCTTTTGATGGAAAATCATTCAAAGCGATGCACCTGAGTGCCTTGCCAAAATAACCTCTTAAAAGGAGGAACCTTGAGAAGTCATAATTTTCACTTTGGAGCTCCGAAAGCTTTTTTTTCCCCTCAGTCAATACATTTTGTGAGAATACAGAGTGAAGGGCAGCTAATGATTGTTTTTAATTAGGAAGCACTTGTTTTCTCCAGCTCCAACACCTGCATGTAAAAAACAACCTTGCACAGTTGAGGGTGGGGGGGGACTGTCCTTTCTGTTGTTGTCGAGAGTCAAATTATTAAAAAAAAAAAGGAGTGAGGGTACACCACTCTCACTGTCTGTGCTATTTTGTATAAATTCAAAAGAGGGTGTTAAAAAAATAAAAAAAGCAGCAGGTTAGTTGGGGTGATCGTAGCTGGAGAGTTAACCAGACATCACAAAATAACAGTTTTCAGTGAGCCTCTCTCCCCTGCAGGATGAAGAGCCGCCACTGACCCTGACTGCATGGCTGAACAGTCTGATTCACGGGTCTGAGCCGCGTACAAAAGCTTGAATACTAACGGCTGCGCTCTCAAACCAAAGCACTAACCTACGAAGTGCCGAGCAAGTCGTCCAGTGCAGCGACAGCGCGGGGAACTAACGCCAATAAGATCATGAACACATGTGATTTAATAGAAGGTCTAATCAGGCAACTTATTAAAACACCTGTGTGGGTGGACTACAGCTGTGTAGTGCAGCCGAGCCCTCGTTAAGGAAATTAGCTTCACCTGTGATATCACTCCACCTACCGGCACCGGTGAAGCTCACTGATTAACATGTTGTATTTCGTTTGTTTAATCTGAAGAAAATAAAAAGGCAAAGTAAAAATAAAGAAATCCTGCCTTTTTACAGGGAGCCTCGCGATGATGAGCTCACAGTCTTCTGGCTGTAGCTTCATTTTTTTTAAACAGATATGACTCCTGGGTCAGAACTGAGGCCCACCGCTCCAACTCCTTCGTCCCAGTCCAAAAAACATGAGTCCAATCACCAAAATAGTACAGTATCAGAGAGAAACGACTCTGCAGACTTTATGTTTGTGGTGTGAAAAACGAGAGCTGGTTGGAAAACTGGCGCTGTTTGCTTTCCTCCAGAAATTATATATCTAAATGTGTGAGTCCGTTTGCTTCCATAGCTACAGCGTGTAAAAGAGCGCACCGTTTTCTACGTTTCGAAGATAAAAGTATGTATGAAAAGTGAAAATTGTGGGAATGAGAGTAAGTTCAAGATGATTTTTGGGGTGAAGATTTTAAAGCTTTTCTCCACTCTTAACGGTGATGTCAAACACTCTAACCCTGAAACAAAATCAAATAAAGTTTAAATAATACCCAGAATGTACAGTATAAAAGATGTTGAAAGTATAAATGAGTAGGTAAGAGTTCAAAATGCATGAAAAAGTTTGAGAATGTTCTAATTATATTCCGTCCATTCATTTGAATGCAGAATTCAGAGTATTTCTAAAAGTATGAAAGGTATGAATGATAAAAGTAACAGCAACAATCATTTCCTGCTTGAGCCGAACATGTTGATGTTTGAATGAAGAAACGGGGTCGGAGTTATGTGACAAAATAAAGCAGAGGAGGAATAATAAAGAGCCCAAATGCAAAAGAAACGAGAGCCAGAGCACGTAACTCTACTCGTGACGCCTGAAGCTGACTAAAAAGTCTGCAATCGTTTTCTCAGAGCAGGTAAACGGTCGTCAAGACAGTGCAGTTCTAAAATTAGCCTCTTCCTCTGTGGTCAGGGTGCAGCGGCCATGTTTGAACTAACCTCAACCAGGTGGTTGTCAGGACCGTAGAGGTCTTTGTCCAGCTCAATCACCAGGCTCTTAAAAAACGAAGAGAACTTCTTCTTCTGCTTCCCCGGCTGCCAAACGGACAGAGGATCTGATTGGCTCGATATATATATATATATATAACGGCAGATCAAACAAATCAAATGCAATTCAAGGTGTCTTACAAATCATTGACAAGATGAAAAGAAGACAAAAGAAAGAGGTGAAGAGATTCAAATTAAACTTGGAATTAATTAATTAATTAAAAAGAATCAAATTAAATAAATAAATAAATGAACTAAAACTCTGAATGAGTCTTGAGTCTCGAAAAAAGGATGCCTTTTGTATTTAAAGATGAGGTGAAAAAGATAGATAGATAGATAGATAGATACTTTATTAATCCTGCAAGGAGAAATGTTTTTGGTAGAGCAGCATTTTTACATAAGGAAATAATTTTTTTTACATAAGGAAGAACAATATATACAAAAATAGAATAGAAGAAGAAGAAGAAAATAAGAAAAATGCACAATACATATACAACAATACAAAAATAAAGTTATTAACTATTTGACGACCTTTCAATGGGTGTTTAAGTGTTAATATGATTTTAATTAACACGTTCGTCCTTTCAGATACCTGAAGGTCCTGACGGTTCCCCTTACCTTCATCGGTCTCTTCAGGGCTTCCTGGATGTCCACGCGTTTGCGCATGATGGTCTGGTCCAGTTTGCGCTCGAACGCCAGCAGATCCATGTAGGCCTGAGACTCCGGGACCAGCTCACGGATCTGGAGAGAGGGGAGACGTCCACGTCTTCAGATCTCTCACACACACATCAGATTAAGAAGACAGATTTTCTGAATATCACTAAAAGGCTTAATCAGATTAGCCGTCTGCCGAGCCTTTGTGCTGCAGGGGGTCCAATAACTTGATTCAAGGACATTTAGCCCCATAACATAGGGTTTCAAGGGACGGTAACATATATAGAATAAACAGCAAAGGATGAGTTCAACGCTTTGTGAAAATTATTATTCGCTTTCTTGCTCTGAGTTAACTCTGTGCAGTAAATATGAAGCTAATGGTAGCAGCCGGTTAGCTTCACTCAGCAAAAAGACACGGAAACAGGGGGAAACTGCTAGCCTGGTTTTGTCTAAAGGTAACAAAATCCACCTACAGGCACCTTTAAAGCTCAACAATTAATTAAATGTTATTTATGTTTGGTAATCCTTGCAGCAACTTCTGGTACTGAGAAGTGAAGGCAATGTGAAAGTGCCTTAAACTTGCATTCTTTCTAATAGCCAGCAGGAGACGACTCCTCTGGCACAAAGTAGTCGGATCCTATAGAAGTCTATGAGAAAATGAATACTTGATTTATTACTTCAGTAAACCTTGTAAACATGAGGTTATGGTCTCAATCGCTAGTGTCAAGTCTTCTTCAGTACAGCATGTTCATTTAGTAAAGGTGGTGCATTTAGAGTAAAATAGATGATAAAGCAGGGTATGCTTTACCTTTCATAGCTGTAGCTCCATATTGAATGAACAGATTCAAGTGTGACATTGATTTTCTCAAGAAAGCAAATAGGCGAATTTCCTAAAATGTCAAAACTATTCCTCTAATTTCTTCTTTAAGAACCTTTAATGTCTCAAATGCATATTCTGTATCAACCTCCGAGCTTCTTCATTGAGACTGGGTGAAATAATGAAACCCAAGACTCAGTATCAAATGGAAATCTTCCATGTAAAACTTTTTTCTACCCATTTCCCCAAAATTTAGACTAAAATATTTTCTTTTAGAATGTTTAGGATCTTCCCTCGAATTTTAAATAATGTTCGGAGGGTTTGAACAAAGTTTGGCCGCACAGAATGAGTTTGCGCCGACCGACCCACGGGAGGTTAGTGGGGGTTTAACATGTTGTACGCCGTTCCCCACCTCGCTTTCTCTCCAGGATCTCTCCAGGATCGGCGTTCTACTACCGAACAAATACTGACTTGGCATCCCAAATAAAGCTCATCAGATTACTAATACAATTATTACAGTAAATGGAGAACAATTAACTGTGTTGCTCTATAGAAGACTTGTTTTCCTTTCATTGCCCAGTCTGCCATTCATTCATACGGTGGTCCGCAACATGCTGGGGACACTGGGGGATAAAAATGAGATGCAGAGTGTGCAGCCAACCAGCCAGGACTCAGACATTACCATACCGATGAAAGTCCTCGGAGCATCAAGGGCTGCTGCTGCTTACTTACCAAACTGTGCACACACACACACAGAGACACACACTCTCTCTCTCTCTTTCTCTCCTTCTCCTCCCTCCCTCTTCTTCTCTCTTTCATGTTTCTCTCTAAATGGCTGCCTCCATTGTTCCCTCCCATTCCTTCTTTATCTCCATCTCACTGTCTTTCACCGGGCCGAGGTGCCGAGCAGACGGAGGAGTGTGGCAGACATTCCCTGTCCCTGACTCATTATTGTGGAGTGGCGCCCCGGCCATGCCTACTGCTATCTCTCTGTCTGGGTTATGTTAGGGGATAAGACCCGAGCCAAGACGCTCACGGGCTCCAGACGTCCATAGTTTCAGCGTGAAAGCCTTCTGTGAGCCGGCCAGGACGCGGTGAGGTTGATGGCGCGGCGCGGGGCCGAAAAAACTGAGAACACGGGATGAAAATCACCACCTCTGTCGGCTCACACTCACCTGTGGCAATTCTCTCTCGGTTCTACTTGTGGTTGCGTCTCTTGCCGTATCCCGCTGACTACTCCAATTAAAATCAACGAGCCACCATCCAAAATAACAGAAAAAAAAAAAAAAAAACCTATAAAAAAATCCCTAAAACCTCCTGATCGCTCCCCTCATCCTCTCGCTCCTCATTTGGACATAACACATAATCATCTGGCCCTCTGCGCCTTCCGAGAACCCCCTGACATCAAAAACCGACCATGATTTTTATTTTTTTTTTCTCTTCTGCACACAAAAGATAAACACACACACACACACACACAGAGACATAAAAAAAAACCACAGCTACAAAGGTAAAAAAGATGCAGCCTCACCCTTTGCGGAAGAATCTTGTCTGCCATTTTCCTTCTCTTAGCACTAGAGAGAGGGAGAGAAAGACAGAGGGAAAGAGGAAAAAGAGAGCATGTTACTATGGTGACTGATAGCGTAGCACCCAGGCCATCTGCTAAAATGCTGGGCCATATCCAGCACCCCAGCATCCCAGCTGTGTGTGTGTGCGTGTGTGTGTGTGTGTGTGTGTGTTAATGTCTTGGAGTGTTTGTGTGTGGTATCTGAAATGCAGCGGTCCACCTGGAGAGCCTCTAACAGCCAAAAAAGTGTCACATCACGCACCTCTTGCCTGACATGTATTCGCCGTGCACGCACACACACACACACACACACACACACACACACACACACACACACACACTCTGCAGATTCTCAGATGGTGATGGGATGTGTGTTCAAGAGCTTTTAGGAATGATTTTCACAGAGTAGAATGCGTGCGTGTGTGTGTGTGTGTGTGTGTGTGTGTGTGTGTGTGTGTGTGTGTGTGTGTGTGTGTGTGTGTGTCGATGTTTTCCGCTGTGGGAGAACAACATTTCAAATCATGTTTTTTTTATTATCTCATACTTACCGTGGAGGGACTAAGAACAATAAGACACTCTGAGCCAACGTTGTGCCTTTATCAGAACTTTCTTACTTGGTGACACTGATGACCAAAAATAACACTTCAGCTTCCTTCGCTTTTCAAAGTGCCCCTAAATATTCAATCTGTGGACACCTGTGATACGTGGAGCACGCTTATAAAAGCATGCTGTTGGTGCACGGCCTATAAAACACCTTGATGACACTACACTGCAAAAAGAACAATTAAACAAAGTCGGAATCATTTATTTTAGGTTGATTTATGAAAGATGAATACTCTTGCCGTGTGGGGCTTTATATCGAAAAGCCGTAAAGAAGCAAAAGAATCTGTTTATTTCAAAGGTGTCAGATTCTTCTCTACAGTCCTGTTTTAGGATATTAACTCTTAGATGGAGCTAAATTAAAGTACAATCTACTTTCAAGCACTTTTACTGTGAATTTGCCACGTTTCGCTGCCTATATCAAGACTTATAGTTGGATGAGGAGATCGCTACCACTCTCATATCTGTCCACTAAATATATAATAGTATTATACAAGACAACAGCCAGCAGGTGGCCAGCTCAGCTGAGCATAACGAATGTAAACAGGGGGAAACAGCTAGCCTGGCTCTGTCTGAAGGTATCCGACTACCAGCAGCGCTAAAGCTAATAATCTAAGCTAAGAGTGTGACGCGGTCGGATGAGTCATGGCCTCCGAGTCTGAGGCCGCGGTTCTCTGCCGGAAATCAGGGGATCGCGTGGGAGCTGAGCCGGAAGGCAAAGCTCTTGATTTACCAGTCCATCTCCGCTCGGACCATCACCTTTTGGTGGTGACAGAAAGAATGAGATCGCGGATACGAGCGGCTGAAATGAGCTTCCTCCGTAGGGTGCCTGGACTAGAACGAGGAGCTCAGGTATCCAGAGGAGCTGTTACTCTATCGCATCGAAAGGATGCCAGCTGAGTTGGTTCAATCATCTGATCAGGGGGCCTCCTGGACTCCAACTAGTAAGAGGACCCGGGGGGCGGGGGGGGCCCCCGCAACCGGAGGGATTGTGTATCAGACAACAGATGGATGGATGGATGGCCTTTGTTTAGACTGGACAAAAAGTGAAGTGTAAAAATAACACAACTTAAAATTCATCATTTTTTGTACGGATGTAAAACAAGATACAACATGTTAATTGGTGCTCTTCAGAGTTGCAGGTCGGTGGATCTTGTTACCTTCAAACAGAGCATGGCTAGCTGTTTCTGCCTGTTTCCAGTCTTTGTGCTAAGCTAAGCTAAGCTAAGCTAAGCTAAGCTGACTGGCAGCATATTTAGAATACAGACACAGAAGTGTATCTCTTCATCTCGCTCTCTGCAACAAAGTGAATTAGCGCATTTTACAAAATTGCAACAAAAGAAATTTGATACTAGGTGTGGGCGATATGGATAAAATCATCAGTATTGGTCCTTTTATATTAGATCATGAATAGATATTGTGATTAAATTTAAAACAAATGTAAATGTCTGTTTTTAGCTAATCCAAAATACCTGAAAAATCAAGGTGCATGTTGGTTAACAACAATGAGCTAATAGAGGGACAGATACATTATAAATAATACAGAGAAATCTTGGTATATATTGGTTTATATGCTATATATCATCATCATATCGCCCAAACCTGGCTGATAAAGTGATATTTATTCTTGTTTGTAGAAGGGGATTTTTTTTTTTTTGCAGTGTAGAGAAATGTTCTATCACAGAGCACTGCAACGGTCTGTGAGGCAGTGTGTTACATCAGCATGCCAAATACTGAAACAAGCCTGCTGCAAGGACGATTCAAAGATCCGGGGATGCATTGCAAAGGAAAACACACATCTGCATCACAACACTCCGCCATTTTAAACTATTTCTAAAAGGTTTTTTTTAGATTGGATTCTACTTTATGTTTCTGTTCTGGCTGAAACACACGGTTCCCTTCATGCCATGCTCCAGTCCAAAGCATGCACCACTACGTGTTAGGGACTCAACTTCCAGGCCTGAACGTATGGTCGGCCAAAAGAACTCATTCAGGGAGTGCTGGGCTCGGGCGAAAGGCTAGGAGTCATCAAACGTAAGAAAATGGACATGCAGCAGAACAAACTCCTACTTTGATCCGAGCGTGGGATCTGATTGGGGCTCTCTCATGTCCATCTGCCTCGCCGGGATCTCATTGGCTCCGGGGAATCCGACTGGCTTCCTAAGAATTGGTGAGGATTCGAAGGTTGTCCGATTAGAGTTGTGGCGAGACACACACTCAAGTACGATGTCAGAGGGGGGGGAACACCTGGTGGTTCTGGCTGTTTGAGTGTCTGTATGTGTTGGATGTGTGTTAAGTTCAAGGGTCTTGTTAGTGGGAGCAAAACTCTAAAACTCAGACAAGGGCAGGCACTGGGATGGGCGTGTATCTGCGTCCATGCACGCACAAGAGTGCATCAGAGGAGGCGCTGGGAGGCGTCCTGCTCATCTGAGGGACACGCTCATTCAACAAAGTCTCTCTGTGAACCAAAACAATCATGCTTCACACACGCAGACAGACAACACACAGACAGACGCGGACACACTGGGAATTTTGCGTGTCACACGAGGAGAAAACAGGCAGTTCAGCTCTATTGTTCTGGCTCTGAAGTGCAAAAAACGTGGATGTTGCATAGATGAAGTGATGTGCGGATGACGACAACGTGCATGCTGCTCACACCTTTCTCGCTCATTTCCCCCAAAGAAAAACCTTTTTAAGCAGTTCCCCTGCTCAGCACCTTAAAATACCTGGCCTAGCAACAAGAAACCTGTTTCATTATCGAATGAGACCGGCGAAGTTCCGAAGCAACCCTAAGAGTCTATGAGCGGCGAGGAACGTTTTCACATTAAAAAGCAAAGGTTCAGATGTTCATATAAAAAAAAAGGAAATAAGGGCTTCAATGGAAATAAAAGATCAAATTGAAAAGTCTGAAAAAATTCCCTGACATGTGAACCAACCTATGGGAGGAAGTGGGTGAAACTGGGTTTCTCAAGAACAAAAGACCAAACTGGTCCAGAGTAACTCAACACCATCTTAAAACCACTCCGGTGGTCACATGTCTCGTGTGTCAATGCACTTTGACATCACTGTTGGGTTTGGTTACACACGTTGTAATGCACCTTCTCATCCAGAGAAAGAAAACTGAAACAAACGGTCTTCATCTTGGTGTTTGAGGTAACGCTCAGATCCGGTAGTTTCGTGAGAAAATCCACAGTTTCAAACTCGTTTTATGCGTTTTACCCTCAGCCTTTGTGACGCGAAGACGCTCCACGACGAAACACAAGAACTACAATAATAAGAAACTGATTTGCATTAAAAAACAATCCACAATTTAAGTTGATGGGAAAAGCTACTCAGGGCACGAGTGGATTTTTCTTTACATGCCGTCAACTTTGCAAATGAGCATTTATAAAATGCAACTGAAATGTTAAACCCAGGACACACAGATGTCTTTGCTTTAACACGCTTTTTAAGACCAGCCGTCCCGAGTACTTCCTGCTACGAGACACACTCACCACAGAAATAAAAGCCTCTACGTTACAACCCACACTTTTACCTCACTGTGTGCTGTTTGATACTAAAGTTTACCAACCCTCTCTCCTTAGAAGTTGCTACTCTCCATTAACAAGATGAGGAAACGTCGTTAATGCATTTTCCAAGTGGCTTCAGCACACGCACTTCCCACAGTACACAAAGCGTCTCGGTATTTTGGGGAAACGAATTAGTAGTATATCAACGTAATTCCTCTGACACAAGGTTGAGTATTCATAGGACTTTATGCAAAGCAAACCTGGAATTAAATCCTATTTATAGCAGCAGCTGTGCAGCAGGACAGCGTTTTTTGTTCTGCGGAGCGAAAGTCGCCGGGGCCACGAGGTCTCAATGACACTGCAAACACAGGTGGCCCGGCCCACAGCTGGCAGCGTCGCGGGGCCTGACTGGACGGAGTCGGGCAGGCGGGGAGCTCGAGCATCAACTTGTTTGCCAGAGGACACTCTCTCTCTCTCTCTCTCTCTCTCTCTCTCTCTCTCTCTCTCTCTCTCTCTCTCTCTCTCTCTCTCTCTCTCTCTCTCTCTCTCTCACCAAAGCAACAGAGACACCTGGACGGGTCACCCTGGCCCCATCGATCAGACCCTCCGCAGCCAGCCGGGCCTCTCTGGGGGTTGAGGCCCCGACGCCGGACAACATTTCCCCTGACCTGTTCGACAAGCCTGCTTAATTGTAAGTGGATCAATCGTACTGCAGATACTGAGAGAATGAAAGCGAGACAGACAGAGGTCCACTGAGTGCGCATATTGATCTCCTTTCTAATGACCATACCTGCCACACACTCGTCCCCTAACAGACATCCATCCACCGTGTGTGTGTGTGCGTACGTGTGTGTGTGTGTGTGTGTGTGTGTGTCTGGATACTGACGATCAGATCCTTTGTCAAACAGCAGACGATAGATAGTACCGATAGAAGTACTAGAGTCTGAACGCCTGCAGACAGCAGCATGGACACCACATAGATGAGACCACGGGGCAAAACGAGACAACAAAGAGACACAAAGAGTGAAGGAGGAGAAACATTCAGTCACAGTTGTGGTCGGGATGGTGAGGAGAGGATGCAAGAGAGCAGTGAGCAAGGCAAAGGATGCATCTGAACGAGGAGCAGTGGGAGAGAGTCAACAACCAAAATTGAAATGAAACAGAGACACACAAAGGTCATGGTTTCACTTCTCGGCAATATGATTTTTGAGATCGATTTCTCGGAGGGCTGCAAGTTGTGATCGATTTCATCATCTCTCTTCTTATTAATGCACGATCGTTTAATGAATAGATATTTTTCAGAAATGTAGGGGAAAGGGCTCATCATTGGTTTCGTCTGATCAATAGTCTAAAACCTAATTTACAACGATGGAAAACAGAGAAAAGCAGGAAATCTATTTAGCTTTTTTTTTTTTTATGAGCCAAGCTACGTGATGAAATGGTGTACAAACATTCATGATGAATTGTAATAACTTAAGGTTTCATCAGGTCAACATTTCGTCTGTTATCTGTGAAACTAAATTACGATCAGCCTCAGCTGTACTTTGCTGCTAATTACCAAACTAACATGGTGAAGGAGGTAAATGCTATAATGCTGACACTAGCATTTAGGCTGTTTAACGACCGATGATTAATCAACTATAAAAACAGTTGTTTGATTAACCTACTGATCATCTAAGCATAATACTTAAAATAACCAATAAGTGCTAACAGAAGAAATATTCGGATACTGGTGCCAGTGCGATACTAAGTATCTAAGTATTTCTGTTATCATATAACAAACTCAGTGCGTTGGGTTTAATGACGTCTTAGCACAAGCAGCTGTGTGCACATTTGCCTGAATGACATAAACGTCTAAAATGAGAAAGATTATGAGAGTAAATCTGGAATTGTTGGATCAGAAAATAAATAAAACCCACAAAGAATTTGATCAAAAGTTTCATACCAGCGTTTAGTTTTGGTTCACTTTTTTTTTTTTGATTTACACTCATTTTGGTTGGCGCTAAAATATATTGCGGTTCGATGCCCAGCTCTTAACTACGTCGCCTTCGCATGATTCACGACCGTCTCCGCGTTTGTTTTTGAAGATCTGAGCCCGACGTGGGTGAAGTTCAAAGAGCAACCACGGCCCCTTCATGATCTCAATCATTCCACACGAAAGCAGACGAAGGAGGAGCAGCGTAAACAAGCCGTGCAGTGTGGGGGTTCGGGAGCTGGAGGTCGACGGACTCACTTTCTGGCCCGGCCCTGGACGGCCTGCTGCTGCTGCTGGACCTGCTGGGAGGGGGCAGGCCTCTTACGGCTGGGCTCCATCACGGTGGAGGGCAGGCCGGGCCGCACCGCCGGGCTCCCTCCGTACGGGGGGCCGGGGGGGCCCATGGGAGCTCCCTGGTGGGGCATCCTCGCTCCAGACGGCATGCCAGGACGCTGGGGGGAGAGGAAGCAAGGGGGGAGGACGGGTCACACACACGTAGATAGATAGATAGATAGATAGATAGATAGATAGATACTTTATTAATCCCGCAAGGGGAAATTATTTTGGCACGGCAGCATTTTTACATAAGAAAGAAAAATGTTTACATAAGAAAATAACAATATATACAAAAATAGAATAGAATAATAAGAAGAAGAAGAAGAAAATGCACAATATATACAACAAATAGAATAGAATAATAATGATATTAAATTAAGTAGACAACATTCTCCACTGTGCGCTCTGATTTATTGTGATTGTTAAATTAGTGCTTCTAAAAATATAACAGAGAAAACATTAGATCAACTGTAAATGTTATGCATTTCCTACAGATGGATTACGGTGGACTGAGGAGAAGCTTTTTGTAAACAAACTCATCTTATGTGACAGAGTCGAGCTGCAACAAAGAGAATCACATCCCGATCCAGACCTCTTTTCTCTCATTTAAAGCTGCTGCCTGCTCCGGCTCCATTGAAACCTGAGGGCCTCTTGACTTTCGTCCCATTTGGTAACATTACTCCGATCAAACAGCAGCTAAGTTGGTAAACACGAACACACACTGAGCAAACGTGTGGCGTCTATTCGCGAGAAATCAAGTGTTTTGAATCTTTCCCATGTGGGGCAGCAAACAGGAAATAAACTGAGTAGTAAAAATATAGACGTGAGAACCAATAAGGGATTTGTTTGCCTGGGCTTCAGGCAACTTGTGAGCCCTAAAAGTGACACCGACCTGCCAGTGGCGTGAGATCCATCTGAAAATGGATACCACAGCTGTGATCTGCCTAATTTACTGGTTTTCAGAAAACAACTGCACTGAGAATAAGCAGCGTTGTTTTGTTTCTATCTTACTTTCTGCTTAAAACCAAAAATCAGGTTTGACGGAGGAAAAATACTTTTTTTTTTTTTTTTACTCTCACTCACAGACACACACGCGCACACACACACACACACGCACACACACACGCACACACTCCCTCAATACAATGCTAACAGTGTCAGCCTCACACTCTCGACTTGACGCCTGGGAACAACTGGGGAAGTCTCACCTGTGCTTGTCACTCCCAAGACAACAGCTGCCTCAGTTTATTGTCTCAGACCAGATTGGGCTTCGCCTGATAGAAAGAAATCCTTTGACTCCTTAGAACAAGCCTACACAGACCTACTGTGTGTGTGTGTGTGTGTGTGTGTGTGTGTGTGTGTGTGTGAAGAACTGTCCTTTACTTAGAGTAAAAGTAAAATCATTGAAATGCGTCACATTGCTGAAGCTAAAGGGGCTCTAATTGACACTTTACTGTTACTTTAATACCTTTAAATGTTCTTTATATCGTGCATTTTACTGCATGGACCGCGCTCATAGGCAGGTTACAGCGAATGAGGCAGAAAATACTGGTCCAGCTATCATTTACGACGCTTTCTGACTTAAAATAACCTTTTTGTGCACGTTGTAATAACTCGATTTTCAAGATGTCGGCATTTTATAATATTTTCATATATTTCCCAGCTCTAGTTGATATTATGCTAACATTCTGCCTGTTTTTGCATAATTTAGAATTGAATTAAATTATAACTAAGCTAAATCAGGGTACCCAGGGGAAATAGGGAGGGTGGGGGGGGGGGGTCTCATTAGGGGCCCATGGTTTACCTTTGCCCTGGGGCCGCCTGGCAGGTTAATCCGGCCCTGACCATTACGTGGTTTGAATAAAAACAATGCGTCGTATTTCATAGAATCATTGCAGGGTTTGTATATAAAATCTTAATCTTCAAGGGAACTATAGCTTCCAGATAAATGTAGTGGAGTAAAAAGTATTTCCCTCTGAAGTATAAGAAAAAGTACCTCAAAACTGTACTAAAATACACTGCTTGACTGAATCTACTCCACCACTGAAATGTATTATGAGCACAAATTGATCCAAAAATATGACAATCATTGACAGTTCCTCAGTTAATATCAAACTATAAATACTCTACAAAGGACAGACAGTTTGGCACATTAGACATTTTAAACCATGAAAGATGCTGAGAGTCTGTTCTCCTTCTTCTACCACCTTTCTATTATATAAAAAAAAACTTATTTTTTAGCAGAGCCGTGACTTCACAGACCCAAATGTTCAACCACCAACAATGTCCCCTTTCAAATCGGCACAGAAAACTGCCGGCTACATTTTGTATTTTGTAACAGAACGAGTAAATGTTGGAGAGAGAGGACAGCTGAAGGATACAAGTTAGGAGTTTCATAACCTCACGTTTTTCCCCCCCCCCCCTAACATTTCACACCGTTTGCCACCTCTCCCCCGCTTACACAAACATATCAGATCTGATCTTTACACCGTCCACAAACACGGGGAAAAATAAACAAACAAAACAAAACAAAGAAGAAGAAGGTAATAAACTGCAGAGAGGACACAATAATAAGAAAGCCAGATATCAAACTGGCTCCAAATGCAGATGCATGTATTCACAGGGAGATTTAATAACTCAGAACAGACTATGACAGCATGCAGGAGGATGAGACTGACGTATTATATGCCCTTTGAAACGGTGACCGGGCGGAGATCCTGTGATAAGAAGCCCGAGCAGGCGTTGCTGTCACTCCGGCTGAGAGGGGGGGGGGGGGGGGGGGGGGTTGGGGGTCAAAGCAACTGAGAAGGGTCTCCAAACGGGAGGGGATAAGACAACATATGGCCGAGGGGCTCCCGCTCCAGTGTTATCACCCCCGTGGAGCTTTAACAGAGCCCGTATTTTTTCGGGTCTGCTTCCCGACCCACGCTGGACAACAAACAGCCAAAAACAGGCCGGACCGAGACTTCTGTTACACGCGTCTGTCTGGAGAATCTGAGCCTCAGAGGAACGGAGCTGGATAATAGTGGAGGATGAGTTTCCCCTGAATCCACACACTCACACACACACACACACACACACACACACACACACACACTCACACACAATGTGGTGCTTCATAATCTGACCTGCTGAACTGACTCCAACACTCTGCCCGGAGCTCTGCCAGCCAGCCAGCCAGCAATCGAATCTGCCATGTGGATGGATATCTGAGAAGTGTGTTGGCATCTCTGGAGGGATTTGAAGAGGCCAAACTTAACCCACACTGCACTAAACATACAAGTCTGTGGGTAGTAACACGGAAGGGTCCCTTTTAAAGGCTTTGATTGGAATCAAATCTATTAAAAACTGAGGTTACTGGAGTGGGACGAGAGACATGTTTTAATGTTGAAACTCATATTCAATGTGTCAGGAAATAGTGGAAAGAAAACCCAGTTTGTAATTAAAGAAATGCTTGTTTTATGAGATATTCATGTAATAACTCATTTTATTGTGTTATTATGTTGTTTTAGGTGCAACAATTAACTGTGTAACTCATGTATATATCTCATTAAAGAAAGAAATCTCAGCTTTTACTCTGACTGTTTAAATAATTATTTCAGATGAACTCATGCCCCTCTATTTATGGACTAAATATTGTATACCCATGTGAGGGCTGGGCAATAATTCAATATCAGTGTTTATTGTCTTCCAGTGATGATTTGAACATGACATTTCGAGATATCCATCTCTGTAATATCTGCCTCCTCCTCATTACACTAAAAGATAAATGGAACTTAATTTGTGAAAATCACATCTAAAGAGATTCAGCGGTGACCTCTCGCTCCGAAAACAGCGTGTCCCCGTTAGTCTGGATCCACGGAACAAATTCAAGACCGTTTTTCATGGCGATTATTTCTTTGGTAGAAAGCAATTTCAACGATCACGGGCAAGGTCTGTGAATTTTCCAGAGTAACCGGGGACATTGTGTTTCAAAAAGACAAGTAGCTGTTGAATCTTTTCTTTAAATTTCACTTTTCAGAGCTGTGAGGACATTTCTGTCACTTCCTTTGTGTTTTGGGGTGGAGGGGGGGGGGACCAAAAAAACTATGCCACGTTTCTGTAAATTTTTGTGACCGAACCCTTTTGAGAGAGTTTTTTTTTTTTTTTTTTTTTTTTAACGATCCAGATCTGAGAGTAACGGAGCGGTCGATGTCCAAAAGGTGTCCCGCAGACACGCTGCTTTTACACACCGCGACGCCACAGTGTGTCGTGTTGTGTTTTTTTTTTTTTTCGGCTTATCGGGGTTTCCCACGCAGAGCGCTGGGAGGCTTTTCTCATCGCCGCGGCCCTCGCTGACCTCCACGCGCACACGTACGAGCCAGAGGAGTAACACAGCAGGGGGGGGGGAGGGAGGGAGGGAGGGGGGGGTGAGGCAGATAATGAGAGAGAAAGAAGAAGAGACTTCAGTCGGGCCTTCAGCCCACCCATCAGTCCTCAAAGCAGACCTCGGCCAAACACTCTCCCCCACAACTCACACACTGCTGCTGGGAGGCAGGAACACTACGACCTTCGGTAACCACAACAATGTGTGCATGCACTGTATTTAGATATATGTGTGTGCGTGTGTGAATGCATCTACACATGTATGTTTCTGTGAGTTTAAAAGCTTCATGATGGGGAGGGTAGGGGGGGGGTGATGGAAACGTCATCCCTCGCCACAAGCCAGCAAACTGCGCCCGAATCGTCCCCATATCCCGTCGTATAAATATTTCTCCGTTCTGCAGTATACACAACGAGGAGGGAACCTGCCGCAACTATTATAACAAGAGTTTTCCATCTTGAAAAACGTGGGGGAGAGAAAGAGGGAAGAGAGAGAGAGAGAGAGAGAGGAGGGGAGAGGCCGAGAGAGAGAGGGAAGAGAAGAGAAGAGAAGAGAAGAGACGAGGAAAAAAAAAAAAAAAAAAAAAAAGAAGCAGAGGGAAATATTTGGCTTGGAGCAGCCAGAACCTCATCAAGGTTAATTGGTCTGTTGAGAGGACACACTCATCTGGCTCATCAATCACCTGCTCCATTGTTTCCTAAAGTCTGTCTCTGCTCGCAGGGCTTCAGCTCCGAAGCCCCTGTAATGACCGCTCCTGTCAGAGAGACAATACCTCATCTTGTTTCGGTGTATAAATCTACCTGGTGGCAGCCCGCCACACATCAGCGCTGATTAAAGCGCCTACAATCAGACCGGAGTCACGCGGAGTCTCTTTTCGACCTTCTCCGCCGCGTAGTCGAGGATCAGGAAGTGACTCCGAGTTTCAGGATCTGTGCGAAGTTGGAATTTCACATCACATTTATGACGGAGGGGTTAGGTTGTAATGGATTCTATGAAGTGTCAGAGAATAGTGAAAGATTCCCACCACAACTCCGTAAAATCCAAATCGCGTGTTTCGTTCAATAAACAGCCCGAAAAGCCCCAAAAATATTCAGTTAACCATCATATAAAAACCAATAACATATGAGAAGCCAAAACCAGGCTTTGCTTGAATAAAAGTGATCATAACCAATCAGTTGATCTACAAATCTCTGGAGCTGTGGGAACTTTACAAGATGGGAGTCGGGATCGATAAAACATTTTCAGGCAAAAAAGAAAAAGAAAGGTCACATATTTCTGTTTCTGCTTGAGGATTTTATGTTGTTCTTTGTTGCAAACCAAAGAAAACCTTACATCACTGGGTTTTGGATTCTTGGGTCGGACAAAACGAAACATTAGAAGATGTCACCTTGAGCCTCGGTTGAGTTATAATGGGTATTTCTATTCCACATTTTCTTTTTTTTTTTTTTTTGACATTGCACTGAGAAGAAAAAGCTCCGTCAAAAAACAAAAAATGGCAGATTAATCGATTGAACTCACGGACTACATGAAACCTGCTACGTCGTCTCCAGGGGGAAACGACTGTGAATCACCAACATAAATCACCAGTTATATTCACACACACTCGAGTCGATGTAAAAGCCACATCTGCTAAAACTTTCAAGTGTCAGTGACTCCGACGTCCTCCCTCAGCCCCCTCGTTCATTCAGCTCCTTCACCAAAACAAAGTGCATGCCGTCCCCCGTGTTCTGCCATGAACTCCGGCAATATAGTTGCCTGACCTCTAACCGTGAGCAACACTTGACTTGACATTTCATGCTCGCGTCACATGAGTGGACTGATTGTTCTGCACGTTTTTTTTTTTTTTTTTTTTTTTTTTTTTTTCTCCCAGGATTTGGCCGCCTGCCTCGGCTCCGTCTACGCTACTACGTCCGATTGTCTCGTGACCTTACAGGTTCAAATCCTTCCACCGACCGACAACACGCTGCCTGCGAGGCTACTCCGGCTGTGTTGTTGTGAGTGGACTCGTCATCTCCCCCCACCACCACCACCACCACCACCACCACCCCCTTCAGTCTGTGACTCTCTGGGAAGCAGTGTGCTCCTCCGTTAGCCAAAGGGGGAGCCGGCTGCTTTCTGCTGCTGCTTAGCTTCTATTCCTACATTTATCCATGTGTGTGTGTGTGTGTGTGTGTGTGTGTGTGTGTGTGTGTGTGTGTTAGAAATCCTCTGCTCCCCATCCATCTCCTGCTCAGCTCCATCCATCCATCCATGCTGCTCCACTTCTTGTTCTCTCTCAAGCCATCTCCTAACCGGCTGGGATCCAGGAGAGAGAGAGAGAGAGAGAGAGAGAGAGAGAGAGAGAGAGAGAGAGAGAGGGGGGGCTGGAAATAACCTTCACATGGCCAGCTTTACCCAGCTATCTCTCACACACAGACCGCTGCTGCTGCTGCTGCTGCTGCGCCGACTCATGCACACACACACACACACACACACACACACACACACACACACACACACACATGCATGCCAGCTCCCTTCATGGGAATGACGGACAGCGCCACTCACCACTCCATGGACCAGGAACTCAAACAGTTTGCTCTTGGTGGCTTTCCTGGCTCCCCCCGCCGTCTCCTCCGTAGCCATTTGCTCAGTCCCCTCCGTTCACCCTGCTATGTCTCCTCTCTCCTTCTTTTGTCTTTCCCTCTCCCTTCTCCCAGCCTCCTGTTCCCCTCCCCTGCTCCACTTTCCTTCTCTTTGTGCTCTCCTTTACAGCACTGCCTGTCCCTGACTCTCCTTCCCTCTCCCTCTCTCTCTCCCTCTCTCTCTCTCTCTCTCTCTCTTCCCTCCCTCTGACTCTATTTTGAATGTGCAGCAGCCCTGCCGAGTCTCTCACTGTGTGTCTGGCTCACTTTTTAGTTGAGCTGCCTTTCAGGAGCCCGGCACGTCGCTCGGAGGTGGAGGGGGGAGGCTGTGCGGGGGTCTGTTAGGGGGGTTTCAGCCAGCCCACCCTGCCGCTCCCCCGCACAGCTGTTGCATTCCATTGGTAGATAAGCGCACGCGGCCGTGTGGTCCTAAACGGGGGCCGGGGTGGTTTGAATCAGTTCCTCTACTGCACCCCCCCCACCCCCTCCTCTCTCTTCCTCCCTCCTCCCTCCCCTAATAGTGACCAACCCAGAGGCCATGGTCAAAGCACACAGACCTCTGAGTCCTGGGCTCAAAAAAAAAAAAAAAAAAAAAAAAAAAGGGACATTATGCTCTTAAAGGGGCCCCCTTCTGCATATCATTAAGGCGTGGACCCTCGTGACGTGTGATGATGACGAGGAGGAGGTTGATGTCTCAACTGAAAAAGCCACTCGAGGCGGGGAAATTTGTCTTCTAAAGCCCACCCCCCCCCCCCCAAACCCACACACCCACACACACACACACACACACACACACACACACACACTTCACCCGGAGAGCAGAGGGCCACGTCAAGAGCACCTTCACTTCCTGTGTTTTCTGCAGAGTGCACTCTAAGGTTAGGAGTGTTTCCTCCACTCGCCTCCTCAGCTTTTTACCTTTCACCCACTAGTCGGCCCAGAGGCGGCTACAGGGTCACGGCAAACCACCGGGCTGCACGGCAAGGTGACTGTGTCACTCGACACGTGTTATTGGGTGCTTTAAAGACCAAGTCACCTCTAGATGAACAAAAGGATGTAAAAATACGTATTGAGGCACAGTAGAAGTACACACACTGACTGCGTGTGTGTGTGTGTGTGGTGGGATTTTTTAGGTTTTAATGTCTCCCACTCCGTTGACACACCAGCCCGAGAGTCGCCTGTCGCCACACAGGTCGTTACTCTGACTAAGACCACGCCACGTTGAAGACTAGGACTCTTTCATGTCTCCTGCGGCCCCTCTGTCGTTCCCTCCCTCCCTCCCTCCTTCCAGCCATCAGTTCAGGGGAGTGAAATATTCATGAGGTTATTTGAATGACAAAGGAGGTGAAGTGGGGCAGATTCAAAAAAGGGGGGGGGGGGGCTTGGCTTTGTGACACATGACGGCATATTGTCACTGTTATTGTTTCCTCCTTCTCCGCTCCGCCGGCGTGAAAACGGCGGAAAAGCGTCGAACCAGGTGTCAAAATAAGGAAATTGCTCCTCAAGAGGTGACGGAAAGCTACTGACACAAAATCTGTCCTTCAATTATCACATTATGACAAGCCTGTTCCTTGAGAACAGAGTAAGGATCAGACGCTCTTCTGATCCAGTCTGAGAGGAAAGCTCTGCAGCTATTGTGTGGACAGCTGGTTAGTGGTTCTGTGACATATAGGCCAAAGGTCACGACCTTCTGGAGGACACACCATCCCTCAGAGGCCTCTCAAAGGAGCCACGCTGTTTTTTTTTTAATGCATATTAATGCATTTACTATCTGTGACGTAAAGACGCCGTCGCTGACGGAAAAGTTGCATCTGAAGGAGAAGCAGGAAAGAGAAGCTCAAAAGGTGTGTCCTTCAAAATTCCTCCACACGCCGCTGATTATTGGAATGGACTTATCGATGAGCAGAAGCTGCCCCCCCCCCCCTCCACCCTCCCTGTGTTGCTGACAGCTTCTGGCATTAGTTTGCTCGGTGGTGACACCTGGCGGTGAGATCACTGCACTGCTGCTGTCATGGATCCAGTCTGCAAGGCTCCGAGGAACACGAGGAACCCAAACCTCCTCTGCAAAACCTCCTCAATCCATCTGTGTCTTCCCATTGGAAACACATGCGTCCACACTGACGTCATGCGTTATTTAAATCAACCTTTTGTAACAGCACACATGTAACAAGCTTTAAATATATTCATCACACAGGCACACAAGTTGTGGGTCTCAATTTCCTGCAAGGTCAAAAGCTCGCCCCGTCGAGCGGATTCATGCAGAATGTGAGATTGCGCAAGTCTCCCGTTTCTCCAGCGACACGACACGTGGGTTCAACGATAACAAAGAGATCCGGCGGCGGCGCGGGCGATGCAAAAGAGCGCCTTCAGCGCAGGAGTACCCCCTGGCGGACCCCCACAGTCTCCCTCACCAAAGCCAGTCAGTCTCACCAAATGGTAATGTCCCAGTGTGTAGCAGACAGGGGGGAGAGGGGGGCCGACAGGGGGTGAGGGAGCAGCGGCAGTATCATGACTGACCAACAGAGGGAGCAAACAGCCAGGCAGGGAGGCGCTGACTGTTTGAATGGACGGAGGGATCCATGTTCAAATCCCGGTTGACACACATAGACGAGGCAACATGAGGCACGGGAGCCTAAACCTGCAGCCGGGACCAAACTCTCATCAATGCTCAACCAATTATATTTTATAAGCGTCTTCTTTATGGGAAATGATTCACTTCCTTCCTCGGCCACAAGAGGGAGGCAAATAACTCACACTAAGATTAAAGCTTCAAACAACACAGTATGCAAACTGGGTTTCTAACCTGCATCATCATTTCATTGTGTATAACAGTGTAACAGTGGATCCCAACCACGAGCCCTCCAGGGGGAAAGACTGGGTACTTTCACCTCTTCAAGCCGCTATTAAAATTTCAGAATGACACAATCTGGGAGGTAGCGCTTTAAATAATTAATTATTTCCATAATTTATTACATTCTCGATCAAACGCTTCATCGTCTGGTCTATTAAATGTCAGAAAATAGCTATATATGCCTCGTCATTGTATTCCAGTAATCCAACTGACTTGTTTTGTACAAAATCCAAATATTATCAGTTTACAGTGATAAAAACAAACAAACAGAGAAAAGGCAGAAAATACTCACAATTTATATGCTGGAACTAAGCAAAGTTTGGCTTTTTTTGTCTGAAAAGTGACTTAAATGTGATGCTGTGATGATGTCACAGGTAGGAATCGCTGCATTTCAAAGCCTTTTATTTTTCAAATCAAAGTTTTTCTCTATAACAGTTAATAATCATAAATAAAATACGCAAAAAAAATCAGAGCTGAAGGTCAGAGAAAAAAAAAACTCATTCAAATCGGAGTTAAACAAACAACCCCACATCAGATTCTGATTCAAATGTTTCTGAACTCTGATTGGTGCACGGGGGTATGTGACATCACCTTTTTCCAACTAAGCCACGCCCACTTTAAACCACTGAGAAAAGCGAGGACAAAAAAATAAATAAAAAATAAGCATGAAATATCCAAACTGTTGTAACTTTAGCTGAAATGTTAAAATAGAGCGTCATCACTCACAGCGAGACGTTGATTGATTAAAAAATAAATAAAAGAAGAAGAGTTGTCAGGGTCTTTAAAGGGTCTGGTGTTTAAATGCAATTACGTGTAAATCAATTAAGTATCATTGCAGTTTCTCCAAAATGACACATAATGAAGTTCATTATTGGTAAGAAAAGATTGGCGAAGCTGAATGTATTCGATTGTTTCGCTCTCTTTAGCCGAAGAGGCTGAGCAGAAAGGAAGGAAGAGAAATCTATACATTGATGGTTTGGGCCTGTTTCTCTGCAATCGAGAGAGGGAGGGAGGGGAGAGAGGGGGGGAGGGGGGGGAGGGAGAGAGAGAGAGAGACGGGGGAGAGAGAGAGAGACAGAGGGGGAGAGAGGGGGAGAGAGAGAGAGAGGGAGAGAGAGAGACAGAGAGAGAGAGAGAGAGAGAGGAGAGAGAAGGAGAGAGAGAGAGAGAGAGGGGTGGAGAGAGACAGCAGGAGAGAGGGGGGGAGAGAGAAGGAGAGAGAGAGAGAGTGAGAAAGAGAGGGAGAGAGGGATAGAGAGAGAAGGAGAGAGAGAGAGGGAGAGAAAGAGAGGGAGAGAGAGAGAAGGAGAGAGAAAGAGGGAGCGAGAGGGAGAGAGAGAGAGAGAGAGAGGGGGGGAGAGAGACAGCGGGAGAGAGAGGGAGAGAGAGAGTAAGAAAGAGAGGGAGAGAGGGGGAGAGAGAGAGAGAGAGAAGGAGAGAGAGAGAGAGAGAGAGAGAGAGAGGGGGGAGAGAGACAGCGGGAGAGAGGGGGGGAGAGAGAAGGAGAGAGAGAAAGAGAGGGAGAGAGGGATAGAGAGAGAAGGAGAAAGAGAGAGCGAGAGAGAGAGACAGAGAGAGAGGGAGACAGAGAGAGAGAGAGAGAGAGAGAGAGAGAGAGAGAGACAGAAGGAGAGAGAGAGGGAGAGAGAGAGAGAGAGAGTACAAAGAACAAACATTTATACTGGTGCTGATGTAAAACGCTCAGTTCCCAGTGGCAACGTTTACATTCCTGAGACCAGGAACCTGCCCTCGTCACCGTTATTGTCACAGACAGATGGGGCGCACGAGGGGGAATGTGCACTGTGCTGAAGGCATGGAGGAAAGTCTGACTCCCTCCCACTGCTGGGCCCCTCTCTCTCTCTCTCTCTCTCTCTCTCTCCCTCTCTCTCTCTCTCTCTCTCTCTCTCCCTCTCTCCCTCTCTCTCTCTCTCTCTCTCTCTCTCTCTCTCTTCGGTTTAAGAGCTGCACACAAAACCCAGCTCAAGCAGCTTTGAGGCCAGAGCTCTCGAAAGCTACTCAATGGCCGTCAGCCCCCCTCCTCCCCCCGTCAGCCCCCCCCCCCCCCCATCAAAGGGTCTGCACAAAAGCACGCAGACCTGCACCTTCACTGAGGGGGATTAAGGAGAGAAGTACATTTCAGGGCCTATTTCTTGCAGCTCGGCATGTGTAATGAAGAGGAACCTACGGAGAGAGAGAGAGAGAGAGAGAGAGAGAGAGAGAGAGAGAGAGAGGGAGAGAGAGAGAGAGGGGTCTCCCCTGGTGCCTGACAATAATAGGGCATCTGCTGGTAGTTTGTGATCAAAGTGGTTTGGTACAATATACTGCGAGGAAATCGGCGCATTGGGTTTTTACACAAAGCGGCGGTGCTGTGTGAGGCACCTGAAGTTTTTAGGGTTGCAGACCTCGGATTTCAGGGCTTTTTTTTTTTTTTTTTTTGTGGGGACAAAGCATCTTTATCCAGACAGCGTTTAGGGTTCAGCTCCCTAAAAAAAAAAAAAAAAAAAAGGAGACATTGTGGGAGCAGATGGAAAAGGCGGAGCAACGGTAATGAGAACAGTTTCCCCCCCGCAAGCAACGAGCAGCACACCGGAACGAGGCCTGAAGCTTTACCTGCTTCGGGGCACTTCCTGTTTGCTGTAGCCGTGACAACGACATAATCTGCCTTGCGTCCAAAAGCTAGCAGCCAATCGGGGACGACTGCAGTGGCTTCAAAACTGGAGCAGCAGCTGGTGAACCGAGCAAGAAACTACTCCAGAGCCGAAGCTGCGAAACTAAAAAAGAAATCCCATTTTTTTATTTATTTCTGTTGTTTTTTTTGTGACGTAGAGCGACTTCAGTCCACTGAGTTAGTCACCGCTGGAGTCGACGGGGTCAACGGGGTCAACTTCGACACAAACGCACAGCGAAAAGCAGCCACTTCACACAAATAAACCGACACAGCTACCATATAAAAATTCCACTCCCTCTCCCCTTCTCTCTTCTTTCCTACTCCGCATCCAAGCTCTGCATTAGCCCCGATCTATCAGCACCACTCTGCCCGTGCAGGACGGGAGGGAGAGCCGACAGTTCGAGGGCAGGATCGGTATGTGCAGGGCCGCATCGAGACCGGTCCAAAGCCAACAGGCAGTGAGGCAGAGAGGGGGGCCTGAACACAATCTACTGCTACTGTGTGTGCACATGCCATCTGCCACGGAACGACGGGAATGAATGAATGAATGAATGAATGAATGAATGGGAGTTTTATGTTTAAAAAAAAAAAAGTTGATCCACTCCCCGAGGATTATGAGACACCGTCCAAGTAGCAATTAGAGAGAATCATCTAGAGGCACTCGCATAGTTTGTCCCTCTCATGTTCTCATCTATAGACTCCTAATCCTAATACAGGGGGTTTAAAATGCCATGTCTGTGCTCTTTTTTCCTTACGTGTATAAGAATAAAAAAAAAAAAAACATTTTGACACACTAATATAAGTCATGAAAACAAAATGTGGATTAAAAAAAAAAGAAAAACGGGTTTAAAAAATATCTTTTGGACATTTTTTTCCATCCAGATGGTTGTTAAATGACTGAAAACATGTATTTTTAATTGGATAATTAGCATGGTGACTTGAGTGTAATGGTAATAACAAATGAGAGGCAAAACTTTGGTGCTAATAAGGACAAAGAAATTCTTTGATATATTCGACAGATCTGTAAAACTGAGATGTGCTCATAAGTTTCTTGGAAATAAGTCATTAAAAAAAAGACCCAAACGACCGATTAGTCGACTAATAGACTACGAGTGGGCAATCCAAGGTGCAAATACTGTACTTACATGTGTGTTGTACGTTCATATACACATTAAACCAATAAACATACATATGCCGTCATAACTAAAGTGTAGAAATGTAAATCACATAAGCAAAAGTCACAGATGTACACGGTTATGTTCCGGTACGTTATACTGCATGCACGTCATAGTACCGTTAGAGAGACAGTGTTTTTTGGGGTCTGCGCAATAAATAAAAACAAAAGACAAGCAGATGAAATCCCAGTAAAGTAGCAGTCTTAGCTCGTCTCAGTCGCAGAACAAAACCATGAGCACTTCATCAGTTCCCTTAAACTCAATCCCACGACAGCTACTTGTTCTAACACAACAAGGCCTTGTCAGGAAGAGGACAGAAGCTGAAACGAGGAGCACATTAATCAAAAGAGAATGAATCAGCTTCCTAAATGTGAGGATTTGCTGCTTTTCTTTGTCGTGTGTGATGCTACAGTTATTTTCTCTAAAACCGGCCACTTGAAGACTTCACCTTGGGCTTGGGGACATTTCTATAAAAAAAAAAAAAAAAAAAAAAACTCCAACCATTTTCTATTTGATTCATTGAGAAAATTATCATTTTAATTAATCAGACTAACTTGTAATTAAAATAATAGTTGGTGGCAGCCCTAAAACCAATGATACAGGGCATTCATTAAGAAAAAAACTTTAATTCGTCTCTTTGAAATCATTTTGCTGTCGTGCACCTTTAAAAAAAAAAAAAAAAAAGATAAAATATGCATTTAAAACTGGAGAGAAGGTGCCAGCTGTGGAATTAACATGCACACACAATACAACATTGCTGCTTGTGTTTTTATTGGGTTCATACTGGAGCCCTCCAACAGTATGTGGTGCAATATTGAGCGTTAACATCTAAGTGGGTCAACCCTTCCCTCGCTGAACTGTAGCACCATTAGGACCCAGACAGTTCGTCTCCGAGTCGAACGCACAATCTCATTAGACAGCCAACTCTACATTATGAATGGGAGTAATATGCAACTCAAAGAAAACCCCACCGGTAGTGCTTCAGGTAGGATAACAGTGATTAAAAAACACGGTTATAATCTGTTGGTAGGCGGGGAGGGCGCCATGTTTAATTAGGTTACAAAGCGCTCGATTTATGACCGTAAAAACCTACAATCTCTCTGAGGAAATGAAGCGGTGGAGGTTCAGAGGGCTGGGTGAAAGTGGTGTTTAAAGGTTGGAAATTGCATGAAATTCATCTTCAGTATTGCGGCTGTAAGTTCACTGTATGTCTGGGTAAATGTGAGAGCTGCAGCCTCTAAATACAGCACAGTGTGGCATAAGCTGCATGGCTGTACTGCAGCGCTCTAGATATCATGTTGGTAAAAACGATATTAAACTTTAATAATTTATAGCAGGGCCGCAACTGATTCATATATTTATTATTGATAAATAATGCAGGTTGTTTTCTTGATTATTACATATAAGTGAAAAGCGAGCATCACAATTTCCCAGAGCTGAAGGTGACAAACAGTACTAAACTCAAAAGATATTTAATTTTCATTTAAGAGAAAGAAAAGCAGGAAATTGTTGCATTTCAGCAGTATTTCTTTTTGGGCTGATTTGCTTGAAAATATGATCGAAACAGTTACTTGATAATAAAAAAATGTTGCTGTTAACGCAACTATTCATCTAATCTCTACTCGTTTCCGCCCGAACATTTCGTGAAATTAATAGTTTTCCTGTAAGCTGGTTTGTTTCCGGGGTAACAAACCAGCCATTGAGCCAGCACATTCCTCACCAGCCCCCAAAAAAAAGGAAGCGCTCCATTGTCCGTTTATCCCCGCAAGTAATACAAAACACAAAGCCGGGGGAACATTTGATTGGTTGGCCGGCTATTTAAGACACAAAGCCAAATCTGTACAGCTTCCCGTCTTATCAATCTCACTGCCGGGGCAGAAAAATAAAGTTTGACAAACTTGTGAAAAACTCTGGAGCTCAAACTCTCAGCGAAACATTGATTGACCTTGATTAGTCGCCCAAACTAAATTTCAAACATGACTGAGCAGAGTGAGACTGGGGTGTGTATATATATATACAGTATATACTGTGTGTGTGTGTGTGTGTGTGAGAGAGAGAGAGGAGGGGAGAGGGAGGAGGGGGGTCCTGTGCAGCTTTCCTTAAAAAGCCAGGTCAAGCATTCTGCAGACTGTAAAAGGAGCTGATCCTCTGATCCTCTATGAGACCTCTGGAGCTGTGACGGCACCTTGCATACTAATGCGGCTGTTCTCCTTTTTCTTTCTACTGAAGGGAAACTCTGTGCCAGCAGCGGGGTCGGGGAAGACTGAGGATATTAATTAAGATATTTTAATCCTGTTTTCATAGAGAGTGTGCCTGTTTCGCTGAAAGGGTTCAAGCACTCTCTACAGCAGAACAGAATAGGAAGAAGTCGGCCATGCCTGCGTCATTTTAGGGAAATTCAATGTATATTCTATCTGGAAAGCGCCTTTGAATACAGGAAGGGATATGGAAAACAAACACAAAGCAGCAGTGTCTTGGAAATGAAAGTGGTTTTGCAGTATTCTATGTTGGCTAATTGCACCCAAATGCCAGCATCTGTGTTTTTTTTGTTTCATATAGAGCATCAAACCGAAGTGCATATGATGAGGCTCTTTGAAATCAGCAAGCAGCTGAGTCACCAAGTCCTCCATAACTCAACAGTTCTGTACATGAAACCAGAGCAGGAAAGATAGCGACGGAGAGAGAGAGAGAGAGAGAGAGAGAGAGAGAGGGGGGGGGGGGGGGTGAAATCTGAGAAAGCTTTTAAAATGTGCAAAGAATTCAGCGACAACACATTTACAGAACCTTTTACGAGGACGAAGGCCTCGTCGGAAAGTTTTCAGCATCCTCTAAGCTTTCAGTTTTACTGACTCAGTCTGGGAGCAAGAAAAATGAGATGATAACACGAGCACAATAACAAACTTTTGCCTTATGTAATACAGTAAAAAAAAAAAAAAAATACAGTTTCCCTTTCTCTCCCAAAGTTAGTAAAGAAGATAGCACTCTCATGTCTGTATGCTAAATATGAAGCTACAGCTAGCAGCCAGCTAGCTTAGCTTTGCCTAAAAAGCAGAAGGAGGGAAATATTAGCCTGGTCTGGTGCATTGACCAACAAATAATCCAGCATATCACCACATAGCATCATCATTTATTGTTTTTACGTCTTGGGTTATACATAGATTAAACTAATGAGATACAATGTCTTCATGAGATTTAGCTAGAGAACTCTATATATTGGAGTATAAAAACTACATTTTCCTTTGGATCAGCAAATGTAGATCTGGCCTCAACTGTACACTCCAATTTAACACAGTAAAAAAGTAACTTTTCCCTTTCTTTCCCACAGTTAGAAAAGAAGACAGATAGCACTCTCATGTCTGTATGCTAAATATGAAGCTACAGCTAGCAGCCGGTTAGCTTAGCTTTGCCTGAAGACTGGGAGCATTTGGAAACATTTGGCCGGGTGCATTGACCAATAAATAATTCAGCATGTCACCGCATCGCAACATAACCTGTTATATAGACTGAATATGGTTTGTGTAATGAGATATGACATGTTTGTGAGATTTAGCTAGAGGTTAGCCAGGCTTCTTATGCTAACTAGGCCAGCTCAACTCTTAATACACAATATAGATGTAACTCTCTGCAAAAACTGTCCCACAAATGTCGACATATTCTTTTAATGCAGAGTTTAGTGGACTTTAAGGCTCCATAAAGCCGATGTAGCTCCAACAGAAGTGAATATATATTGCAGGCTACAGCTGGCATATAAAAAAAAAACAACTACATTTTTCCTTTGGATCAGCAAAACTAGATCTGGCATCAACTGAACACCCCCAAATTCCTCTCCTGCAGAAACTTTCCCTGCAAGATCCAAAACACACACGCACACTTGAGGAGGGGAGGGGGGGGGCACTAACGTGAAGCACCATTATATCATTGTGTGAGCCCTGAATCAAAGAGGGGAGGGAGGGAGGGAGGGAGGGAAGGAGGGGAACGAGAGGAGAGGGAGGGAGGGGGTGGAGGGGGGGCTGCGAATGAATTAAAGGCATGCGTAAAGAGGCGAGAGGATGATCCCCCCTCTCTCTCTCCGCCTGCATCCCGTCTATTACTCCTCAAGTGTCTGTTTCCCACACCAGACAAGGTTAACAAGCCGCGCTGGTGTGTCTGCGTCGGCTGGAAAACGGGGAGGGGTGGGAGGTTGGGAAGGTGGAGGGGTGAGGTGCTGCAACTATACAGGGTGCTGTGTGATGATGCAGACAGTAGCCTCACAGTCCCCCTTAAACATCCCCCAACCACACCGCACTCCCTGCTCGATATCCTCTCATGCATTGTGCACCACGCAGCTGTACGGCGGAATAATCCCAAATACACCGTGAGCTAGAAAATAATCCTGCTTTTTTTTTTTTTTTTTTTTTTTTTTTTTTTTTTTGGTAGATGCACAGTAAATTACAGCTAGACGAGAAAAAAAAATTAAAAAAAAACTCCGGTGCGCACTAATCCGGCTGGTAACGCGCCTGCAGGATAAATAAATATAGATAAAGAATAGTTTTTAAATGGTGGATGCGGCTAGTGAGCAGCGCGCCGAGGCAAAGTGATGAGGAATAAAACAAATGGTAGCATCCATACCTTTCTCTCCATCACTATGCGCTCTTTTTTTTTTTTTTTTTTTTTTTTTTTAAGGCTACTCAACAACAGGAACTGTCGGATGCGTCTCTCCGTGGAGGTGTCCGGTCCAGCGCGGCGCGCACAGCTTCCCGTCACTCCTCAACTTCCTCACGGCTTTTTAAGACAGCAGCGTCTCTCTCGCTCTCTCTCGCGCTCTCTCTCTCTCTCTCTCTCTCTCTCTCTCTCCGAGATCACTTCCCCATTACTGGACGGCGAGGCGACTTATTAGCACTGGCCTGTGGGACGCCGAGCCGGGGATGGAGCCAGAGCCGGGATTGGTGAAGCCTCGTTCGGAAGGCAGCAGGAGCGCAGGCGCGGTCTCTGCTGGAGAGTCGATATAATAAAAAATTACCAGCGGCAGGGAGCGTCATCAAATTATCCTCAGGAGCGGGGTTGTTTTTTTTTTTTTTTTTTATTGAGGATGGTACACAGTCCGATGCAAGCTCTAACAAAAGGAGTGTGACATGATGACTGCAGGTTATTAACTATAATGTGCGCTGCAAGAACAAAGACGCCTTTTTTTTTTTTTTTCATGTTATAGGCCTCAGTGATGTTGAGAATAAAACCTGTGCACAGCAGCAGCAGACGAGCAGCACCTTCAGCTCCCTAACCACATGGACTGTGGCACTTTCTCATAAAGCACCCTTTATGTAGGGGTTGCAAGTTGTAACTGCTTTATAGAGCAGTTATACACCAATATTAAGGACATTTGGGCCCCAGATTGGCTGCATGGAATCATCTATTAGTTGATTACCAACATTTAGAGCATTATAGTGTGTTATTTGCTGTCAAGCTAGATACATCTTTAAGTTTGCATATATTTGAGAGCTGATGGGAACTGGAGTCAAATTCTTTGCATGCGTCGACAAACGGATAAAGAATTTATTCTGATTCTTCATTATTCTCAAATTTAAAAGGATGATCAGCAGCCAAAGGGATTTCACAACCTGGCAACCCAAATTCTGCTCCTATTGATGGGTTATACCGGTGAAAAGCGTTGGTAATCGATTGAATGGCCATTATTATAGCTATTAGTTAAGCCTTTATCAAGAATGTCTCATTAGATAGCATCTAAAAGGGAAAATGACATTCGGGATCGCAGGACTGCTGCAGAAAAGGTATATAAATAATCATCAAAGTATTATCAAGATTAAATAGATATGAGAGGTATTATACGAGAAACATCCAATATTGCTTTCCTTTCCTTTCACGGCATGAAGAATTATTTTTATTTGTTTTGCTTTTCTCCTGTTGAAGTTCTTTTTGGGAGTTCCCCAAATCAAGGGTCTAAGGACAAAGGGTTGTTTTATGCTCTACAGATTGTAAAAGCCCCCTGAGGCAAATCTGTGATAATGGGCTCTATAAATAAAATAGACTTGACTTGAAATCTTTTAATTTAGGCTGTTTGCTTCCAGGTGAACTTAGCCTAATGTTCCTGCATAAATACGGCACAGAAGACACACAAAGGGAAGGAACGGGCTCGACTCGTTGCCTTTATATTAAGTCTCTTGAAAGTCAGCAAAAACACACAAACGTCCGTGGGAACGTCTGTGAGTGGTGGCCCGTTACCGAAGCTTCAATAAAAGATCAAACGTACGAGACGAACCGAGTCTCAGGACAGTCTTCAGGTCCGTCAGAATATTTGAGTCTCAGATCCGAGTCGGCCTCTGAACTCTAAAGCTCTCCGGCTGCAAGACTGAACCGGTCCAAGCCGACCAACATCCTCCCCTTTAAAGCGTCCTCGAACGGGACACGGCTCCCACTCACGTCCACGAGTTCTGAAACTGACCTCACCTATAAAATTCCTCGAGGATTCACCGAGGAAGAGTTTTCAGAGAAGTGCAGCACAATATCTGGGTCATAGCCGTGTTCCGAACAAAGCCTTCTTACCGCAGTGCGGCCCACTCCCACCCATCCACCCACAAACCCAACCATCAGAGTATTACTACTGAGGCCTTGGCTCAACACCAGCAGAAAGAACAAAAGATATACATCTGAGGAAAATGTTTTCCAGCTCAAGAGCTCAATCTGAAGAACCATCTACTGTTGAGTTGTGAGCGCATTTTATGAGCGATTGAATACTGAGGCCGAGGCATTAAATTCATATCAACAACTGTGTCCTTTAAATAAGGAAATAATTGACTTTTTATTAAGTTGGGTTCAATGAGGGACCGGTTGCATACAAAGGAGGCAAAGAAAACACTCGGGGGGGCTTTTTTAAAAGAATCCGTGCAGAGCTCAATCAACTTTAATTAATATCTAAATTCAACTCCTCCTCCTCCTCTTCTTTCTCCTTGATAAACCAAGTGGGTGTTCCCAAACTCAAGCATTTAATTATGAAGCCACATGAATTCTTACTGATATCTGATGAACACAAATGAAATAAGGTGATTCAGACGTTTTGGCAGATGTGGTCTGATGTTTGAGTAGATCCTGAGCTTTCATCTTCTTTTGGCCTCATTTTAGTCCTGGACATCAAAATAATCAATCACAGGCTCTTCCTTAACCATCTTCGACCAGGTGCCTCCACTTGCGGCCCTGGGAGGAGAATCAAGAGCAAAATGAGTCATAAGCAGACAGTAAAATCATAAATCCAACATTAACAACATCAAACAGTCCGAGGAGGAGGAGGAGGAGGAGGAGGAGGAGGAGGAGGAGAAAAAGGAGGAGGAGGAGGAGAAGAAGAAGAAGAAGAAGAAGAAGGTGGAGGAGGACTTACTTGCTGCTGTGCTGTTTGATGTGAGCGATGGGAGGAGGGGCCCTCGCAACGGTCTCTCTCTCAATCAGTGATGTCAGGGTTGAGTTTGGACAGGCGGACTTCCCCCTGAGAAAACAAGCAAAATACCCAAACTCTTCACATACACAGCCACCACTTCTATTTTTATATTTTTTATTAGTTACCGTTTGAATGGAGCCTTACTTTTGGGCTGTGATGACCACGTTGCGTTTGGGCTCGCTGTCGTAGCTCACGCTCTCCACGGTGTAAACCTCGGCCAGCTCGTGGATGATCTTGCGGTGTTCTCGGTTCATCGGTGGGAAACAGTGGCTCCTCTTGGGCTGTTTTCCCTGCAAACAAACCACACGACCGTTAGGAATTTACACAGAAAAGCATTTCAAAAGAGCCACTGATCTGCTTCCCGCTGCCCTGCGGCGACGGTGGAGTTGGCGTTTCTATCGCTCAAATACATCTCAAATCTATCCTCAAATAGAGCGGGAGGTCAGGGCCTCTGGATGCAACACAGAGCTGAGGCGGAGCGAGATAATTACCAGGATGGGGAAGGAGAAAAAAAAAAACATTTCTGCAACACAAAATCTGACTAATGCTCTTGTGGGTGAACGGTAGCAAATCCCTAAAGCCAGGTTAAAAAAAAAAATTGGAATCTGAAAGCCTTCACAGAGAACTGGAGGCTGTTATAGCTGCAGATTAATTCCCATTAATTCCCATGGTATTGGTGTTACGTGCGGGTGTCCACATACCTTTAGGGACGTAGTGAATGTGTGGCCTGTTTCCTGTAAAAGTATTCCGACCTGACTTTGTATACTAGTCCACTAAACATGGAGCGTTTGGGAAAACTACAACTGGCATAAAACGGACCCACTTCCTCTGCCACGAGCTAGTTAGAAAAGTATCACAGCAACATTTTGACAGAGAACAAAATAACAGGTTCTGTTTTAGGAAAGTATGAGCCCACACAAGAAGGCCAGGAGCAGAGAATCAAGTCAGTACAGATTCCTGAAAAAGAAAAAAAAAAAAAAAAAAAAAGCCTTTCGTAAGCAGACTCGGAGGCAGAAAAAGCTTTGCCCCCATGATTCATCGCTCTAAAAAGAGATTCAGCTCATAAACAATACATTTTTAGATTTAGCAAAGAAACCAAAGCATCAGTGACCTTGAGAGCCGCGCGCCTGTTAGGCTCAATGCATCCAACAAAGCTGAAAAAAAAAAAAAAAAAAAAAAACAGGAGCACGGAGGCTATTTTTCTAACTGCCCCATGAGGCAGCTACTAATTTAGTCTGGCTCGTTACTAAAGAGGCTTCGCCGTCCTGTCAGGAATCTACAAGCAACCACAGCAGGTCCGCTGGAGAATTGACCGAGCTCAGAAATAGATGAATATACATCAACCAGGTCAGAAAATACATCGTATAAAATAAATAATATGATAATAAAAAAGGATGCAAGTTGTGGGTTTAGACAGCTAAAAGTGGGAAGTCTCATCAGATGAAGCCTTTTTCTAAAACGAGTGCAAGTGTTGGACGGAGCAGACGGTGAACTTTTGCAACGGCACAGATACTGAGGAGCGGCAACAGATCGTACATTAACTTTGGCTTGAATACAGAACTCATAAAATGACTTTAACAGCTGCATTTGGTGCAGAATCCGAAGCAATTTGGTGGTTTTACCTCATCAATCATTTGTAGAGTTATAACATTCCGTCTCGCTCGCAATTTTCATCAATAACAGTGAACAATAAAAATCACTGGGATGCATCTGAGCTCCACGGTGATGACAGGGGATTGCATTAATGAGACATGTATACAGAGGATGATGCAGTACATCCATTAAACAGCTACCTACGAACTGCTGACCTCCGGGACGTGGTTCCAGGTGCTGCAGCTGTAAACAAACTGTGCTTTGAATTTTTTTTCTTCTGATGTCTGTAATGTAGCGCTCATAAACAGCTGGTCTCTATGTGCATTCTGTTGCGTCAGGAGTTCATTCTGCCTTGGGTTTTGCTTTACTTGATGGTGCTCCGGCTGATTCCAACTCTGCCTCACAGCGTTTGATGCGAACTCACATGAAATTAATTTCCGCGGGGACAACCGAGTGCCATTTGTCGTTGTGTAAATGGTAAAATCAGTAGATGCTTCGGTATTGAAATGTTAAGGAGAGAAGTTAAGGTTGTCAATGTGCAGGAAGGAGAGAGAACAGTAGGCTCCCAACACGGCCACCAGAGGGAGCACTAGAGGTCATCCTAGCTGTCATCACCACACCGGCAAAAAGGAAGTACTCAGTCTCATCTTACCTTATTAGCAAGCTCAACGAGATTCTTGATCTCCTCTTCTACCTCCGTGACAAATTTGAGGTCTTTTCTAAAAAAAAAAAAAAAAAAAAAAAAAGAGAGGAGAAACAGAAGAACATCTGTATTTTCTGGCCGTGGGAAACAAACTGCACAGACGAGATTAAAAACGACTTATGGCCGGTAAAGAAATGTGGTAAAACAGCGTAAAAGTCAGACCTGGCATCCTCTTTGAGGCTGTCGCTGTATACAGACGTAGAGCGGGCGTTGAAGGGGTCAGAAGATAAGTCTATCTGCAACGCCTCCGCCAAGCGCCTGTTTCTCTCCAAGGTAGCGCACTCTTGATCACATTCGAGCCTGAGAAAACAAACTGGATCAGCTCGACAAACATGCAGGCAGACTTCAAATCAAATCTGTAAGTTGGATGCCGTTTCACTCCCCGTTTGTTTGTTTGTTTGTTTGTTTGTTTGCCATTTTAAGAAGGAGTCTCATGAATCATCGCGTATTCCTGAGCGGCTGCTGATTGATTTATTTAAATATTAATGCACAAAGAAAAAGTAATCCCTCATAGTAAACAGGAAATCAATTTCTATGCAGAGGAATATTTAAATAATGTTTTATTATTGATTAAAAGAAAACCGCATTGTGCCACGCCTCGCAGCTGCACGGAAATCACTGCAGAGAAACATGCCTCATTTCCCCAAACACTTTGGCCCCCACCTCTTTGGCCCCCACCCTGCTGTAAAAGCCCCTCTACCTGGTCTGTTTCAGCTCCTTCTTAGTGAGGAACGGGCCGATGTCCATCGTCTCACCGAGCTGCATGTCGGACAGTTTAGTAGCCATGGCGATGGCCGCATACCTGCAGGAGAGGATTGAGGCACGTTTCAACCACTTCAGGATTCATAATTCAAAACATCTGACACAAAGAAACCGTTTGACTGACCTCTGATATGAAGTGGTTGCCTCCGTGCAGGCCACCATTTCCTTTCTTCGACCACAGTCGCATTGTAGCGCGACCTGTGGAAAACAAGAATTAGACCCCAGCAGCGGTGTTGAACATGCAATGCAATCGACTTCGGTCTGTAAGCAGACAAACGCGTCACTTTCTTGAAAGTTTGATGCTGCTCGTGTGCAGCTGTGAAACATCTCATCGTTTGTTGAGCTTTTTTGAGGTTGGACGACTGCCACCGAAATGTCATTACTTCATCCAAGTTAACCATTCACGACAGTTGCACACTATTAGAGCAGATTTCATCAGAATACACAGCTGCAACCTTCAACAATTAGGAGATTTGACTTTCAGAAAACATAAACATTTTTTTTTCCCCTCGGGGAAACGATTCATTATTTTGGAGAAACTTTCCACGGTGAGAATACGTGCCCCTAACCTCCCCGTGAACCCAACGACAATCTGCACAAAACGTTGCGGCCCCGTATTTGGGAGTCCAGCTGCTCAGAGCGTTGTACCTTGGCTGTGCAGGTGGTGCGCGGGCAGCTGCTGCCCTTGTGGCAGGGAGAGCAGCACGGGTGGCCGCAGTCGGGACGCGGCAGCGCGCAGGGCTGCTGGCAGCTGCCTCCCGCCAAACACTCGCTCCGGTGGCAGATCCGTCTGCAGCGGTGCATTTCACACGGCAGCGTTTTGTTACACGTCAGGCCGCAGGAAATGTCTTGCAGATGACACGGGATGTTGCTGCGTTGCTGCGGGCCGAAGGGAAGAGAGTCACTTTGAAAAAGTCACAGGAATATGGAAAAAAGAAAAGAATATTTAAAAAAAAAAAAAAGGAGTTGTGCAGCTTCAGGGGGACGTTACCTCGTGCTTTCCCATGCACCATTTCTGAGTGAGGTATGTGCACGGCGGACACTTGTCCTCACTGTGGCAGTTGTGAAACACTAAATGAAAGATAGATGTTAGGATTGTGATTTACAGTTTATAACTGCAGTGTCAACGTATGCTTTATTTTTTTTTTATATCTCACCTGGGTGGTCGCACTCGTGTCTTCTGGTGCACATGCTTTTGCATTCTGGTGGCTTCGTGCCACAGGGGATTGGCGGGTACAAGACTGTGATCCCACAGTGACACGCCAGCTCATCAAAACCTACAGAACGAAGGAATCATACGACACCACATAAGACATAAATCATGGCACATTGATGCCAGACATAACACCACAAAAGGACAAAAAAAAAAAAAACTAGGCAACAATGTCAAATTAGTTATTTTTTGTTCTTTTTTTGAATGGAGGGATAACTATGTGGTACTTCTGAGAATTGTCTCATAAATACAGTGCTGTTGGACCACAGGACTTACTGGACTGCCAGCAGGGCTCACAGTTTCCACGGTGACAAGAATCCTGGCAGCGGTGGAGGCCACAGTTGAGCTTGTAGCCGCAGATCAGGGGGCACTTGTGCTCCACATTCTGGACGGACAGACAGAAACCAGTGACACCACCTCCTCGCGCCTAGCGCTGCCCCAATAACCAAACATTTATTGCCATTTTGATTCATTATATTAAAACACTTTTATCAGACGTGTGCTGCAAGTTGAACTAGATTTTTGTGTCATCTCCAGATGTGTCTGGCTTGCATGAAAAACTCACATAAAAAGTGATGATTGTAAGACTTTAATTTAAAGTTGGCAAACTTCTAAATAGCATTGGACTTCACATCGTTGTACAGTTTTACTAAAGTACTTCATTATAGTTTAGTATGTATGTATGTGTCTACAGTGCTTATGATAGAAATAAAGCACCAGAGTTGTTTTGCCACATGTTCAGTAATATAAAACCTTTTTACAACACCAGCATCGTCTCAGCTCTTTTGCCAGTTTCAACATTCTATGTGGAGTTTGGACAGAATAAACTACCCATCACCGAAAACGAGTCACTGAATACTCACCACACAGCACAGCTCGCCGCACTTGTGTCGGCCGCAGGAGCGTTTCTTGTTGCAGCGCTTCTCACAAGTGAAGACGAGCTCTTCTGGAATAGAAAGACTCAGAAGTCAAATACCAGACAGTGTACGCAGACGGTGAGCTCACATTTATTTAACGTCCTCCGTTTAAAATCTCACCTTCTTTTTGGATCGTTGCACATGGGACCTCCTGAAAGGCAAAGGATTCTTTTCAAGTTCTTCGATGTCATAAATAAAAATCATAACTAATGACAGCGATACTGATGATAAAGGTTCCGCTGGGGTTTCCGCCTACCTTGGTCTTGGAGCCACATCTACACCTGACAGTGGAGGTCAGGGAGCAGGGGCCACAGCGGTCCTCATGGCACAACTTCTCACACAGATGGATGGTGTCTGGAAGAAACAGTTATTTAAGTCCTGACAAAAGGGTAAGAACAATGGACGCAAGCTCAACACAATGCACATCCTGTCTGCGCACACAAAATAAAATGGCGGAAAATGATGGAGGAAAAACAACAACCTCAGGATATACAAGCAAGTAGCATTCTTTAACATTTTAAATGCTGGGTTGAATTCAGAAGGCAAAACTGAAAAGATTAGCTCCATCACATTCAAAATCATCTCATTAACATGTCATTTTTATTAAACAAGATAGCTTTAATTAGAAGGAACTTGTCAGACCTGAAATATCAAATTCCGAAATATTGCTACTTGACCTTTTCAAGTTTTCACATCCTATACCTGCTCAGTTTCGGATCTTGTATGAAGGTAGCTTCACTTCCCACCATTAACCGCTTACACTATGTTATGAGAAATTATTCCGGATCGAGTGGGAGAGTCTGAGGCATGTCGACAGGCAGAGGCCATCTTTTGAGAAACACAAACGTGTCCGCGATCCTAGCTGAGACTTCGTCCGCCTCCCTTACCGCTGGAGCCACAGGCCAGGGGTTGGTTGCAGGTCTTTCCACAGGAGGGGATGGCATCAGAGCAGCTTCGTCGCTCAGCGTAACCCAGCTCCAGGAGTTTGGTCAGTGGCGTCTGACTGCAGGGACACGTCTTCACCAGGCTCGGGGAGCGTGGACACGGCTGGCACGGGCCGCGGTGGCACTCCAGCTGGCACCGGTGAGCGTCGCAGTTCAGCATCCTGAACGGAGCAAAGTGAGCGTGAGGCAGGTTCGGGAACGGACTAACGGAAACTAACGGAGGGGGGTCATCGTCAGTGCATCGAGGTCGGACTTACTTCCCACAGATTTTTTGACAGGAGAAATGTCCCGAACCATCAAATCCGTCTTTATCTGTGCCACACGGGACGTCCCGAGGGGTAACGCCACAGTAACACACTAAAGGAAAGAAAAAAAAAAAAACATGAGAAACTTCTAATAAGTTGCTTATAAGACCAGGTCATCAACATCAAAAAGACAAAAGCAGGACAAGCTTTTGTCGGTCAGAACATCGTATGGAGCTGGCAGCGTGAGACTCACCCTGCTGAACTTGCAGCTGGCAGGGTTGACACGCCCCGCTGTGGCACACCTGGGTGCAGCTGTGTTTAGCACAGTTGAGTAAGGCACCACACACCGTGCTGCACCGGAGCACCGCACCCTGGCCACAGCGCATTGGTTGACTGCAAAGATATAGTTCCATCAATATCACGGTGTCAAAACCACAGATAACGTGTGACCCAGTGCTTTGAGTCACACGTAAATACTTTGGGTGCTTTGAGTCACACGTAAATACTTTGGGTGCTTTGAGTCACACGTAAATACTTTGGGTGCTTTGAGTCACACGTAAATACACAATGTCCAAAAATACACAGATAGGGAGGCGCAAATATGAGTCAAAGGTAGCGGACCTGGTCCTCCCACAGATACAGGATCTTGTTATGTAGGCAGGACATTGTGGACAAGGTCCAGGGTGACATAGGCTGAAGGGAGACACAGAAACAAATACTGTTTGACAAAAATACTCGAATTAAATACACAGACAGTACTATTAAAATAATCATGTGCAACTATTAAATACATTCAAAAACTATACTTCAATGTAATCATCACAACTTTTTAAAACACAAAATTGTCCTTCTTGTTGTATCATTGGTGGAGTTAGATCCCCAGCTACGATAAAATTAGAGACTTTAGGCTTTCATCTAATAATAATGATCATCTTTGCAACATGGGATTGATTCATAATTCTACAAATAATACTGTCCGTCCAGGCCCAACTCATTATTTCCCTGAAAACACCTCCAGATTACAAAAGAAAAACAACATCTGTCGTCCTGTGATTTTCAAGGCTCACATGTTACAGGGGTGGTTGCAGTCCACTCCGCTTCTTTTCTTCCCACACATGTCGCCACAGCTGTGGGGAATCTCAGTGCGCTGCCACTCTGGGTTTGTCACTTTACCTGCCAATCAAATGTGGAATATAAAGAGTGATGACCTTGTTTTACTCCCTTTCGGTGAAAGAACTTGATCATTTATAAAATGGGGGAGAAAAGAGTCTCACGAGAACAAATTTTACATTAAATTATCTAACCAGACAACTAATAAATTACTATTCATAAAATGTATTAATTTGCATGAATGAGTCACTCACCACAGAAGCAGGTGTAGGACGTCGGCTGTTTCAGTGCAACATTCTGGCAGGCCGGACAACGCCAACCTTCAGCTGATTCTGAAAAACAGCATTGTTTTAGTATAAATATATATTCTTTTTTTTTATATAAACTTTCCATAAAGAGAACAACATATTCCCACTGGCCACAAAACTGCAATGCAATACAATATATTGTTGATGCAGCAGGAACATCAAAGCCTGAGAGCTGTGTTTTGTTGTTTTTTGTTAACGGGGCCACAGCGTCTAGGTATTGTCCATCCCCACAACAGTGTTATGCATTACAGCGGATTATGCTGAGGGCCGGGTGCTTTGCAGCCGCACAGAGACCACCACACTGAGGGGAGTGGGAGCCGGTGCTGCTTGAACTGGATAGTAAACATCCAGATGTATTTTAAGGGTTGTACCGTCTGCCTGAGAGGCCGGGGATCGGGCCCACTTCTTGATGCAGTTCAGGTGGAAGACGTGGAAGCAGCTCAGGCAGCTCCACACTGGGGACATGCACCGGATGACGTCGCAGCAAACCATGCACTCGTACTTCTCCTCAGACAGCTGCTCAATCAGACACCCTGTGGAGGGAAGAGTTCAGAGGTTCAGGAGATAAGATCGATTCAGACTAGCAACCTCTTTAAACCTCAAGAACAGGCAGCTCCATCAGAGAATAGTGATGTGCTGACGAGCCCTGTTCAAACCACAGAATATTATCAAAATATATTATGCTTAATTACAGGATATTGAGAATAGCAGGATGCACAAATCCTCTAAAATGTAAACTACATGTTTCACTCAATGAAGAGCTAACACAAGCACAAACAGATTATACTATTTTGCCAACCAGTGTTAGAGAATTGTTTTGCATAAGTTGCAATTTCATTTTGGATACCGCCAAAGGATGGGAAATGTCTACTGTGAGTGGTAGAGTTATCTTGGCGTCCTCTAATGTTAAAAATATAGTAAAAGTGTTTCAACTATCACCGACTCTTCCTATACAAGTTTACAGGAGTTATATTCTAACCTGTCTGCGTCTCCTTGCTCTCTGGCATCTTGTCCCAGTTCCTCTGGCCTGGCCTGTGGTTCTGATGTTGTGTTCTTCTCCCTCCTCTGGCCTGAAGGGGTGTGTGTCGTCCGGAGCCACGTCCAGCTTTACAGGAAGGATCCTGAAATGATCTGCCATAGCCAGAGTCATCTTGGACACTGGGCCCCCTCTCGGACCGCGTTTCCTCTTGAGGTGGTAACTTGGGCGGTTTAATTGGCCCTTGGCGTTGTTTTACCTCAGTGTGTTTCCTCTGATAATCATCATATTGAGAGTCTGGACCCGTCCTGCTCCTCGTACTTCTTTCCCTGATGTCTACAGCGGGGTTTTCTCTTTTGGTGTCGTTTGACCTCTGACCATCTAGTACAGTGTTGTTCTCTTTTAAGCGAGTACCCTTTTCAGGTTGTTGTCCTCTCCTCTGCTCCTGGCTAAACTTCCTGGGTTTTTTAGCCCCCGCGTCCAGGTCTTCACTGGTTTGTTCAAGACTCCTGCCTGCATCTTCTCTTCGCCAGCTGGGTCCATCAGGTCCATCATCCATGGGATGTGGCCTAGAATGAAAACCCCCAGCACCCCTGTTGTTAACACTATATGGGCCAAAGTCACCTCCAGGTCTTTGGCAACTGGAGCCATTTACACCTCTATTTCCGTCTCTCCTCCCTCTCCCTCTGCCTCTCCTTCTGGCTCCATCCTCTCCCTGGTAGTGAGGATGCTGATGCAATGCATAATCTGAATTATCGTGGCTAAATGGGGGTTTAAAGCCCTGATTAAAGTGTCCATATTGTTGCGGGGGATCATAACTATTCAGGTTTCTGTCATTGTTGTATCTGGACCGGCCTCTTCTGGATTTATGCTGGTATGGTTTTTGATGCGACGCCTCATCTGGATTGAGGTTTGGTGGTTCTGCAAACAGAACAAGTGACAATGTTAAAAGCCTGAAGCTTTGTGTGTGATCATCTCAACTAAATGCAGCGACAGTAAATATGCTATAACGAGGGAATGAAAACAATGACTCAGTCATTTTCATCAATGATTCACCGGTTGATTACTGTGTCTTTAAATCAGTCTACAACCAACTAATCGCTACCAGAGCCCATATAATGTATTAAAATAAAAAATTTAAATTAAAATTTACATAATATAGCATGACACACAAAAATAAACAAAATAACGTCTTCCCTTCAGGTTTATACTCAATTACAACCCACACTCAGGTTATGTAGCCAGCAGTTAGACCACAGGCACATTACAATGACTTAACCAAGCTAACAAATCACAAATAATGTCATTGGATCTGAGGTCGGCTGCAACGTTGGCTTACAAAATTCACTGTCACATGACGTCACGTCAGCTGAGAGCAGCCTGGCCACACTAATGTTGAATAAAATCAGCATTCAGCTCGCTAATTGTCGGCTGAGAATGTCGGCTGAGAACGTCAGCTAATTTCAGCTACGGTCAGCTATACAGCGAGATTATCTTATTTACCAAATAAAGAGAGTGTGTGACGTTTAACCGGGCAGTAGGAACTTGTTTTCCCCTGTATGGACAAGTTATTTCGATGCATGTCAGTTACCTGAGGAGCCCTCAGCCATTCAGTTTGAACTCTGGTGATTGCTGCTCACGCGCCACAGGTTTGATAACAACCGTCTCCAGGTAGTTACCCGGCAACAATGTCCACTTCTCCACCTAGTTGCGCTCTGGTTGTTAAAATGGAGACGAACTCCCTTTAAAAAAGAAAGCAGCAACAATCTCCTCCTACCTTCAACTCACTTCATCAACACTAGCTTAAAGCTATCACAAGATATGTTCAGCTAGCTACAGCAAAAACCGGAACTTCTTGGCAGTCATTTTAACCGGAAACAGGAAATTAAAATAATTTAACCTAACGGAAAAAAACTTCCCCACTACAGAAACCCAATTTTATAGCATTGTGGTTTTAAAACTATAGTTTCAAGCTTATTCATATAATATTAATTAGTTATTAATAATTTATAAGCTAGCTGCAGCAAAAACTGAACTTCCGGTCAGTTATTTTAACCGGAAATAGGAAATAGAATTCAAATAAAAAATATATTTTAAGAATATATATATATTTTTATATTTATTTTATTCAATAATTGCACATTTACAATTTCATAAACTAACAAAAACAAACGCCAATACATTTAAATACAGTTAAACTAACAAGACAGGGGGTAACCACAGAGAAGAAAAAAGTAATAGAAATATATATAATAATATAAAAATAAAAATAAAAAAGAGGACACTAAGGCACAAACTCAGATTGTATAATTAAAAACATATATCATAGACAACACATCCGTTAGAACAGCCTTTATGAGTTTTTAAATACATTTCGAACTCTTTGTAAAAAACACAAAATATAGAAAATTCAAACAATTTAACCTAACAGAAAATACGTTGTGGTTTTAAAACTAGCATATTGGTGTAATATTTATTAGTTATTAATAATTTGCGAGGAAAAGGCATAAAAATAATTTTGACAGAAAATAATGTTAGTGAACGGCCGCAAGGTGGCGCTCCATGTTTGGGTTACTAGAAAAGGGAATAAAGTGGTTTCTGTGGGGTAAAATCTAAATATATTAGAACATACATATACACATATAAATAAACCAACTATATATATATATATATATATATATATATATATATATATATATATATATATATATAGTGTTAACAGGCTTCTCTTTGAGTGCACCTAATATGATTTTTCAAGATGTATAACTTTGAAATGAACAACATAAGCAACTGGTTAGAAGAAATCCCGACTCCTGTGTTGAGAATAAGGCTCAATACCTCCAAGATTTTAAAGATATTATGACACACAGCTGTGAAGTTGAAGGAAGTAGTATAATTTACTTTGTGTATTATACATACACATATTGTAGTACATGTGTAGGACATATGTTTTAATTGTGGCTGTCTGGATGCAAACCTGCTTCCTTGGAAAATTAAAATTAAATAAACTGAACTGGATTTATTTAAAAAAGGAGGAAAATATTTTACCATACAGACAATATACTTTGTAAATTCATAAAATGATTCTTTGGACACCTATATGACCTTAATATATTTTTGTGACAGTCAGCTGAACTCCTGTGTTGAGAATAAGGCTCAATATATCTACGATTTTAAAGCTATTATGATAATACAGACAATTACATACTTTGTACATTCATGTATGGCCTTTATATATTTTTAACACTAACTCAAGTGACTAAATTGAAATAAACTCGTCTGACAGTAGGGGACACTAGTGCAAACTCACTAAAACCAACTGTTCAGTTTCATCAGCCTGGCAAAATGAATGTAATGACCACCAGTATCAGCTCACGGGGATTCATTGGGTTCACTGTTACTCACTTTTTTTTACTAACAAAACAATATTATATCACATAACAACACAACACTGCGACATTTTATCGTGAGTGTTGATGCTTTTGAAGGCAACTAGGTCCAACTGACGATATTTAGGGAGGCTTATATTCTTCTGGTGACACTCAGGACTATAAACATCCTTCTAGTTGTCGATTCAAGTCAAACAAACGAAACATGAATGTATTCCCCCGCTGTAAACCGTTGTTTTCTGCAGTAAGCAGGCCTATAGTGGTGCGGGGCTCTGGTTCCTGATCACGCATGCGCAGAGTGACATCTCAGGCCCCGTCAACCAGGCGCAGTGGGTGGGAGAGAGTTGCGTCAAGTTGCCACCAAGAGGAACAAAATGTCGTAAAATAGATAATTTGGTTTCAAAATAAAATAATAAGATGACATCATGAGGACGGCGTTCTGCTTTTTGTTAAAAAACAAACAAACAGAGTAGCTGTACATTATGATAACAATTTAATTATATATCATAAAAAGCTCCTTACATTTTTAATTTTAATTTGAAATAAACTCAATAAATTGTAGTACAATAGCTACAATACATTTTCAATACATGTATGAAACTGGCTGCTAATCATAGTAAGGCAAGTACCTCCCAGCCTACACGTGCAGCATATGGCCAAAGTGCAAAACTTCCTATCTGCAAAATTATCCAGGAAAAGTGGTGACTAACCTCCTATCTGCACTTTGTATATATATATATATATATATATATTGTATTTTGTATTTTTTTGTATTTTGTATTATGTATTTGGTATCCTTAACGAATAGCATTCTGCAAGAAAACAAGTTTTTTTTAGTATTCTCAAAAAAGTGCATTTTTCATATAGGAGGTTTTGCTCTCGGGCCATCGATAAAGCAATGCCTTATCTTATCAGTACAAAAGGCGCTGAACCTTTCACTACTTTTTAAACACTTGCCATTTAACCACTGAATCCTGGGCAATATTAACAAAATGTGACAAAAGTTGGAAGCTATATGTCATAAAAAAAAAAAAAAAATCAATATAATAGAACGTGCAACATATGGGACTGCTAAAAAATAATGACATTTTCAATATTTAGTTACTTACTTAGAATACATCTATACTCATAAACACTTATTTCGGGATTAACAAACAAATCAGTTTTATTTTGAAAACCTCGCCCGGAAACCAGAGCCGTCTCCGTTCCAACCGCCTTGACACGAGCTCCGAGAAGCTCGAGCGCGGCCGAGCAGGAGAGAGTGGCGGTGAGCGAGTCTGCGGCGGCGTTTAGCGTTGAAAAACACCAACTACGGCGGAAGAAAGGAGCACCAAACCCCGCAGCAGCGAGAGAGCACCTCGGCAGGCCATGGACTATGATACATACTGAACACAGGCTGGTAACGGCGGGCTGTTTGGACGACAAGCGGTTTATTGAACATCTGTAGAGCATAATGAGGGCATCCGCTATTCTTTACGGTGGTTTCTCCTCCTAGGTTTAGTCAGACGCAGAGTGACACTATTTATATATGCGTCGCTTTTAGACATCCTCTCAAGGAAAAGACACGCCGAGGGATCGCAGCCTGCAGACATTTTTAGTTAATTCCCTCCTCCCGTGGCCCCCGGGGACCGGTGAAGTCACCGGAGAAGAAGACGCGTCTTAATCATCTCGATAGTTTAACAGTTTTTTTTTTTTTTTTTGCGAGGAAAAATCCTGCAACCCCCCCCACCCCCCCCATCCTCCCGTCCATCCGCTTTTTCCTCTGTTTTTAACTCGTGCATGGTCTTTCCCTTCTGAGCATTCATCGCCGACCCTCCGGTGGGCATTTTCCCCCGTTAAAGGATGCCGGATCAAATATCGGTGTCCGAGTTTCTCTCGGAGACGACAGAGGATTACAATTCCCCGACGACGTCCAGCTTCACCACCCGGCTGCAGAGCTGCAGGAACACAGTGAACGTGCTGGAGGAGGTAAGGCCACGGTGTCAGCCTGTCTGAGGATGCATGCATGGATGGATGGATGGATGGAGATGCCTAATTAAACAACACAACCAAAAAAAATATATATTAAAAATGCATATTTAAAGCAAATACAACAGGTTTTTACATGGTGGAGTGTAGTTAATATACACCCAAGGCTTGATGCAATCAACCATAAATTCAGCTGATGATTGACAGTATTTCAAAATCCCATTGGAGGCCCATATACGTTATTGTGTTGCACATTCGCCCCAACAGAAAATATAATAATTGCACCTGTTGAGCTGCAGTTGCTGTGAAAGTGCATTTTTTTTTGTATGTACTTGATGCAAAAATGTACATTTCCCGCCCACACATAGCTAGTTATGGCAGAGCTGGTGCGTGGAGGTGACCTCTCATCTTGTGAATCTGCTGCTCTTTCTTCTCAGATATGTAGAGTAATAATAGAGGGGGTGGATGGCTTCGGTGGTGTAGGGAATGGGAGGATGTGCACTCAGGCCTGCAGCTCTCTGTGCTCACTATTACATAACTCCCAGCTCAAGAGCATGCTGGCAGGCTGTAGCGGTGTGTATGTGTGACCGAGAGAGAAAGACCTTCCCCAGTCACTGGCAGTCAGATCTGGATTTAACTGTTTCAGGATTATAGAGATTCCCCTCTCTCATGTCGGCCCGATTGCGTTAAAAAAAAGGAAATATTTGCTCCCTAAAGTGAAATGTTGTGCAGAAACGCACATAAAGTCACACTCTATGATGCTGTGTCACCTTCGATTGGTGGGGGGAGGAGGGGGAGTAATCAGGCCAGGCAGGTGGGTTGCTATGTGTGTGTTTCCCACCTCACCACCCCCACCACCACCCTCCATTGGCATCCTTCCTGCTATGATTAAATGGAGCATCCATCCAGGGTAGTGCACACCTTCTCCGCTGTCCGTTACCGCCAAAGTGTGACCTCATTTCCCGCTTTAAAAGGCATTTAGCTGCAGACATGAATGACCTCAGACCCCCAGTGTTTAGTGTAATCTGTCATGTGAAGCCGAGATATCGAAAGTGACTAAATGGAGTTTATTTGTGACTAAACAACTGTACAGATGACATGTAAACACTAAGATGAGCATGACAGTAACCAGATATGTTTGTTTAAAAGGGGAAAAAAAACAGGCCGAGTCCTCTCTTCAACATCCTAACAGCCACTTCAAATAACACTCCGCGCTATCCATCACGTCTATCTTCAGTCTTTTACAAGCCTATTATATCGTGATGATGAAAAAAAAAAAAAAAAAAAGTAAAAAAAAATCCACCAAAACAGGACCGGGGTCGTGTTTATTCTCAAGCCGGAGCCCACTTTGTGTCTGCTGACTGTAACGAGGAAAAAGGCTCGCATCATGAATCACCTCTCTGGCTCTGTGCCTCTGAACCCAGAGACTGCAGCAGCACAAACGAAAAACATCTGTTAGAAAGGGCCGCCATGTGCGCTGGGCTTCGGTAGCCGCTCTGGAATTTTTTGCAGAGATCACATGACAGGGACGACCATTAATGCTGGTACCAGAGAGCGAGCAGCACGCTCTTCGGTGTTGAAACAAAAGGCAAGATGCCCCTGGAACCGCTGGGCGAGGAGAGTCAGTCAAACTGGGAAACACCCAACGGACGGCGCAGCACGCAAGCAGACAGCCGGCCTAAAGATGAATACAGTTAGATTAGTGTCTGTTTAATAAAGTTAGCTTCCCCCCGTTTGATCCCTGCATAGACATGTAAGGACTCCCTTGCATCATGCACCCAGAGCTGCTGCAGGGAAGTAAAAACTGCCTGAGGCCTCATTTTGCCTGAGGAGGAGTTTGTTTAAAATGTCCCGGGTTTCTGCTGAGCTCCGGGTTCCTGCCCCTCAAACTTCAACCATTCAGTCCCTATGCCCCCTCCAACCCCCCCCCACACACACACACACTTCCTTGGTATGTTGACGAGGTAAATTATGCAAAGGTACGGCTTGAATATTTAATGCTGTAACTTGAGGCGGTGAGTTGACCTGCAGGATTCTGCAAGTTATCTGACGGCGCAAAGGAAGACAGAAAGAAAAGTTGTCGCAGCATCATAGCGTCCTTCTTCATCAGTTATTGATCAGTGCATCATGACACAGAGGTATGCACGAGTCACCGGCCTCCACCCTGTGACTTTTCTCTCAGAGGAGCGCACAAAGGTGTTTACTGTTTGGATCAGAGCAGCAAATATGGAAAACAATGAGCAGCACAATGGCGAGATGAAACCTGAAAAATAACCTTTTGCTCCACGGCTCGAGACACAGGAGATCGGTCCGTTGTGTGTGTGTGTGGGTGTGTGTGGGTGTGGGTGGGTGTGTGTGTGGGTGGAAGACCGGAAGCCGTGTTGGTATGTTGTGTGGGTTTTATTTTGTTGTCATCTATGGCGCTAAGCAGTCATTGTTGTGGTGTTTTTCTTTTTTCCACTGCATTTCCCAGAAATCTGTGTTTTGTTTTTTTCCTGTCGGCGAAGTTGAAGGGAAGTTGTTAATGGTAATCTTCATTTGATCATCCAGATACCAGAGAATAGTTGCTACTAACAGCAATTTTAATTATTGATTGTCGTAAGAAAAGTAAGTAGATGTCCTCCAATATTCCAGGAAGTCAAAGTCTTAGAATTGGTTATCCGTGGTATTCAGAAAAGCAATGAAATCTTTGGATCTTTGACACTGGAACCCCAAAATATATCGCGATGGAAGCCTACGGATAGCATTGTTGGTCGGTTGGTTCGGCAAACAGCCAAACCAAGATATCTTAACAGTTTCTAACCACGTTACCATGGATTTGTTTGTTAATTCATGCACCTGGCCCTTTTATGTCTCCTAGCTTAATTGGCAGATTGCCATCAAATTTGCCAAGCACATTTTGGCTGTCAAGGGGAAAACCCTTTTTGGTTTTTATGACCCTCTGACCTTTTCCTGAGTGGCATCCTCAGGGCAAACTTAACATTTTTAGCACCATATCCACAATACTGATAAAACCTAAAAAAAAATAGGAAGATTTCTATGTTTTATTTTGTAGTTTCTGACACCCAAGACTTTTGTATTGATGTGTGTCTTGAACATTTTACCTCAGGCAGCATCTGCTTTTATTGTCTCTGGTTATCTGGCAGCTCATAACAGTTAACCCAAAAATGTCACTGAATAACCTGTACACAAACGATGAATTGCTGATCATGGTAACTACCGCTTCCTCTTTTAGTTCTAGAATACATATTCAATATATATTTTAGTTTTCTAGGAGAATGTCCCTTCAGTAAATACCACTTCCTGAGCAACACAATAAATTAGAGCAGCAACGATTAGTCATATAATTGATTAGTTAGATGGAAAATCGATTGGCTACTAGACGGGAAATCAATTCATTATATACTATTATTATATAAAGTTATTATTTCAGCAAAACAATCAACCATTCTTGGGTTGCAGATTCTTAAACGTGAGAATTTGTTCCTTTTCTCTGAATATTTTCGAGAATATATTGGTCGGCCGAAACAAGACATTCAAAGTCTCCCACATTTTTCCGTATTTTCTGACACTGATCGACATAATAATTAATCAAGGATATAAATATATAGCAGATTCATTGATAACGAAAGAGTTAGTTGCAGCTCTGCGGCAGCTGATAACGTCTAAAACCCCGTATTTATTCCTCCACAATAGCGGTGGCGAAGCAGCAAATCTGACATTCGCTCGCATGGAAACATCCCAGGTTTTTCCTCCATTAGGATCTCCCGCTTTCTCTGATATAAGTTAATATTAGCATCAGGCACTTGTTATTCCCCCGAGGGGCCTGCATTGTCTCCCTCTCTACCCCACAGATGGCACTTTACGTCATTGGGTTTGCTTTTCTAAACCACACAGAGCCACAGCAGCAGTACAAGGGGAACCCTCACTGCATTGGCATTCCTTTGAGCGTGCCTCTTGCGCCACATCACATGGGCTGCACCAGAAAAATGTTGACTTTTCACAGTCATTCTATTCAAGCATGGCTGGGCTTGACCTAATAGGCAGAAGCCTTTTATACTTTTTCATATTTATATAACCGCCTTTTCAGTCGCAGCGTTTTAAGCTTCGAAGACGCTTTTGATGCCGTCCTGTATTTGATAAAAGCTGAATGAGGAGTTTTATTCCAAACCGCTGCGTAAGGCATTGCCTGAAGTCGTCATAGAGTTATGCAAAGATCGCAAAAGATCTAGTTTATAAAAATGTCCCGTAAACGTTTCCAGGAAAAGGACTTAACATTCCTTTCGTTCTTTTAGAAGCTTAAAAGTTTATTTTCGTCAATTTATATGAATACGTGTCACTCCAGTCAAATGTTGGATGCCTCATTTTGGAAGAAGCTCGTCTCAAAGGTGGAGATTGTAAAACTAGGCCCATTTCTTTGTCTTTTCTTGGGGGAGGACAGATAGCAGGGAGACAGTATTGACAGTATGCACCATACTATAAAGCACCGTACTATAAAGTGGTGTACATCATCTGAAAACTGGGAACCTGCAGATTTTAATATGAGATGAAGCTCCGCACTGTGTGTGTCAAGTTCTACTAAATCAGGTCAAGGGACCCCAGTGAATATGGCCATGCCAGTTTTTCACTAGCCAATATTTAGATTACCTTCGGAGCCTTATTTAACGTCTTCCACGACCAGCTAGCACGACATGGTTGGTACCATAGTTTCACACGATGAGCCGAGTCTGCTACAGCCTCTGAAAGACTAATTTCGGGCCGAGGACGTCCGCCAGCAGCAGCGGAGGAGGAGGAGGAGGAGGAGGAGGTTAAAACCAAAAAGAGCAGTTCATGCATATGATTTATGAGATGGGCGGTTTGCGGTTTTTTTCCGAGGCTGAGACGAGGAGTATATGGGGTGACAGAAATCTGTATCATGTTCCATTTTCTCTGCGTGGCTCGACACCGTTGGACGAATCCCCACTATGTTCATTCATCCACTCTCTTTTATTCACCCACTCAGGCAACAGAGACCGAGCTTTCAGATACAATGCGTACGGCCATCACAGTTCCCAAGAACCCGAGGCGGTGACGTCCTCGTGTAAGACGAACAAAGGCAGCAGATCTTCACATTTGAGAAGCTCAAACCGGCAACATTTCTGCACGTTTGCTTGAAAAATTGTCCAACCGATTATTTGATAAGATAAATTTTCTGTCACTTGGCTAATTGTCTAAATGTTTCAGCTCTGAAAAACATTATTAGGAATCAAACTGTTTGTTTCTTATGCAGCCCACGATAGATGAAACATAATTAAAGTTGGCATACATCGGACGCCAGAGGATGTTTCTAGCTGCCAAATCACAGGTATACTATTTAAATTGAAACCAGAAACAAGCCAGAAGTTATTAAAAAGACAGGAGAAGAAAATTAGAGTCTGTAGTGTGAAGGAAACCCAGTCAACGCGTTTGTAAGAAGGAAGGAAACACAGGAAAAAATCTACTGCAAGTTTATGATTCACAAAAGCATTATTGTTTCTTCTTCGGTTCAACATGTTCATCGTGTTTAATAGTTATAATTATAATATCAAATTATAAACAGCTGTCATAGTTAATAATATCATTAGTTTGTGATGGTAACAGATGCAGTATTTGTTGAATATCATGGTTTCTTTGTCTGGAAAGCGCCCGAGGCCATCTCGTAGACGCTGTCATGTGAGGGTTTTTTTATCCTCGTCACATGTAACATCGAGTCCACCAACGGGGAGCCTTTTCGTAACAATGTCTACACAGAACAGATAATGTTTGCCTTTTCTTTTCCTCACATATTTGTTCATTAAGCCTCAGAGCATTTTCAAAGCTGATGTGTTTCTCTTTTCGGGGGAATATCTTCTGTCTGACACCGAATACATTTGTGTAACCACAGATTAATTGGTTCACAGATTATTTTGCCTCCGTGGCTCCATATTTTGGACTTCTTTTAACCAAAAAAAACAGGCAAAAACGATGAATAATTCAAAAGGGCGAGGGAGGTTTTTTATCATACTTGGCTTTACATAACAAAACTGAGTGCTGGCTATTTAAGGCTCCATCCACCAACATTTGCAACTGAGGAGCACAGCTGTGTCAGATTTAATTATTAATGAAGTTATGGCTTTTTTATTTTTTTTATTCATCATTTGTCCCCTGTGTCACCAAACCCAGTGAGTCATATGGTGTGAGAGAATGGGAGCATTTTTCGTCCCATGGCACCGTTACTCACATGACATCTTGTTCCAGTTAAACTGCACTGGGAAGAAAAGGAGCAGTTAAAGTGGTCGTTTCCAAGATGCATTGTCAGTGCTCACTAAATGGTGTTTCAGAGATAACGGTGACGCCAGTGCCGGGATGTCTCATTGTCTTGTACTTCTCGTTGAAGTTAGAATTCTCGACCCAATAATTACCTCCCTGCTTTATCTACTGAAATGTTTCAGACCGTTGCTTAAGTTCAGACTCGATCACATAGCTGCAGTCAGAAGGGCTGAAAAACACGACTTGAGTAGTTCCTCAACTTAGGTTCTTTGCCTCGAAGCGTTCGTGTCATCAATGGAGCTATTATACGAGAAAAGAGGGAACAGACCATAAAGAAAGTCAAAATGGCAGAAGTTATCAAAGTTTTGGGAGAATTTCAATTTGCAAACTGCTTTGTTTTGCTGCTTCTTTGGGCGGGCAACTAATTAGTGGGAAATGCAATAATGCATGATAAATAAAATGTCGGATTATACATTTTTTTTTTAAATCATGTTTTTTTTAAACATGGCGATCCCCTTTACAAGGCTTGTAGTCGCATCACGTGAATGTAAATTAATCCCAAATTAGCTGAACATGTATGTGTCGCTTATTGTTATCTGAGACCAGATACAAACAGTTGTATACCGATTTGTTTGTGAATTTAATAAAAGAGCATCTAAAAGGGGGGGGGGGGGGGGGGTTCCTTTAAATCACACTCTATAAATACTAACACACCTCTTAGCCATTTCCTAATTTGTTCTGTCTCCCGCAGCAGGAGGTGAGACTCTGTTGTGTTGCTTGTTTGTCGGCTTGTTTGCCGTCTGTGGATGAAATCTGATAATCGGTCTGTGGGCCACAGCTGTTGGCCTACCTTCCTGCCACAGCTGCACTGCGTATATCATCAAGGGCTATTAGCCGGCAGCGGATTAGCCCCGGACCAGACTCTGCCCCGGCACTCTGATCCCCCTGCTCTACCCCAGATTTAGACGAGGAAGAGTGGGTCAGTGTTCACATCTGTCTGAAGCCTTCCTCACACAGATAGACGGTGTTAAAGTCTTCCTCCATCGACAGCCATTTTAATCTGACGGAGAAATTCAGTGTGCCGTCAATGCAGCTACTGTTACATTTCCATGACGATAGAAATATGGTCTTATGCAAATATGTTGGCTTTTAAAAGAAGGTTACTGACTTGGCTTGCAATTATTGATTATTTTCATAATCCAGTATTCTTTTGATTATTCTATTAAACAGGTCAGGTGTATTTTAAAATACACAATGATTACCTTCCTCATACAAATCAGCATAACTGGTATACTGCAGGTAGATATTGATCCTTGTAGGTAATCATGTTATTAGCCATGCTAGCAGTGTGTCGGTTGGTCCGTCCACCGCTTTGATTCAGACTGAAATATCTCATTTATTATTATTGCATTCATGGTTCCCTGAGGATGAATCCTACCAGCTTCGGTGATCCTACGACTCTTCCTCTTGCACCACCAGCAGGTCGACGTTTGTGGTTTTGAGGGAAAAATATTAAAAGCTATTCGCTCTACGGCCATGAAATTTGGTTCAAATAATAATTAATTATAACAGTTCATCCCCAGGACACCTAAACATGTTAAGCATGTTAGCATGTTTAGCTCAAAGCACAGCTGTGAGCTGCTAGCATGGCTATAGAGTTGTATTCCTTATGACCCTCATCCATCTTTACTGTCATTTATGTGAGATATTGTGTTAAAGAACCATCACTTTACATTCAAATATTGTCACATTATTAATGCCGATAAAACAGAAGGAAAAATACAACATTTGCATTTGAAATGTCTTCCAGATGCGACACAAAGAGCGTTTTATAGTGCAGATTTAAGTGTTTTTGGTTTGTGTCTGTAGTTCAGCTGCGATCAGCACATCAACACCCACAGATCCTCCTCTTCCTCCTCTCTTCATCATTTGCAGCTCCTCGTTTTTTCTTCTTCTGCGATTGTACGAGCGCAGTGTGCTAACCTTGTTGCCCTCATCGAATGCCCCGCAGAACCAGGAGACAGCGTTGTCCTGTGACGACTGACTGTCTTGTTGTGGCCTGAGGGGTAAACAGTGCATCTCTGTTTCTGAGCTTTGATGGTGTTTGGCCCTGGACTGTGTCTGTGTGTATTTGTGTGTGTGTGTGTGTGTCTGTGTGTGTGTGTGGTGCACCGCACCGCAGCTAAACATTTTATACAGCCTTTCAATGTTGAATTTGAATACTACCTTTCCCAGAACAGCCAAGTGCATTCAAGCCTGGAGGAAAGGCATTGACGGTCCTTCAAGACAACTTGTTTACATCTTTTCCTAATGCCATTAAATGTCAGTGAAAAGCGTGACATCACTTTCTTTTCCACATCATGACAGCAGCTGTCAAAGCTCCTCACTACTCTCTGAAAATCCACGGATGGGGGAAATCCAAGCGAGAATGTAGCTTTAAGATTGCTTAAAGCTTTTGTTGGAAGTCACAGTAAAGGCTTATTTCTGTTCCTCCGCATGTCCAGTTGCTCAAAATATCTGAACATCCAAATGGCCTGTGGGAGTGGATACACCTGTGGTTTTGGAATTAGCTGGTCTCCCACCCGGCAGAGTCCCATAAAGTGTGAAATTCGAGACTCGTCTGCAGAAAAACTTCAAGGAATGCTGTAAAGCGCTCTGTCTGTGACTTTGGCCAAGGACTCATGGCCGAGCAGTTGTGCAGGAACGTTACTCAGAGGCTAAAATAAATAATGTTGCTTCTGATTGTGCACTTTTATCAAGAGAGCACATTCTTTGGCGGCGTGCCCTGAAGATCTACAACGCGGGCGGCTGGTCGGTAGGAAGTTGAGTTGGTGGGCTTATCAGCTGATCAATGATCAGCGAAAGATTAGAGATAAACGCGCAGAGTTTATTCTAGTTTTTCTTTGATCAACCTACACGGCGCTGGTTTGTTAGTCTTGGTCTTTTGCCAGATCCTTTAGTGAAGTATTGTAGTACTGTGTAATAATGATCAATACTCAAGTAAGTATTTGTGTTGTTGATATAAGCCATATTTTCTCTCATTGTTTCTCATTTGTTACTGATTAACAGTATGACACATCAACAAAACACACATAAAAAGCTCACTACAAGGTCCAAAGGCTGCAAATAATGATTAGATTTATTATTGACTGATGCCTCCATTATTTTCTAAATTAATCAATGAATGTTTTTTCGATAAATTGTCGGAAAATAGTCCAAAAAATACCCATCACAGTTCCCCAAAGCCCAATTGGACATCCTGTTTTGATTAACGATCCCTAACCCGAATATATTTAGTTTAATGTCATAGATGACTATAACAAAACACAGACTATTCACACCTGAACCACTGAATAGATATACGTTTCTAAAATGTTACGTTCCTATGTCAAAAGCTGTGGAGCTAACATTAGCAGAGTACGTTAGCACATCATTAACTAGCGTTAGCACGTCCATGCTACGCTAGCTACTGAAGGTATTCTGAATGTACGCATGAATGTAGAGAGATGCTACAAGGTCAATGAATCTCATCTTTCAAGCCAATGTAGACGAGAAGTTACTAAAGATCTACAATTCATCTGCTGAAGATGAATTACAGAAGAAGTGCTGTAATGATTAGTCAGTGAGTCAATTAAATGATGCAAAGATAATTAAGAGATTAATCGTTTAAGTAATATAAAAAAAACATTTCCTGGTCAGATGATTTAAAAGAGTTTGATTGAGAAAAACCATTGCAGGTCTATCGATACTAAACATAATCCTGGGTTGCAGCCTTATTTGGTATTTTGAGGACTAAATGATTAATCAAAACCATGATCAATAGATCTATTTGTTGTAGTTCCTCTATCCCTGACTAGAAAGTCTGAGTTTTGAGTTTCATATTTTCCAGGAACCAAACAACCTCTTTGCCCTGCGGCTGTTTGCTTTCTCCCTGATATCAAACACCATAAGAAAGAGGATGCTAGCTATAATTTTTTTTAATCATCAGCTGCGAGTTCCTGCCACTATTCTCCTGTTGACGGCTGTTAATAGCAGCTGCTTCGCCCCGAATAATGACTTCCTTAACACAATACAGATACAGGTATGCTGCCTGTTTGATGTTCGTGGAGTTGCATTCTAATGCAGCCGTGTGTGGGCGAGATTGTGAAAACATGCACATCGCTCTTGAAAAAAAAAAAAGGGGGTGGTGGGCTGAGAGTGAGAGAGCATCGCGGAGGGAAGTCGCCAAATGAAGTGTGAATGTGTGAATTGCAGCTGGATGCTTTGGTTTGGCTCTTCGCCGGCCAGCCGGCCGCGCGCATGCACGTCATTTCCTGCGAGATCTGCTGCAGAGAGCCGGCTTCATCCAACCACGTGGCCTCCCCGAACCCACACGCAGCTCATGTCTCTCTCTGAGAGTGTAGAGCCGGATGCTAATAGCAGGACTGATGGCGGCAATACATAATGGAGTAATCTCCGACTTGTATTGACTTCTCTTAGTGGCCAATAACATTAGCAGGTCAAGATTTGTGGAACAGATACAAGTGAATTAGAGAAGCTATCCTGCACAAACTGCCAGTGACTCACTTTACAGAGTCTTATTTCCTTCAGATTGGTGTAGATGTTCTATTCAACTTGATTCTTTGTCACGGTAACATTATTATCACATAGCAGTCCAGTCGAGGGAGCAGGGACTGTTTAATTTCCTCTTGGGTTGGACTTCCCTGTGTTGACGTTCAAGTGCTAATGGGAGGTTACTACAAATGGGATTTGAGAGTTGGCTGCAAAAAAAGGCGACGCATCGACGAGCTGCGCTTCTGGATAATGTCACAAAGAAGCATGAGCGTAATATGCAAAATATGCTTTCATGATAAAATGATGTTTGGATGTATTGTAAAATCAGACAATTGGTTGTCAGGGTAACATTGCACTTGGGATCTGATATAATGCACCCAGTGCTGTTTGAAAACGTGTAGACAGATGAAGCTCTGAATGTAAAAAAGCAAGCGTTGGCATCATTTGCGCTGCAGCTGCTTGAGCGTAATATCTGATTACAGATGTTTAGCACAGCTCACATCCGTGGTAGCTGCTGATCTGTCGGTTGGTCGACTTCTTTGGCCCACACTGAAATTTCGCAACCAACTCAACTATTGGATGGATTCCAAAGAAATTTGGTTCAGACATTCACGGTCTTGTATGAATTGTAAATCCTATCAAAAAGAATAACGTGAGTTTGTCGGTTCTTTGACTTAAAAATGTGCTCTATGGCAGCCAAGCCAAGCTTTCCCACCAGAAAGAGGTACTATCTGTATATATTAATGTAATTTTCTTCAAACAAAAACAAACAAAAACATAGATTTGATTCATTGTCCACTTTGATGGATCACCTAGAGTATATGAAGCAAGTTTTGTTTCCAGGAAGTGAATTTATTTACTAAAGACTCCCCAACAAACACCCAAAAAAAAAAACAAACCCAAACCCCCCAAAAAAAACCAAACACAACCCAAACCAAAACCCAAAAAAACCCACCCCCAAAACCATTTGAGCGGCATTACATCGGTCGTGTGGTCATCTCGATACGCAGTCGATCGCGCTCTTTCGGTTGTGTGTGTGTGTGTGTGTGTGTGTGTGTGTGTGTGTGTGTGTGTGTGTGTGTGTGTGTGTGTGTGTGTGTGTGTGTGTGTGTGTGTGTGTGTGTGTGTGTGTGTGTTTGTGAGAGAGATAGGCCATCTGACCTCAGCTGCTTTTGGAAATGTTACATCCTCTCCTTTTTCCGATCCCACTTGGAGAGCTGAAGGCCTCTCCGGCTGCAGGCTCAGAGAAAGGGATGTGCATTTGTTTCCTGCCAATGAAAGCAGCTCCCCACCCTTCCTGCTTGAGTCATGCCACATAGACTCGACAGACAGACAGACAGACACAATGACCTGACAGGCAGACTGATCTCCTCTGTGAATTCTTCATCCAGACAGAAGCAGAAGCAAGCTTTATCGCTATAATTTACGCAAACATTTACCCGTGGTTTTGTCTTTTTCTGGGTGTATTTTTATACTAGTTGTTGTGTAATTATGAGCCAAAGGAAGAAATGAGAGTACTTTTGTGAAAAAGAAAGCAGAAATAAAACATAACGTTGGTGAACTCGGGTGTCTGATTTTTGCTTGGTGAAGAGTCAAAGCTGCCACAGTGGCACAGTTGAGTCCCAGTGTGCTGCTGACGAGCAGAGAGCAGGACAGTTAGTCAGAGTTTCATCCCAAAAATCTCCACAGTGAAGAATGTTGAGCCGACGCGTGAGACGGCCAGACCACAGCTCCTTGGTAGTCGCACAGCCACGACGCCGAATATCATGGTGGAGGAGAAGAGCGAGGTTCAAGGAGCTGGATGGGATGGGATGGGTTCAGGGAGGAAACGAGGAAGACGACTAACGTGCCATGAAAGTGACTGGGCAGGAATTTCAAGAATGGATCAGTGGATCAAGAAAAGCTTTCCCAGACAGCCAGAAAGCGTGTTGTTTTTGAATTCCTCAGCTGTCAGCGGCGAGCAGTTGGTGTCATTAGACGGGGTGCTGCCGACTCTCGACAGGACACGGACGAGCCTGGCCGCTTCCTGCTTCCTGTCAAAGGACGGCTGCAGGGGAAACGGCAGGGCTGCTGAGGGAGGATAAGGCCTCGGGCAGGAAGCGTGAAGCTGAGACAGCCACCAGTCAGTCATGCCCGGTCACTTACACCGACAATTTCCCCCGAGGTTTTGACCTCCTGGGCATGACTGTGTGTTTGTGTGGTTGTTTGGGAACCAGGAAGTCTGCCCCATTAACCCCGTTGATCACACATGGGTCACACTTTAGGGGCTTTTGGACTATGAAATAGTCCAAAAGCAGCCCTACTATAAAGTAGGGCTGCAACAAACCTTTTTTCTATTTATCGAGTACATAAAAAGTCAGAAAATAGGGAAAAATGCCTTTACAGTTTCCCAAAGTCCAAGTTGACCAAAGAAATTCAATCAACAATAAATATACAACTGAGGACAACAAATTTTCTTACAAACATCCTCCAAATTTTTGTCAGTTGTCAAACAACTGATGGATCACTGACTAATAAAATCTGTTTTTTCTGGGGGGGGTTTTCTGGTATTCGTTGTTAATGGAGTGTTTTGTGTGGCCTCCAACTGCTGAGCCACAATTGATCAAAACTCGCTTCAATGCACCCGAGAGAAACCTCCGGCCACAAGCTAGAGGTCGGTGATGACACAATCCAGCGCACCACTTTCCTTTTAAAGCGCTGTGTTTTCGTCCCGGGATGAAGGCTTGCGGCTCCGGCCCTGAACTTTGTAGCACCCCTCGGCTGGACCTCACTACTTCCTGAAGCCATGGATTTTGCGCTCGCTCCCACCCACCCCCCTCCCCCTCCCCTCTTCCGGGCGGGGCCGCGACCGTGAACCAGGGTGGACCGTCCCCGATGGTGATGTCGGTAGCCCACCAGACCGGTTTTGAATCCCAGATCCTTTCTTGTCACCACGCTTTGTGGGTGTGACTTTTTTGCCACGTCATCACCATTCATATTCATACAACCAATGTGTTCATGATTAAATTGTTTACTTGAGCACAAAAGTGTTTACAACTGTAAAGTTCTTCTTCTAGCCTTTTAATTTAGCTCTCATAGTGATCTCAGTATTGAAGAAAAAAATCATAACAGAGCAGCCCAAGGTTTAAGACTGTTTAAATATAGTAACTTTATACTTTTTTCAATATTTTGTGACTTTTTATAGACCAAATCAGTAAAGTAATTGTAGATCATGAAAACAAACATAAGATCCACCCATAGTGTGAGTTTTGGGTTTCAACCCTATTGGCGTCACTATCAAGACTCAAAAGCTCTCAAATATCAATTGTTCAGCTCATAGTTGACTTTTATTTTATTTTATAAATGAATATTTATACAAAACATTATGTTTGAACAGGATAAAATGCCAGAAATGCTTCATCTGCCTGCTGATTTTTAACATCAGACATTTTATAAAGTTTCGAGGGCCTTTATTTCTGACCTCGTGGTTCCAAAGTCTGTTCTCGCCGAGGCACCATGCGCCACCGCCCTTCACCTCCGTGAAGCTGGCCCTTGACCTCTTTGGCTCCGTCTCTGACTTAAAAGCATTCTGACACTGACATGTTGACTCTCACAGCACAAATGGTTCTCAGAGATATATATCTCTCAGTGGAATAACACAATGTACTTCAGTCTTTGCTTCTTTTTCCTCAGCGGCGCTAAATACACCGTCCACATGCATCACTTGCTGTTTGGGTGGAGAGACGAGCGACCGCAGATGTTTTGGCATTGTCACACTTTTTAATCCCCCCGGGTTAAGTTGGAGCTTGCCGTTGGTTCCTGGCAGATAAAAACAATCCTTTGACTATATTCGATAGTTGTCGGCCTTTTGGAGCGCAGCGTTTGGATGCATTCTTGCCTGTTGCCAAGGGTTTGCAAAGAACGTGTGCCAAGACATCGCTTATACATTGATTTCTTTTCCCCTTCTAAAAAGCTGATAGATAACAGTTTTAACAAACCACCTCTCCCAAGTTACATTCTTCACATTTACCACTGAAATAGTGCCGGGTAATGTACTGATATGTATCGTTTATCGTCTCAAATACATTTGCGGTGGCCTCGAATGAATGTTCCCAGTCTTCTTATCTGAAACGAGCAGTTTTAAAGCGTTCCCTAAATCAGATTTTGACACGGTAACGTACGGATTTGTTGCCACACACAAAATCTAAACGGGGTAAGAAAGTAAATCTGTGCAAGCGTGTTAATGTTACGGATGAACATTTAATTACGAAACACAGACAGAGTGGATTATGGGTGACCCTTGGGTGGCGGTGCCAGCTGCTCTCAACATGAGCGCCACAAAAGTCAGCCCGCCTGCTTAGCCTCCGCTTCGTGCTCTTCATCCTAATCAGCACACGGCGCTACACCATCGGAATAATCACAGATTTACTTCGGAGGCGTTTAAGTGCACGCTGACTCGAGCTGAGCAACGGGGGCGGGGTTTTAGTGCGTTGCAAAGAGGCGAGGAAAACGCAGCTTGTTAGTAAATGTGTCCGCTTTAACGGGGATCTAATGCGTGACCTGTGTGGTATAACGCAACGTGTCTAATCGTTTAGATGGAGTCTGCTCCGAGTCGCTGCCGTGAGAAAATGAATGTTGTGGAAGCAAAGTCTGCTGATCATTTACTTTGTTAAATGATTCATGGTTCAGTCACACTAACCCATAGCCCATGGATGCGTCTGCAAATGTTAAAAGATATTCACTGTACAATAATGATAAAAACTCATAAAATGGCCTCTGAGGATACCACTTGATCAGTAACCTCAAGTTTTGCGCTTTTTCATAATTCCTGCATGTTTTCATATGGTTTGAAGATTTTCACTGCAGTAATTATCAAGATAATGTCATATACAGAGACAATACTGGTCAAGATCATTTCACTATCAACTTTTCTTTAGATTGGCACAAGCCTGTGTGGGCCACTGTTGAGCCAAACAGACACAGGGCTGAATAATGAGGCGGTGCGGGGAGTCAGAGGGCAGCGGAGTCTGTTCCCATTCGTGGGGGGGGGATCAAAGGGCTCGGCCCCGGCAGAAAGGGCCCTGCGGCGGCAAACTACCGCTGCCATAATTGGGGAAGAGCCATGTAAAACTGTCCAGGGGAGGCCAAGGACGGCTTAATTATGTTGTGAAATTTAATTAGCCCTCTGTTGTGTGCGCTTCTGCTCTTAACCGCCTGACCTTGGTGTAATGGTGTTTTTGCCGGTGTTTATCATCTATTACGAGCACACGCGGGATAGTTGTGGTTCCGCTCCCTCTGGTTAGGATGAACTGGATATGAAATGATTGTACTGTCAGAATAAATTATGGTGAAAAACGCCAATAATGGCTCACGACGGGTAATTCAGGTGTGGGCTTGTGTTGCTCGTGTCCACTTATTCTGAGTTTGACTCGGCTCCCAATTATGTCAGCTTTTCCTGCAGCAAATGAAACGATAATATATGTCAGACAGACGCTCGTAGTATGATTACTTTTCATATTGTTGCAGAGAAAAGTGCTCGACCTCAATATTGCTGCATTCTCCATTTGTGAAGCAGGTCAGCAGGGTCCTGTTGCATTTAACTCCCATATTCCCCCAACAAATAAACATCTTCCTTTCATTTCATTACACTGTGATTACGCATAGTAATCAGAAAAATACCACCAGCAAATAACTGCTAGAAACTTAATTAAAGAGAAGGTGCTGTGTTTGAATGCTCCAATGATGTGTCACTAGATGACTAGACTAGACTACACAACACATATGTTGTTGGACAAATTTGAATAAAGTTTTGAATTACAAACATAACAGCATGATGTGCATGTTAGTATAGATGCAGAATGTCTCAACATTTTAGAAGAAGATATTTCTTAAACAATAATTTCTTATTTCAGTAATTCGGATGGTTTCTTTTACTGAAAATCCAACAAATTCACCAGATTATCTGATAATGAAGAACACTCTTTGGGCTCTAATGAGGTTTCACCAAACATGTAATCGAGTGACTGTCAAACACAGTCCCTTTTATTGTTCGTTGTTTACGGTTTAATTTATGGCAAGTTATTGTTTATTATTCCAATATAATATTAAAAGGTTTTTTTTATTTAAAAAAAGACAACAATACCAGAAAAAAATAGCTGAAGTTAAAATAAAACAGCAAAAAAAAAACAGAAAAAAAAACATTTCAAGGCTATGAAATTGAAAAGAAGTGTGCAATAAAGAGAGATTTGGAGAGTACGTTATACCGATGAGGTAATGGGAGGAAAAAACCATGCTGTAATGAAAATGAAAGGCAACCAGTTGTTTGAAGAAGATCATATAAGACAGACAGTATAATAAAGAAAAGACAAGGCTATAAAACACAAACGGCCTTTTAGAAATGTCTCCTTTAAATAAAATGTACTTGTGTTTAGGCTTCAGGCCACAAATCAAACCATGCAGCATGAAAGATGTGTTTGAATGTGGTGTAACATCAGATGTAGTTGATATTTTCTCTGGCAGGGAGGGAGCTCCGCAATAATAGGAGCACATGATGAGTTTTTCTTATAGGCGTATGAGGTTTATGATGATGAATTTTCCTCGTGTTTTTTTTGGTGGTGGAGTGTGACGAGAAAATCAGTTCAAGGGTCACACAAGCATGGCTTTGTCTTAAATGGCTTTGCAGGCTTTTCTCTAAATATAGATATATGCAAACTCGTTAAATGAGTAGCCGCTGGTGTTATGATCTATGGCGTCTTTGAAGTGTTCGTTCTGTTTGTATTGGTCATTATTTTAACTCCCTGGTGCGTTGGATGCTGAACTCTTGAGCATTAATCTCTAAACTTTGAGACAGATAGCTCCCAGTAACAATAGGTCAGCGGCTGGGTTTATTTTTCCAGCATTTTAAATGTGTCATTGTGAATAAATATAGTAATAAATAGCCTGACTGTTACAAAATTCAATATCCTGCCTATTTATTTTGCCTATTAGAGAGGACGAAGGCTTTGCTCCAACAGTCAGCAGTGAAATAATGATTCATGCCACATTCAGGTCAAGCACTGTATTGCGAGCACTCTGTCGACATTAGCTTTATGGAGTATGCATGCTTTGAATCACTGAGCAAATATTATTGTTCTTTTGCCCCTTTCGTTCTCCAAGTTCGCTGTCGCGTTAAATAAAAAAAATAATCTTAACTGTCTTTTCATGTTTCATTTGTCCGGTGTGTTCTTAAAAGATGAAACCGAGGTTTTTAAGAGCGTCCTCTCCTCTTTTCTCAGGCGTTGGACCAGGACCGAACCTCCCTGCAGAAAGTGAAGAAATCTGTGAAGGCCATCTACAATTCAGGACAAGGTGAGTGTGTCTGTTTCTAAAATTAACAGGCCTGAATGTGCTTAAGCTGATTGTTGGGTTTGTGCTCACAACTCTTTCCAAAGATAAACAAAAAGAAACCCAAAGGAGAGCCCTAGATTTCTTAAATATCTTTAATAAAAAATGAGGATTGCATTTTTTTTTTTCCCTTTGGAAACAGTCTTTTGTGGGACAGATGGTGTTTTGTGTGTGTTTCCAGGCTGTCCCAGAAACCAACACCTGAGTTTGTTTTGTTCGTTGCTGTGACATGGAGCCTCAGTAACTTTCCACTGAATACCTTTGAGTGCAGCCTCCTCCCTGTAAATTGACAGTTTCAGATCCCATAAAAAAGTTTGTTTGTTCTCCACAGAGAAGACAGTTTACCTTATTCCCTTTTTAGACTCTCTGCATGAGAAACTCATGAAAAACAACTGTAACAACTCTTTAGTCGAGTGTCTTATCAGTTATATAATAGTTAGTTACTTTGGTTTGATGTATTTACAGTGAGAGAAATATACTGCATGTGATCTAAGAATAGAACTGAGTGGGATGTTTGTACTTCTTGCAAATATAATGAATAGTTAGACTCGGCTAGGATTTTAGAGACACAGCAGCCCGCAAGTTCCTCAAGATTTCAGGCCTGGTTAATTTGGAGACACCCGTGGTTACCGATGGTAACAGCAATCCCTCGACTCTCCTTCACTCTACTACGAGCAACTTTGTTAGAAATATAACAGAAGAGCAACTGGTGTATCTGCAGCCAAACAAACTTGTGTCGACATCATAAAGAAATCAATAATCAACCTTTTGAGCGACCGGGATTTCATGTCATGGAGCACTCGAAGCAGCAGCAGCAGGAAATGTTGGGTTTGCATCAGCAGTAACTTTACTATATTATTATTAAACTTTATTATATTATGTTAAGAGAGTGAACAGTAAATGGTGAGGCTGTTAACAATGAGATAAAACTACAAACAGTAATGCTAGATGATCGTGCGTAGGAAGTCAACCTGAATCCAGTAAAGGAATGGTGGACCCCGCCACTACTAATAAAACCTACTATATAGAGAGGTATGTGCTGTAAGTAAAATTAATGAAATGCCTGTTGCAGAAAAAAATGCTGACCATAAACTGAACCCTTTTTAAATATGTAATTTTTTGCTGGCCCAGATAATACCTACAATGTAAAGTTAAAAAAATAAAAAAATACATGAAAAGATGGAAAAATAAAAAAATAAAAATACAGAGGACATGACCTCTTTGTCCTCAACGGTAACTGCAGCCCTGTTGGGATTGTGTTTGAGTTTCCAGTCTGACGACAGTTCAAAATGGCTGCTGCAGCTCTCCATGCTCCCTGTCTCACCTGACCACCTTCTCAGAACTCAACCTCACATTTGGCAACAGTCTTCATCACTCCCCCTCCCTCCATCGCTCACTTAACGACGAGGACAGATGGGTGCTGCTGTTTCACTGACGGCTCCTGCAGAGTTTCAAAGTCCTGGAGACCCACACATCTCGTTACGCTGACATGTGCTGCGTATAAAGATGACTTATTGGAGTCAAAATGTTTAAACACAGTTTCCCTGGAGCAGCTCTCATCAGAAATCCAGGGTTACGGTCACACGTGTGTGTTATTGTATCACGTTGTGTTGCTGCACTGATGAAAGAAGAACTTTGCATTGTGGGATTTTTTTGGACTATTTCCGCCACATCTGTGTTATTATGAACACAACTAGGAGATCTTAGAAGATTTACAAGCCTGTTTGTTCCAGGTGCTTAGAACAAAGAACGGTTTATCTCTGAAATATTTTCTTCACATATTCTTGTTGTAAAATATTTCTTACAACATTGGCAAGCATACATTTTGGATATTCCTGGTAGAGTTATGAAGCTCTGTGTGACTTCACCTGTAAACTATATGTTTGTGAAAATCCTCGCTCACAGGATAATAGAGGATTCAAAAGTTATGATGTAAAATAAATACTCTCGGATCATGATTACGAATATGACTGGACACGTAATGCCAACTTTTTGTTTTTTTATCAATATTCATGGCTTCGGACGCATTTCGTTTGGTAATGCAAAGCATGGAGGTTTGATAATAAGCCGACCGTTACCTTTATGACCGTTGCACCTGCAGCGTATCCCTGCGAGGACTTTGCAAAGACGGCGGGCCTCTCCACATGCTGATCATGCTAATCATGCTAATCATGCTAATCATGCTAATCATGCTAATCATCAGCCAGAATTCAGGGCAGATAAACTGACCAGGGGTTGGGTTTTCGTCTCTGTTTCCAACACAGACCACGTCCAGAATGAAGAGAACTACGCTCAGGCTCTGGACAAATTTGGCAGCAACTTCATCAGCCGGGACAACCCCGACCTGGGAACGGCTTTTGTCAAGTTCTCCTCCCTCACCAAGGAGCTGTCTGCCCTGCTGAAGAACCTGGTGAGTTCAACCAGCCAGCTCTTCTAAATGTCTTTTAAAATGAAAAGCTTCTCCCACAGACTGCTGTCTGTCTGTCTGTCTGTCTGTCTGTCTGTCTGTCTGTCTGTCTGTGTGTGTGTCTGTGTGTGTCTGTGTGTGTCTGTGTATGTGTGTGTGTGTGTGTGTGTGTCTGTGTGTGTGTGTGTGACGCTTTTCCTCATGTGGATAGCGAGAGTAAAATTCTCCAAAGAGAGTATATCTTTTTCCCGTCTTCACTTCTATAAGTGGTTTAGGATTTGGGTTTAAGGTTAAGATTAGGATTAGGGTTTAACTTGGGCATGTAGTGGAGAAGGTGAGGAGGTTATTCAGGAAATGTAGCCTATTAACTAAACGTCATGACAGAGGTGTATGTGCCTACTCGTTCATCAATCTCTACACTTTAACAACTGTATAAAATGTGCTGACACAGTCAGACGCGTCATCACAGTCAGACAGTATAGCTGACTGCGGCTATATCTACCTCAAAGCTTTGTATTTTTTTCCCCCCGTCGAGGCTCTTATCTTCCTGCCGTGGATTTCCCCTGACGTTTCTATTGAATAATGTGTCCTGTTTGAATCCTCTGTGAGTGATTGTTGTTGGAAGAAGAGCCAGTCCCGGCTCTCTCCCTCTCTTCCTGTGTGGCTGACAGCGAGATTAGACTCCATAAATACACTTGGCTGCTGTGTGTGTGCGTGTCTGTCTGTGTGTGTGTGTGTGTGTGTGTGTGTGTGTGTCTGTGTGTGTGTGTGTGTGTGTCTGTGTGTGTGAACCTTCCTAAATCACCCACCTGTTGGCGCTACCTGCATATTGCAGAAAAGTTAAATTACCTCCACTCATTCCTCTTTTTTTCTGACTCTTAACTCTTCTTTTCCATTTTGACCGTTTTATTGAGTGAGTTTCTTTTTAGACTTCAATAACTGCGCCCCGAAGGCTGCTGGTATGCGAGTGCACTACAAATGAGAATTGATGAATAGTGCTTGTCCTACATGTCCTACATGTGTTATCGACTTAAATGTAAGGATTTTATGGACGAATTTGGCCACTTTGTTTCCAGCTTTTCATCATCTTCCTCAGTGGGTATTTCCTCTTCGAGCACCGTTTACTAGAAGAGACGGTGGATGCTTCCAGGACGGGCCGTTAGAGCCCACCGGCAGCCAGCCAGTACGGGATTGATTCTGACACTGGCCATATGCAAGACAAGCACTTAAGAAGCACATTACCGCCCATTAAGCGAAGTTTACTTCCTTGACCGCTGCTGTGTGCCTGTGTAGACTTGGCTAACAACACCAGGGACTTAAATGCTTAGTAGTGTTGTAAATGACCTCGCTGATCCTAATGGTTAGAGCTGCTGAGCATAACTGTGGCAACCCGAGCTTTTGCTAATTCTTCAATAGACTAACTTTTATGTTGCTGATTTCTTCAGTCAGCAGGCATGAATGTGATGTCGCACTGTAGGTTAAAGGGCAAGGCCGGCGTTATTCTATGTATTTTTCCTTATGGTCAACAAATCCCATATATAAACCAAAGCAAACAATGCGTTCCATCTTTCAGTGCTTAACAATTCCCGTCAGTCTTTAAAGCTGCCCATGAAAATTTGACGAAACGATTTACGGCACGAAGGTTCCTCAGAAACTCCTTCGGCTCAGACTCCAGCGGGGCCTCTAGCGGGGCCTCTAGCGGGGCCTCCAGCGGGGCCTCCAGCGGGGCCTCCAGCGGGGCCTCCAGCGACATGTCACCCAGTGCAACAGTGTACAGTGTACGTGTTTTTCCTCAAGCTTCAGCTACACAGACAATACTTTGTAAGATCAGTTGAGCCTCATTTTATATAATCGGCCTCTGCACGGTGTTGTATGTTAGCTATGTTTTCTCGTGACAGCAGCTCCATTATAACCCCCTGTGTTCTCTGTGTGTCCTCTTCCAGCTCCAGAGCCTCAGCCACAATGTGATCTTCACCCTGGACTCGCTGCTGAAGGGCGATCTGAAAGGCGTGAAAGGGGTAAGATTTACTGTAAAACAGTTTATTTTTCTCTCTCTCTTGACTCCGGCCTCCCCCCCGCCCTCACCCCTCCACCCCTCCATCCCTATGGAGCAGCTCAACAGCAGGACAGGGAAAATAGATGCCTCCTCAGCACATCTCTATTAACCTCTGTATGTTGAGCACAAGCGAGAAGAGACCGGAGAGACTCTGTTTAAAAGCTCACGCTGTAAATCTTGCAGAAGTAAACACTGCCTTTGTGTTGCGCTCGAGGCGAGTGGCGGGTAACTGGGTCATGAACCGCTGATGTTCGGGGGTACAAGAAGAGGCGTGGTCGCTCGCTGGCCGTCCAGGGCATAAATTGTGAGCGGAGTGAGGCATTTGTTGGCGCTCTGGTAGCGATCCAACTCTGCAAATAACTCCGTCCCCGCTGTGACCCCTTTGTAGTTTGCTGACGCTTGTCCCCCCCCCCCGTGTGTTTCTGCAGGACATAAAGAAGCCCTTCGACAAAGCATGGAAGGACTACGAGGCCAAGTTGTAAGTGGATAATTAAAGTGTACTGTTCTAATGCAACACATTTGCACCATCTAGCTCATTACAGAGTTCTGAATAATGGATCAAACGCGGTTGATATGCCCTCCGGAAGATCTTGCACACATTGGAGAACAACAAAAACCCGCATGCGTGATGAACAGACGAGTAACTGTCCTCTTCTCTGTGTCAGTACAAAGATCGAGAAGGAGAAGCGAGAGCACGCCAAGCAACACGGGATGATCCGCACTGAGATCACCGGGGCCGAAATCGCCGAGGAGATGGAGAAGGAGAGGCGTCTCTTTCAGCTCCAGATGTGCGAGGTAGGTTGTAAAATGAAGCTACAGTTTAGGAGCTTTTCGGTCGGCTCCTCAGCAGTAATCAAGCATCAGAGAGGCCCAGCAATTGGCCGGGCACTTTAACGGGAAGGTCAGAGGTTAAATCCCCACAGTCTGGCACTGTGTGCTGTCCAAATATCCTCTTTTTATGCTGCTGTCTCATTGTAAATCGCAAAATAACTTTTGCATTCATGTTATGTTAGTTTGTGGGCAGACAACATCTGCACTGTGTCAAACAACACTTTCATTTCAATGACAGAATAAATGCTGCATTGTCCGACAAGACAGTTGAATCCTGCTCAAATTTTGCAGCAACATAATATAAAGTTGCCTGCATGGAATACCGTACATGCAAGTAAACATTTCTGGTAGATTATTTTTCTTTTTTCTAATTACTCTGATATTTTTAGACGGGATTAGATGGTAGGAGATAGAGATATTCGATAGCTTTTCTTCATTATAACCCAGATGGGTGAAATGCTGTCATTTCATGCAGTATTTTAGCATTTAAGCCTTCAAGCTCAAGGCTCTGTCCCCCAAAACCAACCTTCCTGGATCGTATTTCATCTTCTTATGGACAGCCATAGCAACACAAACCCACCAACGCACGCGCTATTTTTGGTTTGAACACCCACTTATTAAAATCCTATACATGAATGTATGTAAAGTCTTCTTCACCAGCTGAATTTAAAGGAGACTTTAAGCTTGAGATTACTTTTCCTCCCGGATGATTTGAATAATTTGTAGAATATCTTTTAAAACTTGTGCAGCTTCACATGTCGGGATTACAGCAGCCCCCCCAAAAAAACCACATTAATTCATGAACAAGGTATGTACAGCTGTCGGCCTCAACACTACACTGAAACTGGTTTTTACAACGATTGTATGTCAGTGGATATGATTTAGAAAATACAACACAAAACATCTCAGACCACTTAATGTGTATAAGTCAGATATTTGAGCAGCTGGCACTTTTTAAGTGTTTTCAGATGTTTCTCTGTTTCTGTAAACTTGTTTGCTTCAAAGCATGCTGTGACACTGTGTGAGTTATCTTTGGTATCAACGCTCAAAGACTAATATTACAGAACTCTTGACAGCTCGAATAAAGTCTAAAACAAATGTGAGATCTTTGTCTGCCCAAGAGAATCAGAACAAACTGTTAGAGCTCACTTCGCTCTGCCAGAAAACCTCTCGAGTGGTGGGTGGTGACGCCTACGCCTTGTTCACTGTTTTATCCTGCGAGGATTTTTTTTTTTACTCAAATTACATAATGGACCAATGGCTGTTGCACTGCTGTTGGTTGTGTGAATTATTCACTACAGAACTTGCTGCAGTCCTTTTGTGCTCTGCAATGCTGATCCGCCCTCGTCTCACGATGACTCAGAGGTGTTTCCTTGCCCACATTTTCCACCTGTGTTCACACTTCTTATTCTGCAACAGACCCGGTGTTTGATCAAGTTTACGTACATGTAATGTTTTCTAGAAAGTTCTAAACGCGGGACGAGGGGGGAGCAGATAAGAATAGAGACAAATGGAAACAAGACGACAGCCATGCTAGCAGCTCTGTGAGGCTGTGCTGTGTGAAGGACAGCACGCTAACATGCTGACGTTGTGCAGAGCTAATGTTGGTTTAGCCTTCTGGCATTGCTAACAGTTCAATACGAGCACAAAACACAAAGTACAGCTGAGGTTCATGGGAATGTCAGTGGCGTGGATTAAAAGAAAATCCGGCAAAGTTAATCTGAATAGTCAAGAGTGTGAATCTACTGGCATCCAATAAAAAGCTCTCATCTCTCAATGATTTTTTACCCCTCCTAGAAATGCCAGGTGCTAACTTTAGCAAAGTGTTTGGAGAAGCAAGCACATTGTCTTACTTGTATTTGATATAGCCAAAGATAAATACAACTTCCTGTCTTTTTAGGCAGTATTTGTTTACCTTTTTGGCAAATTGACACCATTAAAATCATTCAGAATTAGCGGTTCTTGTTTGCATCTTAACCATTGATGGATACTTTGATACTGAAGATAACTTTTATTTCATTATTAGGAGCGTCTCTTTCTGTGGATTATGTTTCATTTTGATGACGTTTGTCCCTCTGAATCTAAAATGATGTGTATCATGTTCCACTGCAGTAACAGCAGCATGCACCTGTCCCTTTTACCTCGCTTAGTATCTTTGCCTCACGCCTCTCCCCCTTCAACCCTCCGGCACCGCACAGTTTAAAACCCCTCCTTGTCCATTGTTTTTTTTTTTTTTTTTTTTTTTTAACGTGGCCGAAATAAAAGAATTTAAGCGAGTCAATTTCCCTTTTCAAGCAATAAAGTTTGAAGCTAAACTTTTATCTTGTCATGATTTCAGAAGATCGACTCAACAGTCTGTATTATCCATTGTTGTAGCCCGCCTCCAGTTGGTGCCGGATGCCAAAAACGAGTTGTAGCTCCCACGTAATATTAGCACTGGCTTCCTCTTTCATTCTCTGCCTCAAGTCCAGATTTGATTTAAAATGTCTCATCATATGCAGAGCTTTGCATGTTTGTGCTCTGACTGACAGTATGATGCCGGTTTGTTGTGTCTCACAGCACTGCATGAGTTCTCTGAACACTGCCTGTTGGTAGTTGCAGGGTAGGAACGTCAAACAAAAGGCCTTTGTGGTTTTGGCCTCTGGTTACGGAACCAGCCTCACTGTAAACGGTAGTTAGATGACTCTGTGGTTTGAAGAAGTCGCCTTAAAAAAGCATTAAAGGGCTCTATTATAAGAGCATAATTGACTTGTTTCTGTACATATATGATGTGATAGTTTCAGGCCAAGTGGAGTTCTGTATTCAGGCCAAAAAGAATGTTTTGAAAGCCAGATACCTCACCAGCTAATGCTTTATTTATAGTCACTGTTATTGACCCTCAGATGTCGAACCAATTCAGATAAGAGTTTGTTAGCTTAAGATTTTTCGATGTGACAAAGTTCCTTGATTTAATTAGCTGTGAATGCCAAAAATTTCATTTCTGTCTGATTAGGTCACCGATTTACTTTTTTTGGTCCCGATACCGATACCTTGGCTTTATTCTTAAAATATACTTTATACATCAGTAACTTGATAGAAAATCCTCAAAATTAACTAGAATTACAAATCAAGTGTTAACCTCTTTAATGTAGCAACAAATTGGACAAAACTTAAAAAGGAATACAAATTCCAGTATATAATATATATACATAGAATTGAGTTGAATAAATCGGACCACAGATATCTAATACCATAAGCAGTTACTCATTTCATATTCCAGAAAATGTACTGCATTTTACTGAGATATAAGAGATAAAACTATTACTGGAACTGTATTGGTAATCAATAAACCATTGGAGTCATTTGTTTAGTCAACAATGCCAAACGTTCTCTGGTCCCAGCTTTTCATATGTGGAGATGTCTTTGGGTTCTGGGTGGATTAAAACATATTTTTTTTAAGAGGACCAAGAAAGTGTTACAGGCATTTTTCAGCATTTCTTGACTAAATATGTAACTAATGAATAAAAAAACAAACAGCTGTCAGACTAGTAAAGCATTGCTGTCTGCAGCCTTACAAGATGAACTGTATTGATACTGCAATGTAAAAACTACATATACTGTTTCTATCCGTATTGCACATTGTATATCTACTTTATATGTGAAGCATTTCTTTAATCTGGCCTAGTTTTATGTTTTTTAATCCACAAAGCTATGTGATTTATCTGTAAATCTTAAAACTTCTACTTCTATAACATAGTATAAGATACTCTACCAACACAAAGAGGAGCTTGACTAATCACAAACACCAGAGACTTCCTAAATCAGCGGTCATCATGGTTGGAAACACCAGCGTTGCTGCTGCTGCTGCTGTTGTTGTGTGGGACATTTGCTGCAGTCAGTGGTACAATCTGTTCATCCCACTTAACCTCATTTCTCTCTGTGTGCGTGCACTCTCTCGCTTTTCACACTCTCACGCTCTCTCCCCCCACACCCCCCGCTCTCTCTCTCTCTCTCTCTCTCTATGTTACTCAATCACCATATTACAGGATGCTCTCACTCTCTCACCCTTTTCATCCCCGCGCCCCGCGGTGAAGGCAGTGTGGACAGGCAGGGCTCAGCAGGCTGCTTCCTGTCCCGCGTGGACACGGCAGCGGTGCGAGCGATGCCGCTCGTTCACACAAAAGGGTCCAAACACGCACACATGCGGCAGCGCTCTCCAAAACACTGAACCCACACGGGGCTCAGACAAAATGTGGATAATCTCCCATCCAGCAGGCTCTGTCAGCCAGAGACAAAGGGACGGCACATGCGTGCATACACACACATGTGTGTGCATGTACACATGTGTGCATATACACATGCGCTCATGCGTGTGCTAACGCACATGCGTCCGCGCACGTGATCTAAAGAGCAAATTGAAACTGTATGTTGGCGTCAGAAGCTTCAGAAAGCTTTTGTGTCACAGATTAAATTTTGCTGTGGAGCTGAAAGTGGTCTTTAGTTGTGTCTTTGTAAACCTCTGTGGATTGGCATGCTGTGGGATTATTTTAGATTAAGATTATCTTTCATTCGTTTGTTTGGTGGGAGCCCTGTCTGAAGACTCCTCGTTTGTTTTGACTCCCCAGACACCCAGACCGAGCATACACTCGACAAAGCGCTTCCTCTGGAGGCTATTCTCTCTCTTTTTATGATGCTAATGTGAAATATTTCTCATCATCATCCTTTTGGAACTTTATTTAGATCAAGGCACACTGGATGCTGTTCTCTTGTTCTGCAAGTGTGTTTACCAGTCTGGTCCCCACTCCCACAGTGTCGAGGCAGCCTTGGCTCGTACATCAAAGCCTTCATAAAGCACTCAGATGTGATTATCATAAGGCAAAGTGTTCATACTCCTAAATGTCTACGTGTATAAATGTCTTTATTCACTGTAACAGCTCTGCCACATTATACCTCATTAAACCCCCTCAAAATATCCCCTCAACGCACCCTGACTTTCAACTCCTGGCTGAACTCTGCACCTCTCTTTGCTTTGCAGTACCTCATCAAAGTAAATGAGATCAAGACCAAGAAAGGAGTGGACCTCCTCCAGAACCTGATTAAGTATTACCACGCACAGTGCAAGTAAGTACCCCCTTAATCTCCCTGAACCCGCATGTGTGAAGCCCCCCTGTTGCGTGCATCATACCCAATTAGAAATGTATTTCCAAACACGGCAAAGAAAATGGTTGCATCTCTCTCCCTCTTTGCCGCTCTTGATGTCAATTTTTTTTTTTTTATCCCCTGTATGATTCACAGATCTTGAGGGTGCACAGTCGTGTATATATAGCCCCTCATAAATATGCACAGGTCATCATACAGATATGTTCTGACAGCTGTGGGGTTTGCCGGGTAAATAAGTGGGCGCTCTCCGTGCCAGAACCGCAGCTCACAACGTTCTGCGACAGAATGACAAATTCTCCCTCACTGTTGCTAGGTCCTGTCATAACACCGGGACAAAACAATATGCTTTCCCCTTTAATCTGTTCAACCCGGGGCGTTGGTGGATCGAAAAGCTGCAGCGGGGATGGTTTAGAAGCATAAAAGCAATCGATGGGGAGCTGAGGGACGAGTGTGACTGCTCGCAGCGAGAAAGAAAGAAAACATTATAATTTGTACCATCTGAACCACCGCTTCATTCAACAAATTAAGGACAGTGATTACTGGGAAATGTGGGTGTTTGTCAGCCAGGCCCCGGGACACATGGACTCTTGCAAGAACAACGTTGGGTTTGTTCAAAATTGCGTAGCATTCATACGAAGTATGATTGAGTGTGTAGTGCGTTACGACCGGTTCCGACTGCATAGCATGTAGATTTATGTAGTAACGTAGTATTTAGTATGTAGAAATGCCCGAATGTATATGAGATTAGCAAGAATTTGTGAGTATGAGACATGAGTTTACTGGACATATTTAAACTCCCCAAAATGCATTGCGGCTCCTCAGACTGCGAGGTAGACGGTAAAAATCATTAACCGTTGGATAAAATTATTACGAATGACGACGAGTGACGTTGAAGTACAGATAAGAGGGTAAATGCTATAATGTCCTGTTGAAAACATATGTAACACTAATATTTAATCATGAAAATATTACTGGAAAATATTTATATTTGTGATGAACAATTTTCATTCAATATTCGCTTGGACCGGTAACATCGTGATGTGAAGTATCGCTCGAGTTTACTTCAGTGTGAACAGTCTTTAGTTGGCAGTATGCGGTGTGTTGTTATGGAATTTCAAACACAGCCGTCGATCGGTGTGAGATCCCTACAGCTTTCCAAAATTATTCAAGTTAACAGAAATGATCTCAAATCATCGTTTATTGACCGTTAATAAAGTGTGTTGCTTGTCATTTTATTTAGTTTCACTACTTAACTTACTTACAGACACACTGCTTCTCCAGCTTCCTACATCACACCTCACTAGCATAATTAAATCGGCGTATGCGCGTCAATGCAGCAGGTACGGCAGCTGCTGCGTTACCATGGTGTTGCTATGCAGTTTGCTACAGCACCTACAGGGATTTCTAGTGAACTACTTTCTGTGCTTATTTTGAGAAGTTTTTTTTCCAAAGATGTCAAGAGTCTCCCATTCCTCTTCCCAATAAACAGCATTCATCCTCTTGCTGGGGGCCACGTTTCCCTAATCTTTACAACAGAGGTGGCGGGTACAATGTTATCGTGACCATGTCGGGATAGGTCAAAGTAACGGTAAATGCATTCATAGCTATATAGTGCAGCAAAAGGTCAACATGGCTGAATCCAGTCGTTTACCTGCAGCATTCAACACTGAAACTATACGTTCTGCACGGCCTTCAGTACTCGTGAGCTGGACGGAGAGGGAGGAGAGATCCTTAATGCACATATTAAAGGAAAACAAGCAGAGGAGAGAAATGTGGGATCCTCAATGCACATATTAAAGGAAAACAAGCAGAGGAGAGAAATGTGGGATCCTCAATGCACATATTAAAGGAAAACAAGCAGAGGAGAGAAATGTGACAGAGAAAGTAATGAGCAGAGGAATGGAGAGGTGGACGTGGGGTGCAGAGAAAGAGGTCATTAGCGGTGATTTGCGGCTGCAGCGCTGCATCGAGGTGTGTGACGCTGACAGATCTGTGATGGATTTCAGGATGTGCTAAGCACCTCTGCAAATCTGCAGTGGACACGGCCAGCTGCGATTTCTGTGCCAAGAGCCAAAGGCGCCAGAAGGAGCCGAGCTATACATTAAACATAAACTGCACCAACCTCCTCTCTCTGTCTGACCTTCACAGTGGCCAAAAGCAGCACGCCTGACATTTGCCAAGTAGTATTTCCCAAAAAAAAAGGACCACTTGTCTCTCATATTTATTCCAATGCATCTTAATGTCAATAATATTCACATGTACTCTACCTTTTTGTTCTCCAGTTTCTTCCAAGATGGCTTGAAGACAGCCGATAAGCTGAAGCAGTACATCGAGAAGCTGGCAGCTGATCTCTACAATGTAAATACGCACATCTCCACCGTTTCATCTCTCGTTATGCTTTTATTTTGAAAGCCGCTCTGTGTTTATGTACACACACTTTGTCTGTGTTTACCTGTGTTTATTCTTTCTGAATGACATCTATAAAGTTGATTCCACTTACCGGCTTTTTCCCGAACATCACGCATCTCTTATTCAACAGATGAATTTTGCTCATATTGATGCGATAAAAGCTCTGGGAAAAGCTAGTAAGTGGATCTTGAGTTCAAATGACTGTTTTCAAGGTCGAGGATGAAGATGCACACTTAATATATTTATGATTCCAATGAAAGCATTTGCATGAGTCCTAAAATAAATGACTGGATTAAAGTAAATAATGCTAATGCAAATAATACGTTTTTTTTTTTTTTTTAAATAGAAAGTTATGATGTGCTCAGAATAGCAAATTTAGCTCAGTCAAACTTTTGAAAAAGATGAGCCTTCCCTGACTGCTTCGCCAACATTTCTTATTTACAGCACTGCGCTGCTTTCCCCTGAAGCAGCAGTTTTATCGGCATTGAATATTCCTGCAGTTATTATATGAGGGAAAGTAGCACATCTTCAGCAACTGTCGTGATTCAGAATCTCCTGGAAACTACAGAAAGCTCACACATCCAAAGCTGGTAACGCCTGGCAGTCAGACAGAAGATCCTCACACTCTCACAAAACCTGACACTGGGGAGCTATCGGAAGAGTTTGTGGATCTTCTGTGTGACATTCGCTCTTTGCTTTGTGATGCAGCACCGTAAAAGGTTTTTGGGATGTTTGTTAATGCCTGGGGAAAAGGCACAGTGAGTGAGAGACGACTTCGATTTTCAGAATAGAAAGTATATTTGTGAAGTAAAGTCTGAACATCTATTTTGTAAATGCGAAGTTTATTTCAGTCTTGATATTTCCAAGAGGCATTTTTATGAATGCAACAAACATATAAACGCAGCTGGTAAAAGTTTTTGTCGGCGCATCCTCATCCAAGCATTTGTTCTCCTCAGATCAAACAAACTCAGGATGAGGAGAAGAAGCAGCTGACTGCCCTGCGGGATCTGATCAAGTCCTCCCTCCAGCTGGACCAGAAGGAGGTAGGCAGGTCACATTCAGAGACACCCGGCCAAATTTAAACGTGTAGCAGGTGGAATTGTTAACAAGTCCCAGCCCAAGCTCAGACGTACAGGTCGAAACACGGCACCTGATTCCCCAGCCGCGTTGCTCCAGGTGCCGCACAGATATGTTGTTAGAAACCGATGATCTGACCCTCCTATCCCACGTTTTTTTGTTTGTTTTTTTTCCCCCCACCCCGCACCTCCTCTCACTCTGGCCACTACCAGGTTTGGAGCTTGTCTCCTGCAGCACAGAGCGAGTGCCCAGTGCTGTACCATGCTGGTAGCCAGTGTGTGGTAGGCTTTGCTGGTGACCAGTGTTGTGCCTCACTGGCTGCTCAGTGGAGAGCCACTCACTTACATCACTTAAAACACTGCCAACCATCGGATTTACTCACAAACGTGGTCTGCTGTGTCTGTGCCTGTGTTTTCACACGCTCACTTTTTCTGCATGACACAATCTTTACAGTCTTTCACATTTCATTTACACTTCCTGTAGCTTCTCTCGTTTAATAGCACCTACGGTAAGCACGACATTCAGAGAGTTGAACACACGAGATTGTTGTTTGGGTCGGCACGCGGGCGGGCGGGACACTTTTTTTTTTTTTTCACACCCATCACCTGCACCTGTGCTGGATCTTTCACACCTCTCCCCTCTATCTCCCCTCTTCTGCCTTCTGCTTGTCTGGAATCAAGTCTAGAAGAGTAAGTGCTGCTGCATGTTGAGCATGCTGGCATCAGTCTGTTCTGCTTGACAGTCGAGTGGTTTGGTCCTTTAGCGACTTCAGAGCATGCCCTTTATAGATTTAATTTCCCTGTTAGCACTTTGGTTTTGAGAAGAAACCCTGTACGTTGATGTTGGAGGATGAGTTTGTGGTGTGTTTGGTGTGTGTGTCTGCGTGGCATGTCCTTCGGCAGCTTGTCAGTACACCCCGTGTGGTAAACGTTGGTATTGTGTGGATTCGCACAGGACTCGCAGAGTAAGCAGGGTGGCTACAGCATGCACCAGCTGCAGGGGAACAAGGAGTTTGGCTGTGAGAAAAAGGGCTACCTGCTGAAGAAGAGCGACGGGTAAGCTGCAGACACGGCCATTTTTTTCTTTTTTTTTTAAAAACGCTGTAGAGCGTTGCATTCAAATTTAAAGTGGACACAGAAAAAAAAAAAAAGACATGACAAGTCCTTTCCTAATGTTCCTCCCTCCCTCCCTCTTCTTCACAGGCTGAGGAAGGTGTGGCAGAGGAGGCAGTGCTCAGTGAAGGGGGGCATGCTCACCATCTCTCATGCCACAGTGAGTTCAACACACACACACACACACACACACACACACACTGACTGTGCGGATCAAAGGGAGAACATCATGCGGGGAGGTTGTGTTGGGCTTTCTCAATTTGGAGGCTGGCAGAGTGGAATTGACATAGATGGGTTGTCATGGCAACCCTGCCCCCCTCACTTCCCATCGCCCCTCCCCCCCCTCACCCTACCCCCTCCCCTCCGCCTGCTGTGCCTCGGTGACTCATCTCGGAGCGAGTGTGAGCGTACTGTAGACGCTGGCACGTCTGCAGGGTCGTCTCCTCTCTGCTGCAGCTGCAGTAGCGGCTGTGTGCCGTTTTCTCTCCAGCGTGGACGAGGGGAGGGGGAAGGGGGGGGGGGGGGAGTCTAAAAAATGAATTTAATAGATAAAAGGGAAGCTCATCTGATTTGATAACCAGCAATGATACTACAAATGTAATTAAAACTAAGATTACTTGATTTCTATCGTTGTGGATCAAAAAAGCAAACCGAAGCTAAGTTAGTTGTGGTTTAAAAAACACTTAACTCTCTGAAAGATGACACGTCTGATCTCAAAGGATTAGTCACTATTCATTGCTGGCTCTGACTCATATGAACCTTCCCTATTTGACGAGTTTTTAGTTTGTCATCGTGAAGAAGGTCTTTATCAGATCCAGTTGTTACCAGTTTGATGAATAAAGTTTGCTAGTTTTCTGCCTTTTTCTTCATTATTTGTCCTGTAAGTCAAACTCTAAAAATGTCTTTGAATTTAAACCATAATCTACATTAAAATGTACATATGAAAGCCCAGTTTGTTGTTCTAACCTTCAAGCTAGAGATGGAAAATCTACATATACATATTTCTTACATGATTGTGATTCAAATTAAAGGCCTGTTTTACATCTTTTGGGGACAAACTACAAGATTTAGTATTTAGCCACATCAGTCTTTATCTCAAGTGAATGATGCCAGTTTATGTTTTTGGTACCGTCTGTGACCTGTTTAATCCCAGACGGTGGCTTAAAGCTAACGGCCTCTCTTTTATTCGTGTTGATGTTAACATTTAAGGACCGGCACAGTTCTAGTAACTTTGAGCTGAGAAACGTGAATGAGCTGGTTGAGATGGTGGATGGAGGGGAAGATAAGCTCAGTGCATATTAATTAGTTTTCATTGGTCACATGTTTTCATAGTGTCAGGGTGTAAAACTTCACACAGCCGCTGCGTCAAACACGATAACATCCTTTGTGTCTGCTAAGCTCAGGGGAAGTGTTTGTCTCCAAAACGATATGAAAGGTTTCCTTTTGTTCTGCTGAGCGATGGCGGAGCTTAATCTTGACCCTTTCTGTCTGCTCTTCGTAGTTATAGGAGAGCTTATAATCGTTTCTCAGTTCTTGTTTTCTCCAGCTCTGGTGGCGGCTGAACTCTAAGTGACTCTAGTTGACATGGCGGCATGCCAACAAGCCAGCCGAGCTCCACGGCTCGTTCGCAGCCTGTTAGCATTTCATTAGCACGTGTCCTGGCCCCTCCCCTGCCCCGGCACTGGCATGAGACAATGCTCAGTGTACCATGTGCCAACTGGGCCCATTATTACAGTACACGGCCCGGCCCACTTTCTTAGTGGGGACGAGAGAGTTCATCCCGTTTCTGTGGGACTCAACTCTGTAGCTTTCATTATGTGAATAGTAATATTCCGGGGGTATTGCAGCAATAGTGCTGAATAATAGATACACAAGTTGACACAAACGTCTACAGTCATTTTGTGAATTTCTTCAGCATGTAAATCCTTTATTACACAAAAACGTCGGTTCAAACTTCCTAAATATGAGACATTTCTGCTTTGCTCTGTTTTATATTCTTGTAAATTAATTTTTTTTCAAGTTTGGACCACGCAGCGGATACAAATGCCAAATATTTGGTGGTTCCAGCTTCTTAAATGTGATGATTTTTTTTTCTGTTTTAAGTTGTTGTTATTGTAATATCTGCGGGTTTTGGACCAATCAAGCTATTTGAAAGCAGCGTCCTTGGGCCTGGGGAAGTTCCGATTTTTCTGACATTTGATACATCGAAACAACAAAAACGAGTTCAAAGAAACCCTCGTGTGTAATATGGGGTTATTTTGTGATTGCATATTTCCTGTCTGATCCGTGTGACCCTCGATGTGTTTGTCCTCCGCAGTCCAACAGGCAGCCGGTCAAACTCAACCTGCTCACCTGCCAGGTCAAGCCCAGCTCTGAGGACAGGAAGTGCTTCGATCTCATTTCCCGTGAGTTCCACTGGATGCCAGAATAGTTTAGTTGTCCGCATGTTGGCGTGAGTCAGTTGGGGAATTCCTGCGTTTTCGAAACATCAAGGAAAACGAATCTGTGGAAGTACAACAGACTATTATTAGACTGCATGTCCAACAGGTGCCACACAGACGATTTGGTGTATTTGAATAATTTACTGCTCGCTGTCTGTTGCTTCTGGTGTTCCGAAATGCAAGATAAGAAATTTGCTTACGTTTCTGTATTCAACAGATAACCGGACATATCATTTCCAAGCCGAAGATGAACAGGAGTTTGTCATGTGAGTGCTTCAGAGTGACACTGCAAAAAAAAAAAAAAAAAACACACACAAACAAGAGCATTTATCATGATTTCTTAAGGTTTGTGTGCGCGCGTGTGTGTGTGTGTGCGCGCGTGTGTGTGTGGTCACAAACCTTCACCTAATGGCTTCTATTAATGGAACGGTTGGTTACCGTTTGCTCTCATACTTAAAGAAAGGAAGTTGCAGTGAGAATAGCAGGGGATTTGTGGTTTTGCAGTAATTCAGCTCGTTTTAACCGCATACCGTTGTCTCCACGCTGTCACACACATGCATGCACACACACACATGCACAGGCGCGTATTACTATAAATGTAGCAATGCAACAACTGTTTGATGGCGTATCACACAGCACCGTTAAGTTTCATGTAAGCTTTTCATTCTTACCGAACATACGCACACGTTTGATTTGGTTTGATTTGGTTTCACGTCAAAGTAAACAACGTTATTTTAACTGCAAACGTAAAGTTATTCTTGTTAAGTGAAACAATAAGTAATACATGTTTGTGATTACCACACCCTGGCTTGTTGTCGCCTGAGTAGATAAAAATGCACTTAGTAAAATAGTTAGTCCTTTTGATTGGACTAAGAGAGCTTTTAAAATACTTTTGGTAAAAGTTTATCTGGAAAGATGTCAGCGACTCGCGTTTTTTCCTCCAAATTTGTTGCCTGAAGACCACACAATTGAAAATGACATACATTTTGGGTTGAAGCATTACCTCTACTGTCTTGAGTCTTCGACTGAACTTTATGTGGTTCAGTGGCATTGTGGGTAATGGAGGCGCCAGGTTTTGACAAGGAAGAAGTGGAAATGGAACTGGTAGATCTTCCCATTGTTGAAATAATATATCAAGTGTAAGCGGCTTTAAGGGAGGTAAGACACGTATTATACATAATGAGTTATTTCGTACTGGTGCTCTGCATCTAAGAAATCCAACTTGTTTGACATTTTTTCACTTCTTCTAAATTAGATAACTTCGGGTAATGTTAATTAAAACATCAAGCTGATATTGGCATTTCTTTCTTTATTTCTGGATAAAAAAGGTTATGTTTGTGTTTATTAAATTCACAAGCATTGTGGATGTCAAGGCATTTAAATGGTCAGAAACACACTGAATCATATCAAGACAAAAGGCGATCATACCGACTCTTCTTGAGCTTTCTACACCTAAAAACACACTTTGATTTCTGGCGTTTTCTGTTGTGGGTCTTGCATGTCCTGACTCTGATGCCTGGCTGTGGTCGAACACTGTATCGCCATGTCCTTGCCGTCCTTTGGGATCCAGCTCGCTGCTCCTCTCTGCCGCTTCGGTCACGCACTTCCAACTGCAGCAGCAGCATCCGCTTCTTCACGGGATTTTCCATGAAATATTTAGTATTCCATAGGGCTCCTGCTTTTGTGCAATCACGCTCCCCCTCAATTAGGCTAGGAGCGTATTATGCATAATATAAGTAAACACGCTTTGGCTCAGCATCTGTACACCTACGCATCTGTGGCTGAAAATATCTTGTTTTTTCACACGTACAGAAAAACAGACAATCTAATACATTGGTTCACGTGTCCAGCCCCCGTCTGGCCTCGGCCTTTGCAGACAGGGTCGAGTGACAATGACAGAGGAAGTGCTGACGTCAGCCTCATGAAGCCCAGTGTGTGTGTGTGTGTGTGTGTGTGTGTGTGTGTGTGTGTGTGTGTGTGTGTGTGTGTGTGTGTGTGTGTGTGTGTGTGTGTGTGAGAGCTGCAGGAAGCCAAGTTTGAAAGGCAGCTACATCGATTCTTATCTGTGTGATTCTTAATGACCTGTGTGTCTGTGTGTGTGTGTGTGTGTGTGTGTGTGTGTGTGTGTGTGTGTGTAACCTTTTCAATAAAGTGAAGTAAATAAATATGCACGCACAAAAGACTGTTGAGGTAATTAATCCAAATTGAGGAAGTTTTCGGATACTTAATTTTAAAAAGAAGCATAAGTAAGAAGAGTTGAAGTAATTATTATCATCAGTAGTTATAGACATATGTTTGTCAAGCATCTTTTTTTTTACTATAATTTACATTTTTTTGTGATTTATTTATAATGTCTACAGAGCAGAAAGGATTAGTCAATTTCTAGAAATACATGATTGAAGTAATCTTTCAAGAGAAAATAGCAGCTTCTCAATTGTGAGGATTTTCAGTTTTTCTCTGTTTTATGTCGTTGTAAAGTGAATATCTTTGGGTTCTGGCCATTTGTCACAATTTTCTGCCATTTTATAGACTTATCAATTATCTGACTTGAGAAAATAATCATAACATTTGGGCAGTTGCAGCTGTAAACCTTTCATGTTCGCTTAGTGGTGCTTTTATCTCTTGGTGAAAAAACTCAGCGACTGTGCTTTTAAAGAATATTTGAAAGAAAACGCATTTCTTATTATCTAACGCCAGTAATGACGCGACCCTTTACGCAGCTGGATCTCGGTGCTGACCAACAGTAAGGAGGAGGCCTTGAACATGGCGTTTCGCGGCGAGCAGAGCAGCGGAGGCGAGGACGGTTTAGAGGATCTGACTAAAGCCATCATCGAGGACGTGCTGCGCATGCCAGGCAACGAAGTCTGCTGCGACTGCGGAGCTTCAGGTGTGTACTGCTGCTGTTTGTGTCCAGAGAGGCTCCAGATATATACATCCTCTTCCTGTTTTGTGCTTAGTCAACCCTCTCCTTGGTAAAGGAGAAGGCAAATACCCTTACCTCAGCATTTTCCTTTTTATTTCACCGTGGGCAAATGTTTTATTTAAAGCCACACACCAATCCTGATTTCTTTGCAATGTCACAGCTGCCTCGGACTAGATGTCCTTCAGTTCGATGGGAACTGAACAAGCTACAAATGCTCCTGCAGCCTTCAACAAACAAGTGTGTGTGTGTCTGTGTGTGTGTGTGCACGCACATGCGTTGTTAGCATTCAGAACACAACCCGATCCTGATCCTCCCCCACATTAGGAAGCAAGGACTCAGCATTCAGGAGTGGCGTAGACATTCAGGCCCTCTGACACTTAGCACACATACATATACATGCATATATATATATACACACACACACACACACACACACACACACACACACACACACACACACACACACACACACTCTCTCCTCTGTCAGCACACACACGCAGCAGCTCACCAAACCAACTGACAGGAGGACTTTATGCTCTGAGGGTTAGAAAAACAAAAGATTTCTACGCTTTGAGAAACAACATCATTACATCACGTTCTTACATAAGTCACACACACGCTCTGTCGACCCCTGCAAGCTGCAGAGCGGGGAGGTAATTTGTCATGTCTATGTGCTCTTGTTGCTTCGTCCATTCGTGTACATGGTTTCGGTGTAACACATGTTCCAGATGTGGAGTTTAAGCCCTGTTTCCTGTTTGATTCCAGTTTTTCTTGATCAAATGCTCGGACATGGTTTCCCATCCTCAACCAATAAAATGACTGTTACTCAGCGGTTGAAAGGTCATTGTAATGACTTTCAAAGGTCACATCTTTGTTCCCTCTGGTCTCAGTAGAAAGAGGACAACTCCATCTCCATTTGATACTCTCCCAGGATCTCCCCCTATACGACAGAGCTTTGCAGCTTTAGCATTAAGCAGCTATAGAGGTCACCGCGCATCAGCTCATTGTGCCTCACATTGCAACTCTGTGACTTCTCACCAGCCTGCGTCTCTTCATTATTTTTGTGAAAATGTGTGTGCGGTCCCGCCCCTCGCCTGTGTTTCAGTGTATGACTCATTCGTTTTCGAGCTGCCTCCGACGCGTCCGCCCGGTGTTCATTTGTCAGATCCAGACAGAACAACATCCCCGGCCTCACAGCATCAGCAACAAAGCTTTTAAAGCTCGCTTAAATCTCCCAGATTGCTTCAGAGCGTCAGGCAGTGACGGGCGGTCGATGGCGGCGGTTTAGAGGGCGCTACATCACAGCGTGCCCGCGCCGTTTGCTTGGCAGAAGGTTGCGCAATAGGCTGAACCTGCCTCCTTCAGTATATGATGCGACCGCGGTCACTGTTTGTGCCTCCGACAGTCTGAGTGGTCTGAAAGGTCTGCGGCTGATGTATAAATGAATAATAATGAATGTTAATGAATTTAAAGTTATTTTAAAAGCAAAGGTTTATGTGTAAAAATATCAGCTGAAATTGTGTTTTTATCAGGTAAAATAATTTCGTCATAACACAGGATTACATTAGAAGTTTACTCGCGTGTGAGTGAAACCAAAAAATGTACCCAGTTTTTGTTTTGTGTATTTTTATTTTATTGCCACAGAAAACCATCTAAATTTAGAAAGTGTTGCATCTCGTTAAGACAGCAACGGCACAGCTGTAAAGGCGTTTTATACCACTAAATGTACAGAAAACTTTCAATATTGGTGTCAGTGGTTTTCAAGTAAGATTAATAGCTTCTGTCAAGGCTCAACATTTTTCTCCCCCAGTTTTACAATCACACAGGAATAAATCAAATGTAGGGACGCTGAGAAACCAATTTCTCCGCTGACAGCAGCCTTAAAGGACCAGAATACAGACACATAAAACATAGTAAAGGGAAGGGCGGATTTTACTGCTGAAAAACATCTCGCATGTTTAGACTAAAATACAATTTTCGGGCATTTAGCTGATAGACGACGGGAGAGATGTAGACGACTTGTGTCTGATGTTCCAGGCTGGACTGGAGTTGAATTTTACCGACATTTATTTGAATGATTTCTGGCACTTGTTTCTGCAATGTGGAGCTTTCAGAGTTACCTGGCACTACTTCAATGAAAATATCTTATTTGATATCCACTTTAGGCTTAAATCTGAGGCTCATAGCCATCCTAAAACAGTTTCACTGTTCTTGCACCATCTGTCCATCCACTTGTGATCACGCTGACTGTAGCAGCAACCATATACTGTAGATTATACAGCGCACCAACTCACATTGTCACATGTTGTCTGTGTCAATAGATCCTAAGTGGCTGTCCACCAACCTGGGGATCCTGACCTGCATCGAGTGCTCCGGCATCCACCGAGAGATGGGAGTCCACATCTCCCGCATCCAGTCCATGGAGCTCGACAAGCTCGGGACTTCAGAACTCTTGGTGAGTCAGAGAAATGGTCTACCAAGTGAATAAATAGCTTTTTGAGGCAGCAGTCCACGCCCTTTACTATTTTCATCTCGAAGTGAAATATTCTAAATAATGAAAGAGTAGTGGAAATGCTGGAGAGAGCAGAATTTGAGTGATGCGGACTCCCAGAACCCATGTGCTCGTCTGTATCTGAACATACAAATGCTGTTCTACTAATGTGATCTAATGCAGACTTTCTCTTCTCTCTCCACCAGCTGGCCAAGAATGTAGGCAACAGTAGTTTCAATGAGATCCTGGAGGGGAACCTCACCACCCCTACACCAAAGCCCACTCCATCCAGTGACATGTAAGTACTCTCTGAGCAAAAAAAAAAACTACCCGAAAACCAGATTTGGTGAATATCCAAACAGCTGAATTCCTCTTCTCCCCCACAGGACTGTGAGGAAGGAGTTCATCAACGCTAAGTATGTGGACCACAAGTATGCCAGGAAGACGTGCACGTCTGCGTCCGCTAAGATGATCGACCTGTTTGAGGCGGTTCAGTCCAGGGATCTGCTGTCCCTCATCCAGGTCTACGCAGAGGGGGTTGAACTCATGGAGCCGCTCCCTGAGGTTGGACCGGTAAGTCCTCGGTCAAATATCCGCCATATACAAAAAACACATTTACTCACTAACCTCGCGTGATATCTGGTGATGCAGATTATTTTTGGTTTAATTATTTTATTTATCGTCAAGATTCATGTCTTTGCTCTAAAAGTTACTTGCAGTAACTGTTTTTGGCCATTTGAGGGCAGCAGAAACGAGCTGTGAACACGATATTGACATATTCATTTTTAAGTTGATATGGCAAACTTGTAAGAAAACAGTCGCTTATTTACACATCCAGCCGTTACAGAGCAACAATAGCATTTATTTAGAGTTATGTTTCTGGTCCCCTGAAGAATGCAAGTCCAGTATTCACTCTTAATTTCTCTGTTTTGGTCGCGATCATCTTCTCAGGGAAATACCTCTTTAGTAGCTAAACGCTCCACTATGTTCACCAGCTAGTAGCTAACTGTGTCTCTCTGCTGTTTGCTGCTGAGCAGGAAGTGTACAGTAGGTCTTTTTAGAGTTTTTTTTCTCCAACAGCTGCAGTTGAAAATGCCGCGATGAGAGTGAACCAAAACCGCAAAGTTGCGGACTAGACAGCTAAGTAAGGAAACCGGTTGAGAGTGAGGTCAGCGGATCAGCTAGTCAGCAAACATGCTTCCAGCTTCTCAAACATGGATATTCTCTGATTGTCTTGGTTGTCTGTGAATATCCTTTTAGGTTTTAGACTGTTTGGGTAATTGCGCTGCTTATTTTTCACGATGTTCCCTTTTTAAAATTGCTTATTTCTAACACGATTTGTGACGTTGACATTTAGTTCAGTACGTTGCCTGGAATCTTTGCCACGTGTCAACCTCCTCCTACATGGTTACATGTATGTTTTAATCCCACACCATCATTCTCATATGAGACTACAAACCCCCAGAAATGTCTCTCTCAGAGCTCCACTCATGTTGCTGCAGTGGTTCATCCTCACGTGAGGTTCACTGCCAGCAGGACAAAACAACGCTGACACATTTCTACCAGTTGGTGAATTATTTGGCTGGTAGAAATTGGTGTAACAGTTGGAAATTGTACAGTCATCCAGATAAATTCACCAGCAGGTGGTGATATCCAGCAACCTCCATCTCATTTTGAGCTCACATTCGCTCGGATTACATCTGTGGCGACATAATTTATGTCTCTGTTTTTCCGTGATTCAGCCTCTTTGTTTCCTCTCCTTTTGCACTGCTGCTTCAGGCATAAATGAAAGTTAAATAACAAGCGGTGGATGGTGGAGATGCTGTGCCCGTAAACAACACGGGTGATCAGACTTAATCTGACATAAATGGGTCAAGGTTTTATAACACAGACATGGTGTTTCTCTAATGAAAAATTAAGTGTACATTGCAGCGGCAGAATAAAAGAGGATATCGTTTGTTGATGGAGGGAGCTGCTGCTGCTGTCTGCGCTATGAAGTCTGACTCACCGAAATCTGATCTGCTGTTGTCAGTGCATCTGAATGGCTGCTGACAGCACAGCGTCATCCCCCTCCCTCCCCCTCCCCCCTCCTCCCTCCTCCCTGCGTGGCTCCATACAGCCCTTACTCTACCATATAGATGCCACCAAATATACAGCGCGTATATATTCCTTACGCCTATATCTTTAATCGTTCATCTCCATCTTCAATGCTGCAGCTAAAGAAATTACATTTAGTTTATTTTTAAATTTACATTGAAGGATGAAATTAGTGCAGGATAACTCGCAGAAAATGTGCAAATCTCCGCTTCATGCCAGCTGAAATGATATTTTAGGAGCCATTTTGTTTACTGCAGCTTGTTTAAATGCTGAAAGAGTCACAGAGAGGGAGAGAATACAGAATGGATGCTGCCCAAGATTGTCTCACTGTGTCTTTGCTGTGTTTGATGGCCCCCTGCAGGAATCCGGAGAGACGGCACTGCACTACTCCGTACGGACTGCTGACCAGACCTCTCTGCACTTAGTGGACTTCCTTGTGCAGAACAGGTACATTTCTAAGACTCTTTTTCACTAAGAATAGAAGTGTGTGTTTTTTTTTTTTTTGCATTCTTATGCAAGTCAAATAGCCTCCGAAATGTCTTTTAAACACATCAGCGGTTCAGAGATAAATGATGCAGTAAACAACAGTTTTTGTGCAAACACGTAGTAGCGAATGTGATCCGTCGGTCTGCCGTGAGTCTTTCTTGTTCTCTGCTTCAGTCCGTAACAAACGCAGTGGAAGTGCAGAGGAAAGCTTAGCGCTGCTCGGCTCAGCTCAGATTCCCACAAGGCAAACCAGAAATGGGTCAAGCACTTGTTCCCTGCCTTAATTTATTCCTCTCTTTTCAATTGTTTACCCACCACTGCTCCAACTGCACACACACAAGAAGTGGAACCCTCTTATTAATTAATAGCTGTGCTCACACGGCGTCATGCTCGGCCCTCGTTATTTAAGATAATTCTCTCGCCCTTTCTGAGAGCTACAAGAGATCTAAAAGGTATTATTTACCTGCTGTGACGGCGTAGCATGAAGTTGGTTTTGCACGGCTTTTACAATTAAGACATGAATGTCATGTGATGTTTTTTTAAATTTTTTTATGAATGATTTCATTTGCTCACAGTTCTTTCCTTTTATTAGGATCCCCGTTAGCACTAGCATTGTCTATTCGTCCTGGAGTCCACACACATACAGTCAAACACACTTATACACATAATATACTCACGTAAACACAACAGGCAAAACGGCTCTTCAAGTACAGAAGAGAAGCGACATAGTCACCCTTTAACAAACATTAAGCCAAACACAGAATGTTTAATCTATCACAAGAAGTCATAGCAAACTTAAATAAGAAAAGAAAAAGTCTTAATAAACATAAATCGTTGTCTGATTGACCTTAAATTATATATTTAACCATCCAATTCCAAGAAAATGGGGTATTAAATACATATATTTCTTAGCCCTTTTTTTTAATATTTTACACACACACACACACACACACACACACACACACACACACACACACACACACAGTTCAAATATGGTTCCTGAAATGTTTGGAGGTACTGTTTTCACAAACAGCAGACTACAAAGGGAAAAATGTAATCCCTTTTCCTCTCATGCTAACTCACAAAATCCTGGATAATAACACATTGACCTGAAGCTGCAAGACTGTGGAAAACACCCTCAGGCTTGTAACCTGTGTGTGTGTGTGTGTGTGTGTGTGTGTGTGTGTGTGTGTGTGTGCTCTCCCAGCGGTAACCTGGATAAGCAGACGGAGTGGGGGAACACGGCCCTTCATTACTGCAGCATGTACGAGAAGCCCGAGTGCCTGAAGTTGCTCCTGAGGGGCAAACCGGCTACTGATATCAGTGAGTCACATCCTCACATTAATGTCGTCTGTACGCACGTATCCGGACTCCTAACTGTTGATCATCCATCCTCTCTCCCTTCAGCCAATCAGAACGGAGAGACGGCGCTGGATGTTGCCAGGCGACTGAGGAACCCTCAGTGTGAGGAGGCAGTAAGTACGAGGTTTTTGGACATCGCACTGGATTTGAATGCTCTCGAGAAAAATACAGAACCGCAAAAATACGGAGAAATAAAACAAAAGGTTGCAGAGAGTCGACGGTTGTGGTTGGTTGAACATGTTATTAGGCAGATTATTCAGAACACTAGATGGCAGTCAAAGGTTTTGCTGCAGCCTCAAGCAACAGTGACAGTAGAGTGGAAATAATTGTTGATGTATGCTCATTATTAACGCTCGTATGACCGTGCAGATAAAAAAAAAAGAAGCTATTTTTAATGCAGTGTACAATCTCTAATAAATGTAGTAGCAAATTTAACACATGAGTGATACTGTCTCCTTATTGTATCGCTGTATGCTGGTTAATTAATCATACCCAGACAAGACTGTACACTATTTTCACAGTTTATTCTGTGTCTGTTTATAGATTTTTATATTGGCAGACAGTTTAATGTCACACCTTTCATCTGGTTGCTGGTTTCTATTTGATTGATAATGGTTTAGAATAGTATCTATTTTCATGTGTGTAACTGGTGTGTGCGTGTGCGTGTGTGTGTGTGTGTGTGTGTGTGTGTTAGTTGGTGCAGGCTGCAGAGGGGAAGTTCAACCCCCACATCCATGTGGAGTACGAGTGGAGCCTCAGACTGGAGGAGATGGACGAGAGCGACGACGACCTGGACGATAAGGTTCGGACATATTGGAGTATCACATTAATCTGGATGAGCTTGAATTCAATCAGGTTCTCATCACGCCGCCACACCGGGCTTTTGAATCTAATAATATAAACCGCCTCGGAGTCAGTCTGAGGTGGTGTTGCTCTAGAGCTCAGCGGTTTGACTCTATAACGCTTTAAAAACAGCTGCTATAAATGTACCTACAGTTTATATCAACAGCCATTATCAGTATCCTCCTCCTCATGTTGCTGTTGGTGATGCGTTAGTTTTATTCCTACATTTTTATGTTGACTGTAGAATTTGGCAACTACTTTCTGTAATGTTCTTTCTTTTTCTTATTTCTTATTACTCAGTTTAAAGCATCTTTTTTGTTTTGGTTGTTTTCATGTAAGTGATAAAGAATAATATAGCAACTGGCCAAAGTAAGATGGCATATTAAGATTCTTCCAGTCAAGCTGAAATGAAGTATAGAATAATTTCCCCAAAAATAACTTTAATTTAAAGCATCATCAGCAAGTCCGTCTTTTGAAGCCATTTTCACAGAATTAAAGAGCAAAGTGCTGATTTCTATTTTCACAATTTTGCTTGTGCTGCAAGACCTTTTCAGTTGTTGTTTTTTAATGAAGATGTGTTTGTTTCTCTGGCACAAAGACGGAATAAGTATAAAAATAAAACCTGAATTAAAACGATAACAAAAACATTGATATTGGCCAACAGCCAAATGGTTATATATGTAGTGACAGAAATTCTTGTTTGAGGCAGACGTACCAATTTATTCTATTTACGGTAGCATCAATACACCATCGTGCACCCCGGCCTTGAAAATGGTGCCTTAAGTAGTAAATGAGGTGGTCGACTAAAGAATAAACACTTCTCAGTCAGCAGATTTGGGGATTTGCTCGTCGAAAGACATTTAGACATTGAGGTTAGAAATAAGTTGTTTGAAATTTGAGTGACGTCGTTCTAACTACATTTCAATGGTTATATTTTAACGGTCCTAACTACGTGTTAAAAACCATTGAAATGCTGTTGCAACAATGGATTTATGTAATTTAAATGTCTTCGGTTTTAACCCAGACATCTAGAAGATGTTTTGGCCCGCAATTCATCCAATCTGTGGTAGCTGGGTTTTCATCACACGCGGTGAGCGAGCATTCAAGAGTGGATTTTCCATCACATTGTCAAGGTTGAGCACATGGATTTAAAGGACTAGTTTGACATTTTAGGAACATTTATATATTTTTTCTTGCAGAGGTTTAAATAAAAAAAGATTGATATGAAGCTACAGCCAGCGGCCGCTTAGCTTAGCTTAGCTTAGCTTAGCTTAGCATAAAGACGGGAAAACAGCTAAATCTGCCGACCAGGACCTCTAAAGCTCACGTAATCCACACAAAAGCAGAAATGTGAAAACCTCCAGAGCCTCCATGAAAACGGTATTGATCTCCTCGACTAAAATGTCAAACTGTTCTCTTCAAGCATCTTTTATGACGTCAGCTCTGCAGAATCAAAGAGCGACGACTTATTCCTAAACGATGTCGGCTGTGCCTCGTGTCCCTCTGCAGCCCAGTCCCATCAAGAAGGACCGCTCCCCGAGGCCTCAGAGCTTCTGCCACTCCTCCAGCCTCTCTCCTCACGACAAGCTCTCCCTGCCGGGCTTCATCAGCCAGAGGGACAAACAGCAGCGTCTGTCCTACAGCGCCTTCACCAACCAGATGTACAGCGCCTCCACCGACCTCACCTCCTCCCCCGTGGCCGACGGGCCGCCGCTGCCACCGAGGAACCAGGGCAAAGGTCAGACCGGCCCGCTCCGATTGCTTTGGGAACCGTACTCCAAATTTTTTTTTTTTTTTACAGTTTTGTCATTGTCTAGTTTATATCCATGACTGTCGGTGAACTCAGGAGATCGTGTTTTGAAATCTCTTAAGCAAACGTCAGCCTGTAATGCAAATGCTGTCGAGGGAAGATAGTGTTTTGAAACTGTACTTTATTGTGTCCGTTAATGTTTGATTATATTCAGGACTGTACTTGGAGCAGATGAATGCTTCGTTATCACTTTTTTCTTCATGCGTCAGTCAGTTCACACACACACACACACACACACACACACACACACACACATACATACACACATATACACCCTCCCTGCAGTGGAATGCAATTTGTCAACAGGCGAATCAGAGGGCGGGATACAGGTGTCATTAAGTTGCTTACACAGTAGACCTTCAGGAAAACATGTCTGCAGGGGAGGGAAGGGTGTCGATGGTTAGTCAGGCCCGTGAGAGTGAAGCAAGATGCACACTTCATCATTATCCCCGACGCACCGTACACACGGGGCACTGTGGGCGTGCTGTCTCTGCAGTATTAGAATTAAAGATAACACTTCTTCTGTGGGGGGGTTTAACACACCAACCCTCACAGCGTTGGTACACGAGGTCGACGACGTTCAAAAGCTTACACTGCAAAACATCCATCTCAACAAGTCATTTTTAATCCATTATTGAGCTTTTAAAATCTTATTTTTTTTTTGGTGAAATTTCACCTGTTTCCAGTTGTTTCAAGTTACCCCTTAGTTACTGTTGCCACGCCTGATAAGCTTTCTGTTCTCACGCATGAATGCAGTTCATGATGATGATGATAACAACAGCGCGCCTGTGATTTCTCACAGAAGTGAACTAAAGTTGGCTCCTCATTTGTGGCTGGCAGCCGTCGATTCCGTTGGCTGAAGCGACGACTGTCGCTGGCAGATTTTTATCTCGCTAATTAACACTGACTCTTTCTCCAGCTGTTCGCGGAGTCGCTTTTAAAACGACAACCCAATAAAATGGTGTTAATAATCATGCACGCGCTGAGCTACATGCTTGACAAAATGCTCCGAGACTGAGGCTGAAGCCGCATCTCTCAGGAAAAGAAAAGTCAGCATCCGAATCATTTGAGGAACCGCGGGTAAGAAGACACGGAAATGAAGAAACCATTTCTGTTTCCGTGACTTGAAAGGCGTCCGCTAATATCCTCGAAATGATCTCAGGAATCAGAGTTTGAACCTTACATCGTTTAAAATAGCACTGGAAACAAGTGGAGTGTTTTGAGTTTGATTTATTTAAAAAAAAAAAATAAGATGAAAAGCCTGAATGAGAGGCTAAATGACACATACATCTAGAATAACATGCTCCTCTTCAGATGCAGCGCTCTCTCCCAGCGGGTGCTGGAGAGCTCGCCCCCGATGGGGCCAGCTTCGCGCCATTTTTCCTTTTTTTCTTTTTTCTTCTTCTTTGCTTGCCACTGATAAGATTTCATCTTGTTATTTTACGGTGTGTGTGGGAGCAGCTCTTTTTAAGACTGACATACTGTAGATTCTCTCCCACACTCCTCATCTCGCTCTCTTTTCTTTCTCTTTTTTGTTTCTCTATTCTTTCAGCTCCACACTTGGCATTCCTTGGCTCTCATTCGCACTACGCCACACTGGCTGGCACTCGACCATACATCAGTGAATATCCTGGTTTTATGTTCTCCCCCTTACTCGGCTGTGTGCCCCCTACAGTATATACCTCTCCCTCAGTTGTTTCCTCCTTTACAGCTCAGATTCGCAGGGTGGTGGTGGTTATTTAAGTAAAACAATGGGACCGTGTAGGCCAGCTGATTCTCCAGTTGATTATTTCTCGCCTACATGGATTTTTGTCTCGCTGGACTCATGTCCCACCACCCTTGAGCTGTAAACCCCCTAACCACAGCTGATTCCTCTCTGGCTGAGCTCTCTATTCGCTGCTTTCACCCCACGTTTCTCTATATTAGTGAACAATTAGTGCTTTGGGGTCCCATTAGACACAAACAGGCCTATTCATGAACAAATTCACAGAGCAGAGACACCAAAAATGTCCCAAATCACAGTGTCCCTTTTCATTATTTAGCATTCCAGTCCAGACTTTTCCGTTGTATATTTGTTCAGACGGTATGTTGTTCTACTTGCTCCTCCTCTCCATGCTTCATTATCCTCTCCCTTACTTTCTCTGGGTTTTTTGGGGGGCCGCATCACCTCATGTGTTTTATGTATCGCTCCTCCAGCTCCTCCCCCATCTGGCCCACCCTCTACACTCACACCAGGAGGCAGCTCCACCCTGTCCAAGAAGAGACCTCCGCCCCCACCTCCTGGACACAAACGCACCCTGTCTGACCCACCCAGCCCGCTCTCTCACAGTCCACACAGTAAAGGGGGCTTGACTGGGGGTGAGACTCAAGCACACGTCAGAACTGGTGTCACTCAGGCTCGGCTCCGACCTGAAGCTCCGATACTATCATCGTCCAAAATTGTATTTTTTAAAAGTTCTGCACTGAAATTTAAGATTAAAAAAATTAAAACGGGTGCAGAAAAAGCTTGTAAGAGGACCTTGAGCTAAGAGTATTTTATCAAATGTTCCCAAGATTACGAGTGAATTTTCAAATGTTTAAAGATTTCTTGAGGGTTTTTAATTTAGAGTGGTGCAGACCAGTGCAGGCCTTTTTATTTCTCTTTGTGCAGTTCAATGGAAGTCTGACTCATTAGGTGGATATGTGTAGGGCTCCCACTAACATTTATTTTAATTATAGACTCATCCGGTATTTTTTTATTAATCATTTGGTCTAAAGAAAGTCACATATTTGTCCAATGTGACATTTCTTTTGATATTCAGTTTACCATAAAATAAAAACAGCAAATCATCACACTTGAAAAGCTGGAACTTTAGATTTTGTCGTTTCTTCAAATTACTTTAAGTTTAATTGTTTATCAAAATAGTTGCCGATTACTTTTCTGTCAATCAACTCACATATGCAACGCAGCGTTTTTTTTTGTTTTCACTGTTAACAAAAAAATGTATTCTATATTTGAAACTTTCGCTTCACGTGCTATTTATTTATTTATTTGTTGTTTCCATTAATGCCAACGAAATACAACATAAAACGCAATAAAATCTAAAAAATAATAACGATCAATAATGAATAAATAACACAGTTCAGGCTTTTACTGTGAAGCTGTGAAACATATTAAACCCTCAGCTCGTCATATGGATGGATGGTTGGTCATGTGAGGGTTAAAAATAATGTGCGTTGACATTATTGCACTGTTTTCAATACATTTGAGTTTTACTACCTTGAATGGTGGACAGCTAACTGAAAAATGTTATACTTTGCTACTTTTGAGAGACAATTTGAATCATTAAACATCCACAAGTCACCAGTTCACCAATTAAAATACTTAAATAAACTAAATAATAATAATAATAACTAAAATAACTGCACAAAGAGACGTGAGTCTGATGAAAGCATCATTTTGTTTGACTCTGGTTGAGCTGCACTGAAAGTAAAAGTTATCTTGTAACCACCACTTGGACACAAAAGAAGACAATCACACCTCAGTCATCTTACCTGCAATCTTGTGTTCTTTATGTGTATTTTTACTGTTATCATTTGTCCTCTGTGGTGTTTTGTGCATTGTCAGTCGCACAGTAACACCCAATCACTAATTATAATGATGACGCTTTATTGCACAACCTCTAATTAAAGGGCTCGTAGAAAGCTCAGCCAGATGAAGCCTCCCTTATTATTATTATTTTAACCATCACAGCGTGTTACGTTATTTCCACATTTATATTAAATTAATCTCTTGGTGAGTGCTCTGTGATGGTGTTGAATGATCTGTGTCTTCATCAATGTCAATGTTTTAGGAAGCGACTCCACCCCTCCCCCTGTCAGCAAGATGTCTCCTGTTTCTAACAAGTTTGAAGGAATTCCTCAGCAGCAAAGGTACAAAAAAAAAAAAAGAAAATCACGGTCAAATATTAAGCTTAATCGGCTTGAAATGTATGAATATATTCCATCTGATACAAGCGTCTTCTTAGATTCTGTTTTTCATTTTAACTGCATTTGAAAATATTTTCCCAGCACTACTTCAAGCAACACAAAGTCTACACTTGGTCCAAGGGTTCTTCCCAAACTACCTCAGAAAGGTAAAGTCTCTGCCCGGTTTTCCTTTTGATGCTAGCTGTTGAGTCGAAGACCTTTTATAAAGTAACCATATGCTGCTCTCTCCAGTGGCATTGCGGAAGATTGACACCATACACCACCCGTCTATGGATAAGCCCAGCCTCCCTCCAGAGATCTTCCAGAAGTCCCCGCCAGCGATTGACACCCCGCATAAGGCTCCTCTGGCGGACAGGCCTCAGCCGGGAGACCTTCCCCCCAAACCGCAGCCGTCTGAACTTCCTCCTAAACCCGGAGAACTTCCCCCGAAGCCGCAGCTCTCAGACCTCCCTCCTAAACCTCAGCTGGGCGACCTCCCGCCCAAACCCCAGCTCAAAGACCTGCCTCCCAAGCCTCATCTCGCCGACATCCCCCCCAAACCTGGACCAGCCGAGTCCTCTCCCAGGCCGCCTCCCGGTGAGGCGCTGCAAAGGCCTCAAACGCAACCACCGCCTCCACCTCAGCCTCAGCCTCAAGCTCAGCCTCAGCCTCAGCCTCAGCCTCAAGACTCACCGTCACCTAATCAGCAAGCCAATATAGGGACCCCCACCCAACAAGCTGCTGAAGACACCAATGGGACCCCAGCGGGGACTGCGGAGACACCAGTGCCCCTCCCGAGGAAGATCAACACGGTATGAGCGTGCTTACCTATTAGTTCTCATTTTTAGGTAAATAAACTTGCTTTTCAGAGGGATTTTGTGTTTGATAGATCTTAGATAACTGACCAATTAATCAATCTGTCTCCTTTAAATGTAATACATGTGATGCATTATGCCATTTAAGGCAAGTTTGTTTTAATCTTCTTAAGGATTCTTCTTGGATATTATTTTTGAGGGCTCTTCTCCTACTGCTGGCAGTGTAGTATCAGTTATTTCTACAGCTCTGTGGTGCATATTCAGTTGTTTTTAGATTATATTTCCCCATTTTTTCTCTCAAAATACACTAGAAACAGTTACCCGATTAAATAAACGTATCTACAGTGGTCCAACATGATGCAATATTCCCACATATGCATGAATATGACAGTAAATAAAATGGTGAACTGCCCCTCCATTTTGATTCTCCAAGAGTATCATTTCTGAACCCAGTGGTCACATAGAGAACACACTTGAGCTTTCATGTGATTTTGATGCATTTTTGTTGCTTTTCCTGCCAGGACTCTTTCTTAAAATAAGTATTCCCGAACACCTTTGTTTACTAAGCTCAATGTTTTTCTTATTTAAATGTCCAGGGGAAGAGCAAAACCCGTCGGGTGAAGACGATCTACGACTGCCAGGCTGACAATGATGACGAACTGACTTTTGTTGAAGGAGAGGTGATTATAGTTACAGGAGAAGAGGACCAGGAGTGGTGGGTGAGTCCAGCTTCAGTACTACTCTCGTTCTTTATTTAACCACCTGAAAGGGGAAAAGAGAAACACTGAACGCCACTCTACTTTTCTTTTTTTTCTCACATGTTCTATTTCCACTTCCAGATCGGGCACATTGAAGGAGAACCGGACAGAAAAGGGGTGTTCCCCATGTCTTTTGTGCACATCCTGAGTGACTGACAGTCAGAGAGACTTGCACTACGCCTCTCCCTAAATTGGGAGGTCCTGTAAATAGCTATCATAACACCTCTTGTCACACGACAAGTGTCCTAAAAGAAGAAGAAAAAAAAAAAAAAAAAAACGAAGAAGAAACCCGAGAAGGCTCATCTAGCCATGGATGCCTCATCCATGCTGTACAAAGAATGTGTGTATTCTTCCTTTACCAGTATTATCTTAACCCTATAGCACGGCTGTGACGAAGCCACTCTCAAAACCCTAGCACTTACCTAAAGTCTATGTTTATGCTGTTACTGTGTATATATGTATGTAAATATATATATTTGTGTGTGAGTGTATATACATGTTTTATTGTACAAAACATGTACCATTGCTCTCTCTCTACCGGTCCGATTAAGCGTCAGACTTTGAATTTTATCTGTATTGATTTTACTGGCCCTCAAGTAATTATCAGCTTATATTTCTGGAAGGACAAATAATTGGAATGTGAAATAGGTCATGTCACTATTTGTCTCTTGCATCCCTGTTTAACCACCATAGTTGACCGAAGAGGATGGAGTCTCCCACTGATCTCCCCCTCCCCACCCCACCCCGAGATGAAAACATTAAATGTACTCCTTGTTCTTGCTTGCTTTGTGTGTACACGTATTATGGTTGTTTTACAGTATAGAAACCTGCTGCTACCGTGTGGTGGAATATCAAAGCCTGTGGTTCACTGTAGGTCACTAATTTACTCCTTGTTACACGGTTCACTGTATGTACGCAGCTCTGTTTGTGAACTCGACGCCATCGCCACAGTCCTTTGACCTTTTCTGTGCATGGTGTAACAATGACTGGAATTGAGTGGAGTGCTGCGTTCAACGACGCTCACCTCAGGGTTTGAAGAGCCACTATGAAGCAGGACGACGTAAAATATGAAGTATCCTGTTAAAGCCACTATTAATGACAAGTACAGGAAACTCAAGGACGTCTTAGCAATAACTTGATTTTCCGACAGGCTAGAAATTTCACGTTAACCTTTGTTCACAATTCAGTGTCTTGTAAAAAAAAAAGAAAAAAAAAACCTTATGAGCTTGAAATTTTGTTTTAAGTTTGAGTCATGTAATATCATTCCATGTTACTGGATCCTGTACATTTCCAGGTTTGCCTGTGAACCAGAGATGTCTTTTAGAACGGTGGACTTTGTAAAAGGCTTGAGAGCCGATGTATTTTCACCCAGTCCTCACTGACTTGCAGTCCCCCTCCCCCATGTTAAGGAACAAACCCATTGTATCATTAAAAGTGCTGTACAAAACTCAGCCTGCTCTCCTGCTTCATCCCTTTGACGTGTCAAGCTCTAGTATTAAAAGGTGCATTATAAAAGGCATGGTAGCCATTTAGGGAAATGTTAGAATTTGCATTCTGGAGGAGAAGAATACCACTCGTGGCAACAGAGGCCAAGCAGTGGTGGATATGACTCATACCATTTTTAGGTGTATGCTGCAATTTCCATCCTTGAGCTAAACTAACAGTTGCTTTAAGTGGCTTCACATTTACCCAACAGGCATGATCTTTTATTTCCCTAAATGTATGACTACTCCTTTAAGAGGGACAAGCCATGTGGAAAGCTTGCTCCCTTTTTCAATAACTTTTACACACCTTGCAGTGGTTTAAACCAACTTTTGTTGCTACATAAAGTACAGTTCAAGAACACACAAGACAAAGAAAGTTCTTCAAATAATGTTTTATTTTGTTTAACAAAATACAGCCAAAGTTTACCATCCAGTTCTACAGAGTATTTGGGATTTAACACAGGAAGAATCACTTAAACATAAATACTTTGGGTCACAACACAAAAAAAATAAAACAGTTCAAAGCAGACATACCAGGATTTACTGGTAAAAAAAACTAAACTATTTACACACTTGAGCTTTGTGGGGAGGTTTTGACCCCTGGTCCTTCTGCACCGACTTGATGACGCCGACAGCGACCGTCTGCTTCAGGTCTCTGGCTGCAAAGCGACCTGAGAAGCACAACAAAAGTTAACTCAAACACACTGCAGAAGTCAGAGACTTCTTGTACTTTAAGATATGAGACTCAAGTGATGATGTACCTAAGGGAGGGTAGGTGAAGAAGCTCTCCACACACATGGGCTTGATGGGAACCAGTCTGACTGTCGCAGCGTCTCCAGACATCAGCGCCTGAGGATTGGCCTCCAGTTTCTTGCCGGTGCGCCGGTCGAGCTTCTCCTTCAGCTCAGCAAAGCGACAGGTCACATGGGCGGTGTGGCAGTCCAGGACCGGGGAGTAGCCGGCTTTCACCTTCCCTGGATGGTTCAGGATTATCACCTGAAGACGACGCAGCATCAGCACAGCGGGACCGCTGCGAATGTTAAGTTACAGGTTCTCTCAACACCTGAACCAACCTGAGCTTCAAAGCTGCTGACGTCTGATGGCGGGTCCTGCTGGGCGTTGCCGGCTACGTCGCCCCGCCGCAGGTTCTTGACTGCCACGTTCTTAATGTTGAAGCCAACATTGTGTCCTGGCAGAGCCGCCTCCAGCCCCTGGTGGTGCATCTCAATGGACTTCACCTCAGCAGTGACCTTGGCAGGGGAGAACATCAGGGTCATGCCGGCTTTGAGGATGCCAGTTTCAATCTTACCCACTGGCACGGTCCCAACACCTGAAAGGGAAGGGGAAAACATTTCAAAGTCAACTCAAGTCATTAAAATGCCTTTTAAATTTCATTCCATCAGTGGACAAAAGTTGCTTTTCTTAATGAGCAAAGTTAAACTCTCACCTCCAATTTTGTAGACATCCTGCAGAGGTAATCTTAGGGGCTTGTTGGTGGTGCGCATTGGTGGCTGAATGGAGTCCAGGACTTCTAGGAGAGTTCTCCCACTTGCGTTTCCTTCCCTACGTCTGGATTTCCATCCTTGGAACCAGGGCATCTGTAGAGAAAGGCGTCATTTTGGGTCAAAAGGTTTGCGTGTACTCAGATATTTTACCTTAAACACCCCCATCTTTACCCTCTGGGTGGCAGTGATCATGTTCTCCCCAGTCCAGCCCGATATGGGGACAAAGGGCACAGTCGCGGTGGCGTAGCCGATCTTCTTGAGGAAGCCGCCAACACCTCGGACCACCTCGTCGAAGCGCTTCTGGCTGTAAGGCGGCTCAGTCAGATCCATCTTGTTCACACAGACGATGATCTGCTTGACCCCCAGAGTGTAGGCCAGCAAGGCGTGCTCTCTGGTCTGACCGCTCCGCGACACGCCGGCCTCAAACTCCCCTTTGGCTGCAGAGACCACCAGGAGGGCAACGTCAGCCTGAAAGGACAGCGATGCAGGTGTAAGGTCGAACAAGGAGACAGGAAGTGCTGAACTTCTATGCTGCTCACCTGCGACGTCCCGGTTATCATGTTCTTAATGAAGTCGCGGTGGCCAGGAGCATCAATTATAGTCATGGAGTATTTTTGGGTGTTAAATTTCAGCAGAGATATATCAATGGTGATTCCTCGCTCACGCTCAACTTTCAGTTTGTCCAACACCCAGGCAAATTTGAAGGAACTCTTCCCCATCTGTAAGAGAACATAAAACTAGTCTTTAGACAGGTGAACATTTTTACAGCAGTGGGTTCCCCCCTCCTTCCCCTCCCTCTTGCTCACCTGCGCTGAAGCTTTCTCAAACTTCTCCAGTTTTCTCTGGTCGATGCCACCACATTTGTAGATGAGGTGGCCGGTGGTGGTCGACTTGCCGCTGTCGACGTGACCGATAACCACCACGTTAACGTGAGTCTTCTCCGTGGCCATAGCTGGATCCGGGTTTCACCAACCAAACAAAGTAACCTCAGGCTTCACTCTCCCAAAGTCTTCTGCTCGATGAACGTGGTTAGGCACCATGATGCGGCTTTATATGCACCACCTGGTCACGCAGGACACGTGATTGAAGGCAGGTGTGCTGCTTAATTAGGCTTAATTAGGCTTAATTAGTGGCTGATGCCTGTTTGGTAAAAGCTGAATATTAAAATAGCTTAAACACTCCAGTAATTAGATGCTCGCAGGTGTTGTGTTTTGTGAATGTGCAGCAACAGTCGGTTACTGTCAGTTGGATCACTAATGATCTGAAATGACAAACAGGTGTGTCATTCGGAGATGCCGGTCTTTGAAGTAAGCTCTCCTTATATGGCAAAGAAATCCTGACTGGCCACAAAGCATGAGGGGAAAACAGCTGACAGGCAATTACAATAAATATTAAAGCTGTAGCAGTGCCTATAAAATAGGAAAACAAGGATCTAGATATAGGTAAGTCACCCATTGTGCGAAACAGTCAAAAACCTACAGTTTAGGGGAGGATGCACTCTAATAAATGTCTCACTTCATCATCTTAACAACATGTAAAAAAAAAAAAAGGTCAAGTCCTTTTTTGAGTGAACGATTGTGGGTGAGTTCAAAGTGAGATGGCAATTAAATGTACCAATGTTCACTCGCTGTAAACTGTTGTATTTCTTTATTTGCTCAGGGCTTTTTTTTCTAAAATTAAATATCTATTTCACATTCTAGGCTTTTTAAAACTTTAAGCTCCACTCACACTTTTCATTACATTGGATTTAACCCAGAGAAAACAATACGGATAACTTGCGTGAGCCTCCTCTCTGCCTTGTCTTTCATACTATATTATATTATGTCAAAAGTATGTTTGAAGAGCTTTTTTGGAAATCTACATTGTTATCCTGGTGTATACATTCATCAGAGTTGGAAGAGGTATTGAGATATCTAACTTGAGTAAAAGTAGCAATACCACAGGGTAAAAATACTCAGTTACAAGAAAAGGTCCTGCATTCACACTCTTAGTACAAAAGACATCAAAATATAAGTTAAAAAAAGTACTCCTTTTGCAGAATGGCCCTTTTCAGAAACATATATATTACTGCTGGATTATAATTATAATTATTATTAATAATAATACATTTTATTTGTATAGCGCTTTACAAGGTACTCAAGGCACTTTACAAGGTAAAAACAAACAATAGAAGCAACAACAATAAATTGATGAATTAATATTGCAGCTATTTTTTTTAATAACTTTATATACAGCTGGGTTTCTTAAACTATGGGGCTGATAATGTATCATAATATAATAGTTGATTTATATTATGTATTAATATTCTGAATATGCAAAGTAATTTAAATTATAAAATAAATCTAGTGGAGTAAAGAAGTTAAAAAAAAAAAAAAAAAAAAAAAAAAAAAGTCTTCTTTTTATAAAGTAGCATGCTATTTAAATACTCCGGTAAAGTACAAGTACCTCTAATGTGAATTTCTGAACAACCTTTTCTCAAAGTAAATGGATCCAGTGGTTTGAAGTGACCTCTGGGGTCAAAGTGGAGGGTCAGGTGGCACATTAGCGCCCCCTACGGCCTCTTTAGTGTTCATATCAGCGTTTTGCTCAAGGGCACTCCGGCAGAGAGAACAAACGTCGAACACACAACCTGTTAAACACAACCGGCTTCACGCGGGTAGAAGTCCTCATTAAAGCCGCAGCGAGAGATGTTTTAACGGTAGAGCTCAGTTTGTAATCTGATGGAAGATCACGTTAAAATACATCACCGGGTCTCTTATGAGCGGGCGGGGTCTGTCTAGCAGTTGCGGAATCAGGGTTCGTAGTTCCCGCCTCCGCGCTGGGCGGTGGGCCAAAACGAGCCCCCCCCCTCTCGTTCGACGGCCACAGTGACGTTCGATAACTAACCCGGAAACGGCGACAGCAAAGCGCTTTTCTTCTTCTCCTCCTCTCAGTCCGCGCCGCTGGCTCTCTAGCGTGGTGTCCAGACGTCGACTCCAGGGTTTTCCTCTCACGCACATCAAGGTAACAAACCGAGACAAATACAGCTTTATGTCTCCTTTTTTTCCCCCCTCTGTCCTCTCCCCTAGCCACCGGTTGCCATTCAGCCCGGCTTCTTTTGAGTGTTACATTTGTTCCTCTGGAGGCGAAATTAGTTATGAATCATAAAACGTGTCCGAGGAAAAGCAGACCCACGCAATTTGAAAGTTACAGTAAAATACAAATAGAGCAGTGGAGAATACGTGGTTTTGTGTTTTTTTTTTTTTTAAGTTACATCCTCGGTGCTCCGTTAACTTCCTCTTTCCAGAACAACGGTCTCAAGGTAAAAGCTATATTTCCTGTTGCTTGACCCGTTAATTCTGAGCTTTCTCAGGTGTGTTTGTCCTCGACCACAGGTGATGTGTTCGGTTATACACGAGCCGTGTGGATCGGATTAAGGCTGCTCGCTTCCCGGCACAATGATGCACCATTAAAGGAAATGCACGCACACTGACAGCTGGTTAGAGCTGGTTTATCTTTAATGATTTTCATTCTCATCATTGCGTTATTATTTATAATAATAATAATAATAATAATAATAATAATAATAATAATAAATGTCACAGGTTTCCAAACTGTGTTACTGGTTGTAGCAGTACAATTACCCCTGAAATCCTGACTTCAAACTCTTAAAATCCAATAAAAGTACACAAGTACTGTCAGTTCATCTACTTAAGTAATTTAATATACCTGCAAGTGTCTTTTTTTAACACTTTAATATACTGTTGGGTAGTTTAATTTACTATATAGCAATATATCAGGTTTTATGCACTCTTTTTAGAAGTGTCAAATAGATGCAGTGTCACATTATTGCAATATATTCCCTCTTAAATGCAGTATAAAGTTGCATAAAATGGAAAATATTCAAGAACTCATACTTGAAACACTTAATCTGGGATCCGGGACCTCCCCAGAGTCCACTGCTCAACCCCGTCACTGTCATTTCATTTGAAAGTAGCAAAGTTTTCTCTTTGCATCAGTTGTCCGCACAAACCCACCCGGGCATGGAAGTGTGTGTGTGTGTGTGTTGTTTTCTTTCCGCCCAGTGTCTGCAAAGATTCTGAAAGTGGAAGTGAAACGTCCCAGAAAGCCGAATTTGACGGCAAGTGCATCTCTGTTGTGGTTATGATGCAACGTCTATGTTACATTTGTCTCAAAAGTCTCACGGTCCCCGCTTGGTTGTTCTACCCTACGGCTACTTGGACATGAGGTTAGACACTTCAGAGACGTATAGTGGGACCTTTAACTCTCAATGACACCGAATAATTAGTTTTTAGGGGAGAAAACACTGCTGGTGATTTTCTATTAACTGTATGCTCCACTTTTATACGTCAGGAAACCTTGATTTACTGCAAGCCAGCGTGAAAAGGTCTCAGTCTGTACGGGCGAACCCAGGATCGCTGTGAGATAACGTGCCTCCAGGTTCTTTGAGTTGTCCTCTTTTGCAATACGTCTTCCTTATATCTGCCTCTGTGCATTTTTGAAAAAAAAAGGAAGTATCACCTTTCCTCTGTGTTCTTCAACAGACGTTGAGTAGGTGTAGACTTGTACACGTGTTCTGGAAAGGTCATGGCAAATACCTGACTAGTGCCACGGTGGTAGGACTGTGAGACGTGGTGCGACTTGTCTCGTGCTCTCTCTGCAGCAGTGTGAGGAGATGGGAGGATAAAAGATGTCTGCAGCTAGTTCTTCCATGCTTTGCATGTAAAAGTTGCAGCAGCAGTGACAAGGATTGCAAAAGTGAGGGGGAGAGATGACTTGCGACAAGAAAGTGAGAGCTGGTGTTGAAGTGTTTCGTGGGTTCAGGAAGTAACCAGTGAGGTTTTTTTTTTTTTTTTTTACTCTCAAAAGGTTTGGTAGTGGAACAAGCATGCACTGAGAATCTGGCTCATTTGGCATAATGTAGTCCCTCATAAATCCCAGTCTATTGCAGGTAGAGGCACGAACCATTCTAAGAAATGACACCTGTATTGGTTACTGCAACATTAGAAGCCTTCCGGATTAGAAAAGGATTCCTTTTTAATCTTTTACATGTCACCATTTGGTTATAATCTGTCTGTAATCTTGTCATAAAGTTTTTGACTCCCAGTCTTTTTCCTTCGCGAGGGTATTGTTGACATTAGCTAAGGCTTTTGTCGATACTTTACACCAATGTTTGCATTATGGGTGCTTAAATAACAATGTGGGGCAGAGATGTGTTGAAATCTGATTTTAAAGTAGTCTAATTTTTCTCTCACAAGGCCCTTTGAGGAAGCCATACTGTAGATACTGTAGCTGGGGCGATAACACGAGGGCGGAGTCAGTGTAATGGTAGTTAATGTAAATAATTTATAATTTTTCCAGGAGTCCTCCCAATGATTGACCTTTAAGGGCAAAGCAGCTCTGACGATTGAATGTCACAGACTTGCAAACAGATCATGTTTATCACTATCAATGTAAACTGTCCGTGCATTAGCGTAAAACCAAATGGACTTTATCTCATTAGGAATATTGCTGACTTCATCGGAATGTCACAAAGTCGCCAAGGGGTCCAGACCCCTCTTTGACACCCCCCCCCCGCCCCCCCCCGGCCCTCCCTTGAACACACCCAGAGCACCGAGCTGCTGGCTCCAGGTTGGGTTACTGCAGTTATTCTCGGTATGAGGTTCACTGTCGACTCCTGCTGACAGTCGGACTGTTTATTGTATTTCCGGCAGCAGTCATGCTAAAACCTCTCGTCTAGCTGAGTCGCTGTTGTAACAGTTAATGCACCATCGTGTGGCTTTGCTGTGTTGTGGTGGCATTTCAGGCAGCAGACACGTCAACGAAGACTGAAGAGACTTTAATACTTTTCATATACCATCAGCTACATGACAACTTTTGTCTTTTTTTAAAATGGAAAATGACTCACCAGAGTGAGAGTGTATGATTGAACCAGTTAAGCTCCATTTCTTTTTTTTTTTTTTTTTTTTTTTTTTAATTCAGTGCCCATGTAGGCTGTAACATGAGCGCTTGTGCAATGCAGCACAATCGACAGCAGCTTCAGAAAACAACCGCAGACTTGAACCAACACCTCTCTTGACACATGCCCCCCGGGCAAAACTATTTTCATATTTAAGAAATCTGTCCTCGTCATATTGTTAGTGTTTAGGATATTGCGTCCACCGCCCACACACACACACACACACACACACACACACACACTCTCTCTGCAGGCAGCGTGTGAGGTCAGGTGCTGCGGCCTTAGCTTCATGCAGAATGGAGCTGTATTGATCCCTTTCTGTGGCGTTCTGCTGTTTGTTCAGTTCTTTGGATTAACTTCCTCTAAGTGTTTTGGCCTGTTCAGCATTCTGCTCTCACCAGCGTGACTTGAGCATCGTTTAGTTTCTGAAACTTTTAATGTTTGCCGTTTTTGAAATAATATGGGTTTAAATTGCATTTGACTTACAAATGCAGTACTTTTGTTTGGTGCTATTTGACAATGAATACACAAATCAGAGTTTTCATGTACTCATCTGCGCTATAGGAGTCATCTTGTTTGCCTCTTGACTGCACACGCTGCCTCTTCCATTGCCACTGCATGTCTGTTCTTGTTCATAAGCAAATCAGAGTTGAAACGATGAAATTGCTTGAGTCACTCGCAAGGAAAGGCTGAGTGTGTGCCCCCCACCCCCCACCCCCCCCCCCACCCCCACCCCGAAGAAGGCCTGCCCGCTTCTTCACCCGGCTTAATTATTAGAGAGCAGATATCACAGACGACGTCTCGATTTAATTTGCAAGTCGCCGTCGACCTTAAATGTCGTACCTGGTTTTGATGACCTCATGCATCGGTGTTTAGTGACCTTATGAAGTGGCCCTGCGGTTGAGTCCACTAACAGATTTATTTAACAGTTTGTTGGTGAACACACACGCACGCTGACATAAATGAATAAATAAGCAGAGAAAGATGGTTAGGCAGTGGAGGTCCTAGCTGCGGTGGCTTGTGTTTGCAGCTTTGGCGGTGGCGAGTAATATACTTTTGATGTGTGTGAGTCAGAGAGAGAGAGTGTGTGTGTGTGTGTGTGTGTGTGAGTGTGTGTGTGTGTGTGTGTGTGTGTGTGTGTGTGAGAGTGTGTGTGTGTGTGTGTGTGTGTGTGTGTGTGTGCCAGTTTCTCATCTGCAGCGCTGGCTGTGCTGGTAGACTCGAGCATTCCTCTCAACGTTTTCACTTCCGTCCTGTGATGTTGGCTTATCTGAAGCCCTAAGCATGCACATAATAAGAGAGGTTTTTTTTCCTTCTTCTTTTCCTCCTGCAGGCCTCCAACAGGATGCTTTCATTTGTTGCGGCTCACATGCAGCAGCAGCAGCATCTTCAGAGTAAATGTGGTACAAAAGCAAAGTGGACTTTGCATAGAAAATCTCAACATAATGCTATGAATAATCCACTGAAAAGGAAAACAAGCTGTCACTTTGTGTGCCCCCACCCCCACACCTTTCACAAACACACACACAAAAACCCCTCCAGGCTCAAATCAGAGAGACTCTAGTGTAGAGATCAGGGTCTGCTGGAGGTTTTCCTCTTTGACAGCAGTCGCGCGATTATTTGATTGTTCTGCTGCATTGCAATTAATTATTAAGCTCAAATCACAAAAAAAACATGGTGTTTTTTAATTTTTTTTATTATAGCATGTTAACCCATGCATGAGATCGTCATGTGGCCGCCTCCCTGTCAGTGGACACACAGAGCAGGGTGTTGCCACAGATGGCAGATCAGCATGCTAGAAATTCAGCTTTTGCATGAAACTGTTGCTCTGCTGCCCCCGCACCAAACCGCCATCCTCACGTGGTGTTATAACCAAAAAAAAAACATGTCCTACTTTTTCACCATATGCAATCATTAAATCATGTCTAGATTTTGGAATGGATGTATGAAAGTATATTAGGTCATAAAGTCATATAGGCCTACTTTATGTAGTTCCATATATTATGATATGTATCAAAGTCAGAGCTGTAGAAACCTGGACCAAAGGAGGAGAACTTACCCACTAATACCCACAAACATGCATTTTTACATACATTACATTTTTATTTTTCTGATTTTTTTTTTTCAAATTTAAAATGTTATAACATCCCTTCACGAAATTGGATTCTGGAAGATATTTGCCCCGTAGTTGCCCGGCGTGGTGTGAACCTTTTGTGAACCCGTCTGAGATGCAGGAGCCCTCAACCAGTCATTCGATGTGACATTTCAGTTGGAGGATCTCCGCGTAACCGATCTGTGGAGGTTCCTCTTCGCGGCGAGGCTGCGCTGTGCTCCGTGGGCTTCAGTAGCTCAGTCGATAGATATCCATCCTCGGCTCTCGCTCAGTTGTCATGGCAACTTGAGTTCCAATGGAACTTTCATTCGGTGGCGTTGAAACACCGCAAGGACTGATTTCTATCCCTGTGTCGCTTTAAAAAAAAAAAAAGTACGTCTACTATTAGTAGACACTCAGTCTTCTACTGTGCAGCTTATATTAAGATACATGACTGTATGGTTAACTGAGAAAAAGAAAATCACGTTATGTACTAGCTCAGCTTTTTTAATATCGCAGTTGCACTGAAATGAAAAGAGTACTCTTACGTTCTGACACAACCGGTCTTCAGTGAATCCTTGGCTGTTGACCGTGTGGTCGTTTTGGAGGGTGTAGTAGTCTGTGGTGCTGTTGACCTGGTGTTTCTGTTATTTTGACCACCCCGTTTACACCAATGAGGTTCGACTAAGTAAACCGGTGATTGAGTGAGTGTTTTCTGTGACAAATGGACGTGCACCACATGCAGTATGGATGCTATTGATTCCACAGCGGCCTGCTTTATAGTCGGATTCGGGACTCGTCTGCGGCGCACACACGGTGCACAGCAGGGCCACACATGTTGGCCCACAGTTATTGACCCCTTCATGTGGTGGAGTTAATTAAAACCAAACAAATGTTCTTGGTATGTTGACTTATTGCTGCTACAAACCGAATATGCGGGAGCACAGATTTAAATGTGTCTTTGTCACACTGCGCTGCTCTGCTCCTTCTTTATTAGCAGCGTTGTTGAGGTGTTGCAGCCTCATGAAACGGTTCTCGTACACAAAACATTCAAATCCAGTTTCTGGTACGTAGCTTCTGCACACGTCTCTGGGAATGACGAATCAAAACGGAGAAACAAGCCTTTTGAAACAGCAGGGAGCGTTTGGTTCAGAGGAAACGACTCTGAGCAGTGTTTGTTTTATTGCCTCTGATCATGTGGGAATAAAGCGATATCTCACCAGTTGTGTTGGTAAACAAGAGCATGCCGTGTGGAGTTTACTGAAGTTTTGTTGTATGATTTTTTTTTTTTAAGGGTATTGAAATTCAGATTCACTGCCTTTTTACTCGTCTCCTCCCACGACACGGTCCTTATTTTAATGACATGTTTCAAGTTTTTGTGAAGACAAAGAACTCATGTGACGAGTGAATGCCTCGTTGCTTGAAGGGATATATATATATATATATATATATATATATATATATTTATTTATTTATTTATTTATATATTTATATATATATATATATTTATTTATTTATATATATATATATATATATATATACACACACACACACACACACACATATATATATATATATATATATACATATATATACACACACACAGGGCCACTTCAGTATGATCTCTTTTCCCACAGCAGCACTGAGGTGGTTGACTGTTCCTCTAAAGAGAGAAGCCACAAACCTGAAGTAGTGCTGTTTGTCATTTGCCACAGCCTTGTTAATAATTAAATAAAACATTAAATCCGAGCTTCTGGAAAGGAATTACTCGCAGCGTTTTCCTCACTTTTGATAGCGATGTGGCGCTAAAGAATCAGCACGTTGGCACGCGGACGATGTTGAGCTCAAAATGCAGTCTGAGAGCCGCTGAGCTGTAATGTCTCCTTTGCATATGCGAAAGCACCTTGTTAGGTATTCTTATTTTCTCTTCCTCAAATTTGTTGACGTATCTAGACTATGTTTAGACCACTTTCTTTTTTTTTTTTCTTTTTTTGGGTTTCTTTTTCTTTAACAGCTAAAGTAAACATAGAAGGGGTTCTTAAAATATACAGTTTTAGAGTAGGTGCCAAAACTCTGGTATTAAATGAGGGCTAATGCTGATTTATAATCATTCAATGAATGTCCAACCTTCAATACACTTGTTGTTTTAATGCTCATGACTCCGTCGTTCTAATACTGTTGCCCGTGTTAATTTCATGGAGAAACATACCACGTCCTTAGTTTCCTCTTGAAATACTAATGCACGGTAACCCCTATAACCTCATGTGCTTACTCAAGGGAGCATTTGGCCTTATGTTGTGGCCCCCAGCTGCAGGCATGATGCATAGCTGACTCCCATGATGCCTTGCCACAGATGTCACCCAGAATGTCCCCTGTGACATGTCAGCTGTAATGGATTAGGAGCAAGTCGTGGTCAGAGCGAGTGATAAGGTCCAGACGGATGTCTCGGCTTGTTCTTAGAACGTAGTCTACTTCTCGTTTTTCACCTCTTGAGTTAGCCCCCTTTTTTATTTATTTTCTAATACAGTGTCGTGTTTGCCCCCCTCCCCCACCCCCACCCACCCACCCACCGTCTCTCCCTCCGCTCTCAGCGTTTGAAGTCTGATCACAATCATGCATGACCAACACCGCTCCTATTGCCATGCATTTGTACGCAGCCTGGGGAAAGGAGCAGTGCCTTGGTCCTCACGGTCTCACGGTCCACTGAGCGTGTTCTCTCTCTCAATCGGGGGCACGTGAACGACTTGAGACAAAACTGAGCCGACTCTCGCTTCGGCCAGAAAAACTAGATGTGTTTTAGATAAAATTGTTTCTGATGAACTTTTTAAAAAAATCTCAAGCTTTCCATGAATGAGAAGACCTAAAACGTGAGCTGGATTTGAGTCATTGTGCTATAGGGCTCTTACAGGAAGAAAAACTTGAAATGAATCAGAGGAAGTGTTGCACAATAGGAAGTGGTGTGTTTTTCTTTCTTTTTTTTTTTTTTTGTTCCCCCTAATTGTTCCATGTTTTATTTAAAAACTCTGCAAATAGCCCATGTTTCACAAGGAAGGTAGGAATACAGAAAAACCCTGTTATTGCATAATTAACATGATTATCCTCAGTTCCCCTTTTTGTGTGATTTTTGAAGTGCGTTACCTGCTGGTTTAAAAAGCGAACCTACATTAAGATGGTATGAATGTTATCACATGCAGTGTTTTGTCAGAGGTGTGACCAGTATCTGTGACGAGAGCACCGGTTGGGTTCAAGCATAATTTGTTCCACTGATGATGCACAAAAGGAAGTGGTCTTTCAGGTACTTTAGACAAACGAGAGGAAATGTACGTTTTCAGTGGATTTGTGTGTTTTTAAGAATGGAGCACTTCTATCTGCAGAGCCTCCCGTCTTGCGTAACGATGCCACGGTTTGAAGTAATGTTTGCAAAAGACGTCCGAGAGAGTGTCACCCATGTTTTGTTCCTGTTGACTCGTGTTTCAGAGGCTGACCTCTGGTGGAGGACTGTGACCTGGGGCCACCTGCCAGGCTGGGCTTCCCTGCTCCTGACCGACCGTCTCACAGCTCCACTGCGGGTAAGTCATCGCACCAAGCCGCACTCTCAAGATTGGAGCTTGTTTTCAAAGGATTGTTTTATTAAGGAGTCTTGTTTATGTCACTAAATGGGGGAAAAATGTCCAAAATCCAAAGATATCTGATTTTACAGTAACAAAAATGTGAACCTTCCAAATCCATAAGCTGCATTATATTCACAGCTAGACTATTATTATTATTATTATTATTATTATTATTATTATAGGCTTTCATTCTCCACTCCAGATTACCATCTACATATTTTGTGTGTATTTATATATATTCAAGGACATCCTAATTTAAATTACGGCAATGTTAGAAAGAGGTTGTTGAGAATAACGAGGCAGAATACTGTACGTTACGTTACGGGTGCGTTTCTCCCATTGTTTCAAACTAATTTGGGTCATAGTGCGCGCTGGAGGACTTTGACTCAACTGCCATTTATAGAAGAGAAATGCCTCTATTCATTCGATAACCTCGCTTTCCTTCCACTGGTGGTGTTTTCCATGCAAGTGTGGGCTCAGCATAGGTAGGACGAAAAAAAACCCATATATAACTGTTTTGTGGAAATATCTAAATACAGGCTGCATGAATTGCACTCTCATTTTGCCGCTGTACATTGTGCCCACAGCTCTGAAAATGCAGCTCCTTGCTTTTTCAAACTGACTAGAAAAATAGATACAGGTCGCATTTTTAACTAGGACACTGTCGGCTTTAGTTTGAATATTACATTGCTCTCTATGGACATTGTGCCCCAGCTGGTGTAGAGTCAAGCCTCACCAGAACTGCCCGTCCTGTGTCTCTTAAACTCCTGTAGTCCTGAAGAAAAAAATGAGGGGACCATTCACTTACAATTCATCTTAAAACCTGTAAAATCCCTTCGGGGTAGTTTCTCTTCAGGTTGTTGTGTTGAGGAAAAAGACGTAAATCGGCCATGTTGATAAAATCGCCACTTTTATTGTCAATCATCAGCTTTTATCTGATGTTTTAAACGTGGTCAAAGAACCGTGGGAGTAGCTTTGGTGCACCGATACAAAGTAGACCTGTCATTATGTAAGAACGCCTGTGGTATACCTATTATAGTCTTAATGTGCTGTACTGTGGGTGTATGTGTAATGCTTGCTCAGGAAATGAATTGCATTGTGGGCCATAAAAAGGAGTTGAGTAATGTAGGTGCTCCCAGCTTCCTGTCCCCCCCCCTCCCTCAAGGCCAGAGTGTTTATGTAACTACAGGGCACAGGGGTCACCGCTCAGCTCTGACACGAGACTCAGATGTTTTTTGTTTTGATTTAATAGTTGGTTACCTTGTGGCGTTCGACGTTTATTGGTTTTACTCTCGTTTCCGACTCGTATATTTTAGCAATGTGTAGTTTTACTGCACATTTTTTATTTATGTTTCCTGCTCACATTAAAGGGATTGTCTTTATTCACTTCCCATCATTTCCCCGCCGCCCCTTCTTGCACGTCTAGCCATCCCTGTTGTATTTTCCTCCTTGTCTCCTTGGAGATTGTTACCATGACACACACGGCTATCATTCGAGTGGCTGAGCTCTGGTGCTGGAATGCTGTCCCGTTTTGACAGCTAAGCCTCAGGTGGTTTGTATATAGGATCACTAAGTCAGTGGTGTGTGTGTGTGTGTGTGTGTGTGTGTGTGTGTGTGTGTGTGTGTGTGTGTGTGTTAATGCAAAGCTGCCGTGTTGCCCTAGTAAGATTCAAATCTATTCACAAAAATAGCCCGAATGACATGCTGTTTTCGTTAGCACGCAGTACACATCCCTGTGGCAGTACAGTGGAGCAGTAGATGTGCTGCCTTTACAAGTGGAGAAAAGAATTAATGCAGCAGGCCGAGTTTTGTGTATACATATACATACATACATACATACATACATACATACATACATACATACATACATACAGATACAGGATGGATTAGGCTCGCTAAGCCAGGGGGAGGTGTGGTACAGTAGCCTGAGGTGAAGCTTTTCTTGTCTCGCTTGTTGCTATGATCATAACTGGGTCAATACTGCCCCCAGCTGGTGAAGCGTAGTACTGTTATACCTGTGCAGATGATGGCGTGTGCACAGAGAACATTGATGTTTTTTTTTTGGTTGATTTATAGCTCTAGAATTAGGGTGCCCCAACTCTCTCCCTTGTCTTTTTATTTTCTGTTACCATATCTAAAAGTCTGCCATTAAATACACCACAAGAAGTACGATGTTTGGTCTATTCGCTCAATTTACCTCTTTAGAAGGCCCGATAAAATGTTGTGGAAATATCAGTAGCTCCAGTCATGACTCAGCACATGGAAGATGATCCGGCCCCTCTCGACCTCACCCGCTGAGCAGGTAATTTGAGATGGTCTGTCTGAGTGGGTGTAATATGTAGAGTGGCTTGTTTTATCAGCTAAAAGCTCCCAGCTTCTCCTCGGTTATCTATTATTTACGCCCCTGGAGGGCTGACACTGTATTCCTTCCTGCCCGGGTTCCCTTAAGCAGCACAAAAGGCTGCTGTCATTCCTCTGCAGACCTACGCCTTACAAAGCCTTAATGTCGGGCAGATTAGTATGAAACATGGCAATAGCATTTAGTCTGCAGAAATGTCATGTTCATTTTAATGCGTTGTGCCCTGAAATGGCTGCCTGTGAACACTGGATGGTGCTCTTACATCACGCATCAGTGCTGCGTCTCGTCACAAGAAACTGACATGTGGCCTTGAGTAAGAACTTAATGTTCTCTGCTACAATTTTTCTGCAAGATTTCTGCAGCAGGTGATTGTTCTCTACTCGGAGGTTTCACTGTAACCGCCGCCACTTGTCATTTGCATTTTGTGCATTTCAGCATGAGCCTTCCTGAAGCTGCGTGTTGGTGATAAGAGGGTTAGGGAGTGGTCTTTCCCCGCCGTTCACTCCGGGGGTGCATAACTGCTTTCATCCTCCAGATGGCACTGCTCTCTTTCTGAATGAAGATTCTGGTACTCTTCAATCTGACTCTCATCACCCATCCAAAAACCCTCCACTGGGCCCCACCCAAAATCCTGTTGGGGTAATACTGTGCGGGAAAATAAAAAAAAATTAAAAAAAAGGGTTTTAAGGTGAAGCTCCACTGTTTTTCTTCAATTTAAATCTGGCTTTAATTTGTCTCAACACCTACTTACGTGAGGCATTATGCCCCCTGAATGCTCTTCAGAGGGAGATTTAGGGGCTGCAGTGACGTCGGGGAGTCAGTCAGAAGGTCAGTCGTGTAACGATGGTTTCGGGGCTGTTTTCAGCAGAATAGGAGATCTTTGTTTGAATGGGTTTAGGAGGCAGCCGCCCTGAGGGAGCTGCTGCTCAGACCAACGACAGTGAGTCAATATGCCCCCCCCACCCCCCCACACACACCCCAACCCCCCACCTTAATGATTTCCTAACGCATCCTAGGAAGGAGTCAGAGGACTCTCAAGGGCAGGGCGGGGAGGGCTTCCTCCTGAGCCAGATGTTCAGCGGATGGAGCAGAGAATAAAAGTGGAAGATTTGAGGTGGAGTTCCTCCAAACACCGTGCACTGGTTTCACATCTCTTTGTGAGTCTTGAGATGTATCCGGCACAAAATACTGTGTCTCCAGCCTTTTTTTTTTGGGGGGGAATAGAGCGGCATCTTCACCCGAGATGATCGTATAAGGCCCCTGTGGTGCTGGAGGAAAAGTCTCCTTGCCTTCTTTTCTTTCCCCCCCACCACATTTTTAATTCATCGATCTGAAAATTAACATCAATCCGGGCTGTCAGCATCCGTCTGCGCGTGTGTTTTGATGGTATAAAGTGTAGAGAGGAGCTAAGAGCCTCTTCATGGAGCACGATTTCAATGGAGCCAGTGTTTTAGCTGACTCTTGTGTATGTGGCTGTTGCCATGGTTTCCAACTTTCATCAGGTGCCGTCCAAAGCGAGGGGGGGTGGGGGGGGTAGCTCAGCCGAGGATGAGGCGCTCCCACTTTCATCCTCCTCTGATCTGCTTCTCTGGACAAACTGCCGGCTCCATGTGTTCATTTGTGCTGATTGGGTTCATCGCTGGTTGCAGAGATTTGATGCAGGGTTTTTTTTTTTTTAGGGGCGTATTGGGGTGTGGGGGGGGGGTATTTTTTTGCTGGCCGTGTGGTTGCAGGAGGAAAGGAGACGGCTGATAGAGGAATTCGCCTCATGTTATCGCCGTCAGTTGTAATGATTTAATCATCCTGTGAGGTTTGTTTTGGTTTTTGCTAGGATCTGGGTGAGGGGGGCATTAGTTGATGTTTGCAACAATAAGGGGGCGTGGCCACGAGGTGATCGAGTTCATCCCCATAAACAAACAAATGGCAGACGCCCCTTCTACCCTCATCGCCATGTGCCCCCTAAGCCATTTTTCAGTCAGCTGGGTAGGATTGGCAGGAGATGGTCTGGGGTTAGGACAAGTCGAGTAGGGGGTTAGGAGGGAGGGGGGTGGGGGATCAGGGGCGGGAGAGGGGACGCATGCCAGCCCCATTTGGGAAGTGCTCCCCCATTTTCTGCCTGTCGAATCGGGCCAGTGTCAGTGAGCTCCGGCGGTTCCAGGTCTGGCCGAGTGGGCTAATGCGATGTGGCGTGTCACCCGGGGAATCTAGGTCAAGTTTAAAGCTGCCTGGCTGTGCCCGCCTCTGCTGCAGTGTGACGCCTCGCCATCCCTCCCTTTCCACGCGCGCGCAATAATATTCAGCGCCTTACCTACATTACTATTTATTTTTAATTTATCCACCGACCAAAAAAAAAAAAAAAAAAAAGGGAGATGTGTATTTTTCCTTTCTAGACCCACATAATCTCAGACATAAACACACATGCACCCTGCTGCCTCTCCCCATCCCTCCCCCCACAACCCGCCGCCTCCACACCCCAGGCGAGCTCTGTCTCAGCCGCTCCACGGCGGAGCCCACGTGACGCGCGGTGTCTGCGCCCGGTTGGGGAGGGGAGGGGAGGGCGTTGTTTTTCTTCCATAGTAAAGCAGCAGGGCACGTGGATCCTCATGCTGCAGCCGAGTAGTGGAATGTCAGCACTATCCCTCTCTTACATTAGTAAGCCATCAGCCCTCAAGCATTTTTTTTTTTTTTTTTGGGAGTTTTTTTTTTTTTTTTTGTTGCAGGACGTTGCCGCAGTGCTCGGTTTCAGCTGTGCCCTGCTTCTGTGTGTGCTTATTAAAGGGCAGGCCCAGAGCCGGGACACGTTAAAAGGCAGTGCCATCCAGAGGTCAGGCTGCTGCATGGGCGTGGCACTGTTTTGGTGTCTTTACCAAAATAAGCTGCAACCTCTTTGCACCATCTGCAAATATTTGGGATGTTGATTTATTTTTTTTACTCGTATAAATCCAACATTTTGTTATTTTGTTTATTTATAGCAAAGTGACAATGTATCATTATATTCAGCGGCAATTAAAATGTCATAATTTGTTCATTATTATCAGCATATATTTCTTTTTCAGATTTTTTTTTTTTTTTTTATAAAAAACAATAATGATATTAATGATGAGAATTTGCTGAGCTGCACAAAAAAAAAAAGAAATCACATTAAATCGGAGTGCTCAGTAGTGGAATTTAATATTTCTCCAGTTGACTTCACCCCCCTGACTAATCCGCTGTTTTTGGTGCATTACCTCATCTGTATTAATATATGCATGTACTTTCATGCCTACTACTACTGTACTCGCTCCTCACCCAGAGCTCGCATCTCATTGGCTGCTGCAATGTTTTCAATGGTACCAAAATTTTTTTTGACTCCATGGATACAGTGAGCTGTTGGGTAGATCAGCTCAGCCAATGGGAGAGCTGCGCGGGCTCCTGCTTGTCAGATTCTGCCCCTGGCCTTAGAAGCAGCCCTCCCTCCCTCGCTGCGAGCACGCGATGGCTCAGTGGGGGGGTTCAAAACAAAAACAAGGCTGTCGTCGGGGCTCTCTGTGGTGTCCCGGACATGCCAGCACTACTTGGTACTACTACAGCCACTGAGGGGGGGGGGGCTTCGATTCCTCAATATCGCTCTGATGCAGTATCTGTGTACTGTCAGCCAGCACTTTATCCTCTTACTTACTACGCTATCGCTAAGCAACCGGTTACTCTGTGACCGACGCATATTGTCCCCTTTAAAGGGAGGTTTGTGTTTTTTTGCGATCCAGAAATGATTCTCAGGATGACGTTTGACTGGAAGAGTAGGATGTAAAAAAAAAAGCTGTAAAATGTACAAATCTTTAATCTGCTCTTTTTCTGGTGCACTTGAAGATTCTGTGACGGACTTTTGAAATGCAGCCGCGCAAATCCCCGTCCTTAAAATGACCTCATTTTAAGCGGCACAAGGGAGCAGCGCTGGGCCCACGCGGCTGCGAGCCCTGGCAGCGCTGCCTGCCAGCCGGTCGGCCGGCCTCAGTCTGTGAGCGGCTGGAAGGTGGCGGTAGAGGACCGGAGGAGGCCTGGCGATGATGGGCAGTGCCCACATCATCCGGCAGGGTGGGGTCAGCGACAGCTCTCGTCCCTTCTGAGGCCGGATCAGGTGCGGTTTTTTCCGACAGATAGCGAGGTGCCAGCGCTGGCACAGTCAGACATTCAGGTCACATTAGTGGAGGGAAAGAAGACGAGGCTGGACGAGGCAGGTGGGTCTTTGCAGGTGGTCACTGGGTCGAATGAGTGACTAACAGTAGTTACGGCGGCTTTTGAAGTAAAAAAAACAGACCTATATGAAGAAAAAAAAAGAAGCTGTTTGCAAACTGTTGAGGGTTAAATTGCATTGGTTGTAAATGTTACTGGCCAAATATTGAATTGACCAGATTTAATGATGGACCATATAAAGACAAAAATAATTAATTCATTAGTTTCTTAGTTTACAAGATGTCTTTTCACAATTTCATCTTTCAACATCTTGTTTTGTCTGAGCAACAGTCCCAAGATATCCTCTTTACTGTCTTATAAGACAAAGAAAACAAACTTTTGTAGCTGAAACCTGAGAATTTGGGGCCTTTTTTTGCTTAAAAAATGACTTCAAGATTAATCAAACCTCAAAATACCTGCAGATAAATCTTTTGTCATTCAATTCATTGTTTCAACTCTAGTCATACTTGTCTAGTCTCTAGACAAGTATGTCTTTGTCTCACAACACCCAGGGTGACTCTGAAGAAACTGAGTGAACCAGAGGAAGCATCAACATGTTAAAGGAGTTGCTTTCCTCTCTAACGTCTATTAATAGACGCTTCAATCGACTACCTGGTTACTTGAAAGGTAGTTTTATAAAATCTTTGTGGAGAAACTGGCCATGCTGCACTAATATTTCCTCTGTTCGAGTCCGGGCATGACCCACTGTTCAAGATGCAAGGCATGCCGCCCTCCGTCCCCCTCCCCGCCCCCCCGATGGTGCATCTCATGCATTTTAATACCACTCCATCCAACCCTCTGCTCGTGACTGCTGAGTGTGTACTTTGCTCTGTCCCAGCACCTCGCTGTCTCGCAGTAATACCTGTGCAGACATGATTCACCCTGTCACCGCTCGCCTCTCACTCAGTCACTTTGGCTCTTCACCTGTCACTCATCATCTCGGATGACATCTGCCTGCCGAAGTTTAACCCCCGACGTTATCCCGCGCCGACCCTGCTTCCGCCCTCTCGGCGTGCATCCTGTCCGTCTCCGCTGTGTCACCGGGGGTTACGTTCGGTCTCCGCTGATGGAGCCTGCCGCCGCGTCTCCGCAAACTACCGCCACAGATCTCTGACTCGTCATATGTCTGCTGATCGGCGCTCTGCTTTCCAGGAGCGAGAGGGACCACCGGAGCGGGGAGCGGTGCGGGGCTGCCACCTCTCGTTCCTCACATCACAGCTGAGGTGTACGCTGAGTGTAGCTGTGCCTCAGCGGGGGAGCTGTGGAGGTGACGGCAAAGTCACAGCATGACAGCCAAAGCTTGAACACAACCGTCACCCTCTTCTTTAAGCTGCAAGCCCCCCTGAAGCCAGCGTCTCATTTACAACACAAGTATAAACTGTAGTGATATAGCCCAGTTGTTGGGATAATTACGCAGCCACTATCGGCATACATCGCCCGAAAGAGTAATGGAATTTAGTTTAAAGTGTTTTTAAAGTGTGAACTTTGTTCATACAGCTGCTGTGGTGGTTTGTTGGTTGGTTACTCATTTCTGGGTGGAAGTCCACGGGACTGCACAGTGTTGTTAAAGTGCAAAGCAGTTCAGACTCTGCTCTGGTTTTGGTGCTTCTCCCTGCATCCTCCCCCATCTATTGATTAGGTAATCAGCATAAAGTCTTTTGGTAACCGATGAATTGCATTTTTCAAGAAGAGTCAAAACGCTGGCTGGTTTCAGTCTCTCTAGTATAAAGATTTGTCAGACGAATCGAAAGACGTCACTTTGAGCTTGGATAATTGTGATTGTCATTTGTTTCTATTTCCTAATTATTTCAATTAAGAAACAAATCAACCGGTTAATCGTTTTGTCTCCAAATTGTGAAAATAAAGAAATGTAGATTTTAATTTCCCAGAGTGTCTTTATATTCCTTGTTTCAGCTGACCAACAACAGAATGGTAATTCTACTCTCACATTTGTTGAAGAAACGCAGCAAACTGTCATTTAAAAGATAGAAACCCGAGAATGTTTTGGCATTTTTGCTTAAAAAGAGTAAGATTGTTTAATCAGTTATCAAAATAACATCCGATTTTGTTTTGTTGATCTTTTCAGCTTTATAATCAATAATGTTTTGCAGTCGGACTCATTTTCCGAGACTTGAATGTTTTCCAACAATGAAACGCATATGTTTATTATGATATTATATTCTTCAGACTTCTGGACAGACCCACCGTGCTCATGCAATAAATTTTAAGTTGCTGTACCACAAGTGCCGTATGCGCTTATTTTACTAAGGCACATTAAATATTGATTATGTTTCGGCTCCTACGATAAAAACCCTGCATTGCACTTCCTGAAGACATTGTGCCTCTGCAGAGAAGAGAAGGTTAAAGGTCAAATTCACAAACAAAAGGTTTTTTTTGCATGACAACTTCCTTTATAACCGTTTAATTGGATGTGTCCTGTTATACTTGCTTCACGTGTAGCTCTGATTATATGCGATTCCCCCGCGGTGGCTTGTGAAATGGATTACTTTGCATACAACTGCCCCTTTTTTTTTTTTTTCAACGCTCATGATTTCTGGGAAGAAACTTAACAAAGCAGAAAAAAAAAAAAAAACCCATCAATTTTCTTTTTTTTTTTTCTATTTCTGGGGACGTTTTTTCTTGTGACATCTGGTTTGGCCTTGGCACAGGAAACACACATGGGTAGCGGGCTCCAAGGGGAGCGCTGGTGTCTGTGAGCAGTGGGCACATCTGGGGCACCACTGGGTCCACGCAGGCACCAGAGCGGTGAAGCACAGCGGGAGCGAGGTGTCATGGATACGGTCGTGTCTCACCACCTGCCGCCTTTACTGCTGCATTCCTCCATTAACTGATTAGTCTCTCTTTTCCTCTACAGGTAGCGTAACATGGGGAACCTACTGAAAGTTTTGACTTGCACAGATCTGGAACAGGAGCCCAATTTCTTCCTGGATTTTGAAAGTGAGTCTTTTTCAAGTAATTGCTCCCCCTCCTGATATCGATCACATGAATATCTTACCATAACATTATCAACTCTCTGAAACTCTTAAGTCTTTTCACCCCCACTTATCTTTTACACTATGTTCTTCCCAGCGGCAAGAGAATCAAATCTTCCACTAGAGCTTCTGCACTTTCCACCAACCTGCCTGTTCCATGGTGAAATGTGTGCAGAATATCAATCAGGGCAGAGTTGCAGCAGAGCCCCCTCCTCAAATATAAAGCACTGAAGTTCAGCTGCTGCATAGCCTAAGGCCCCTCAACACGGCTTGATCCTGCACTGAAGTGTTCTCACACTTGGCAAACCCAGAGACTCAGTCATACCTTTTGAGAAAACAATGCCTTATACAGCTCACGCTGTTTCTAGGTGTTTTTTTTTTTTTTTTTTTTTTTTTATATTAAAAGAACATCACAATTATAAATCTAAGAAGTACCCTTTTCATGCAACACTCTATATTGTAAAGTTTTCTCTAAAATTTACCACACGTCGTATTCACATTTTCAGAATGCTGTTACACCCTGAAATCATATCTCAGGGAGGCTCACACCAAATATATAAATGATGATTTTTAAATTAATATTAATGATAGAGTACAATGCAAAATAAGAAATGCCACGTGAAGTAAAAAGACTCCGCTGCTGTCGATTATGAACGGTGTTTTAGACACTTCTTCTGCAGGCCAGCGGGAGTTTACAGTCATCACACTTGGCAAGGTGTTCTTGCTTCAGGTGGTGGGAAAGGTTCAACGTGTTCTTCATCGCCACTTCTCTCAAACAAGATGATAAAAAAAATAAATAAAAAAAATCTGGAAGTGAACCTTCCCTCCACCCAGAGTTGTTGTGCAGAGAGAGCGTAACCCTTTTTTTTTTTTTCATTTGTCTTCTCTTATCTTGCTCCATTTTCTTCCTCAGTCAGGAAAGTGGGTGGCGTCAAAACTAAAAGGGAAGCGCTGGAAAGATTATTTCAGTGAGCTTTCATTTGCATAATTAAAAGTTGCATATTAGACATTCTATTATATTGGAGGATTTGCAAGAGTTCCTAGAGCTGCCTTTTTTTACTGTATTATTGAGCCCAGTGTGAATATGGATTTAGTTCCAGTCCCATTTGCCCTGTTGACGTTGTTGTTGTTGTTGTTGTCCTTTGCAGATGCCCAGCCCACAGACGCAGAGCGAGAAGTGTGGGAGCAGGTCGACGTGGTGCTGAAGGACGCTAAGGGGATCCTGGACGAGCTGCAGGCGTACAAAGGAGCGGGGCAGGAGATCAGAGAGGTACACCTGATACAAATCCACCTCCGACCGGCAGGACACAGAGCTGCTGCAGAGTCGGGACAGACTGCTGAGCAGAACAGGCATTGAAGGGAGGCTGCCTTCGGTCAGAGTTTTAAGGGCCTTTTATTTGGAGTTACTATTTTTATCAGTCATGTTTTCAGTAATTTCTTTATTGTTTGCGTCTGTCCTCTTGGCCATATCACCCACTGAGTCAGTTGGTCTTTCTTGGTTTAAAAGAGGAGTAAAGAAGAGTCAGCCTCAGTCGGTTTATGAGCATTTTGCATTTAATTTAAATTTAAAGTATTGGCCTCCCATTTTTGGTTTCACACAGCTCTGGAGTGAACAACAGTCGTTTTGTGAACAGGGTTCAGTCAAATGACTTCTGTAGCCATCAGATTATTAAACTCTTCAGAGTGAACGTTTGTTTCCATCTCCTTTATCTGAAAGAGACGGACCTTCTTCCTCTTGAAAAGCACTCCCATATCATCATCAGACTCACGGTGGATAGTTTAAACACAACAACAATACAGCAGAACCAAAGATGTCGTCTTTTTTTTTATTGCTTATCGTAACTGGCGCCTACATTACCCACAATGCAACTCAACTGCAGACAATTCGGTCAGAGTTTGAGGTGTGTTATGCTAGTAGCGGCTAATGTAGCTATGAACCACTTCCCTTATATGAGGTCTAAGAAACTTTCTAACTCACCACCCTGAGACATTTTTCATCTTTAATCTTGTAGTTTTCTAATTTCCCAGACCTCGTGTTGCTCCTTCTGGAGCCACAAAAGGTTTCATACAACGTTTTCCACATATGCAGTAGCACTAAGACCTGTAAACAGACTTTGATGTGTAAAATCGGTGCAGTCCTCCTAGATATGTGCCTTTTTATTGTATTAAACTTTTATCTAATTTAAGATTTAAACTAATTGTCTTTTTTGTTTTTGGTGTTTTTTGTATTTCCAGGCGATCCAGAATCCAAGCGATGAGGGGTTACAGGAGCAGGCGTGGGCGGCTGTGGTTCCCCTGGTGGGGAGGCTGAAGAAGTTCTATCAGTTCTCCCAGAGATTAGGTACGACTCGGCCTCTTCTGCTTCTAAAGGAACCTTTTTGTTTTGTGAGGACAGATTCAAGTGGAACAAACTCAGGCGTCCTGTGAGGCGTCGCTCAAACAGAAGCGATGTTACGTGCAATAATTGGAGCTGCCAACAATTTTAGTGCAGTTTATATCATTTTAAGCACACGGTGCCAGACTCGAAACCACGAAGGACGAAAGCAGACGTCCTTTATGTAAAAGGTATTTTCAAAGTGATGCGACATAGACACAACCTCCATACATGACCTTAATTGTTTGCATGTGCATTTGCAATATTGACTGCTGAGCTGCAAAAGTCAACAGACATGTGACACACACACACACACACACACACACACGTACATACTACACCCCATCCTTATATAAACATGCTTTGAAAACCCCCACAGTCGTGCATTTCTCAACATGCTGCTTGCGCTGCACTGTGCACTGACCTCTGTAGGATGGGGCTATAGGTTGTTTAATTAGCATGGATACAGGGGGGGGGGGGCAGCCTAGGCTTACTGCTCCCTGATCTTCTTATGACCCTGAGGCTGAGGGCGGTGGGGGATGGAGGCGCGTAGGAGCCCGCCATGCCTTGACGCCCTCAACCCCGTAATCCCAGTGGCGGTGGAGAAGGTAGTCAATGGGAGCAGTGGGCGGCAGGAGCCTGGCGACGGCTGTTATGTAACGAAGTAGGCCACCTCCCAGCCTCGGCCACTGCTCCGTTTTGCTGCCTTGACTTTGGGCTTCAGGGGCCGTGATGGCGTCTGCAGCCGGCTGTCCTGGCTTGTATGCATGAAGCGGAGAGTCCTACCACCACCAAGGATGGAGGATGTTATGGAGGGAAGATTATGCAATTGGCTTTGCATTTGAATGGAACACAGATAGATTTCTCCCGCTCCAACTACTAGGTCCTGCATTGACGCACATAATGTGACTTGAATTTAAAATTGGAGACAGAACAATTTACATTTTGTAAACAACCTTAAGACCAAGGTGTGATCCTCATAATGCTTGTTTTGTCAGTCAAACCCCATCAGTATTAATTTTACAGCACTATAAAAGAGAATAGCTACAAAATTGTGACTTAAATTGTTGTCTTATATTAATAATGTGGTTTTGTATAGCTTAAGTTAATTAACTTTGCATGTCACAGGACAGGGAAAGATTTATCCTGCTCCAACTACTAGTTTGCTAACAGAAAAGTATTAATTATCTGGCTATATTCCTCCCTGGAATCCAAGGTGACATCTTAATATTACATATTTTGTCAAACCAATAGTCATAAACCCAAAATATCCACTTAACAGGAATATGAAACTTGAAAATGCATCACATTTTAGAAGCTGAAATTGGTGACATTGCAACAATGACATTTTTGCTTGATAAATAAAAACATCCGTTATGTAAGGGACGGTTTTCTCGCTCCATCTATTTCTTGCATGCGCGACATTGTTGACGGAGCAATATACATTTTCTAGCTGCAGCCCCACAATCCAGATTAAAGGTTGTTTTTTTGCTTCTGTTATTGACTGAAACGGCTCTGATTTTGAGTCGGTCTGCTCCGTCAGACACTGTAGACCAGACTAAAGTCCCGCCATGCTCTGACCCTCCCCTCTCCGCGAGTAAAGCGCCTACATGCCCGCATTCTGCTTGCCTGCTCTGCCGTGACCTAATGAGATCAGACACCCCCCCCCCGACCCCTGCCCCGCCCCGCCCTTCGCCGACTTCCCGACATACTAGAGTGGCTCGTTTCTGAAGGCCTGAAAGCAGCTCCATCTTAACTTCTGTTTTGACTGGGACGTAGAGGGGCTGGGGTTTAAAAAAAAACCGCACTACTAAGGCTATTTTTAATCAGCCGCTTCGCTGCAAACGCTGGCCCAAGCAGATGGGAGTCGTTACTGGATGGCAAACGTGCTCAATTTACTGCACTGCACTGCCAGCGATCTGTCCGTCTCCTGCAAGTCCCCTCACGATTATCTTAAGTAGACCGCGGTCTGAATCTGCCCTTTTTACTAGGTTATGTTGACATGCTCATCGTCAAATGTAATCAACAAGAATTATAAAGTACACTTTGAGTAAATCCACCCCAAAGCGCTCATTTGGTTCCACGCAGGCTCGTTGCATCAGATGTCGAGCTCGTCTGGGTTATGTCATTATCGAAGCCGCTGTACAGCGTCTAGACTGAATTCTGAACACCGTCTGAATCTATAAATAAAAATTCCCCTTGGGCTTTCAAGGTTTTCTATTTTATCATCTTTTTTTCCCTTTTTTTTTTTTTTCCTTTACTTGAGCGAGACATGTTTGTATAAGAATATTACTTGTGTGGACGTTGCTCGCAGCATGTCGCTTAATCTTTTCCTCATTTCCCTGCCGGTGCTCTTCATGCATGCTTCATTATGGGTCTGTGGGTATGCTATGTCGAGGCACGGCTCAGGCTTTGTATTTACTTATTGTCAAAACAATGAGTGTAATCCTGCTTGAGTGAAATCTCGTTCCCCCCCCCCCCCCCATTTCATGCCAATGAGATAATTAGTCCCATGTCTCATCTGCATCTGAGCAGGAAAGCCTCTCGCCCCCCCTCTTTACCCCCCCTCTGCCCCTCCCCCTTCACGCCCTAACCCCCCCCCTCTCAGACTGGCACTGGGCCCTGGGCAGTTTGGACACCACCGCTGCCCCATTATCTGTCTCATCCTAATCAGGCTGCTTCAGCTGGCGGACGCAGAGCACTGATCACACATCTAACTGCGTTATGATCCACTTCAGGAGCTGTGCTCTGGCCTCGTCCACCGTACATGTAGAAGAAGGATCTCTCTGTTGCTCGGCCTCAGTTTTTCCTTTTTCTGAATCAAAGACATAAATCACACATTTGTGATGTTGGGCCTATATAAATAAAACGTACTTTACATGTTTATGTCGATACACAGCAGACCTGGATTTACTGCCGCTTTAGTCTTTAGGTTATTAGCACTTTGGTGGGACGACCTCTGTTCTGGCTTGTAAAATTAAGATTAACTGTCCAACACACTGACTACAATATTGTCAGATGCATTTTATGCCAAATAATTATGCATTTTGGCCGCACGTTGTTATTTTCATTATCGATTTTAAACTGTTGATTATTTTCTAATTAACCGATTACCATAATGTCCATAAAATGGCATCACATGACATGTTATGTAAGTTTGTTGTTTCCGTTAATTTCTTTATGACATTTTGTCGTTCCAGCCTTTCAGTTGTGACTTTGCTGCTATAAATCAATGATGAAGTGCAGTATTTCCTCTTTCCTTTTGATCTTTGCGTGTACAGCTGATACTTCAAAGACTTGACACACATCAGCCAGGTTCAAGGTTCATCACGGTCCTCAGAGAACGAGCCATATATATTCTCCACAGAAAGGCTGATGTTTCTGTGGCGGCCCTCTGACAGCACTGCACCTCTAACGCCGATGTCTCTCGTTTCTTCAGAGGCGGCGCTGCACAGCCTGCTGGGAGCTCTGACCAGCGAGACTTACGAGGACCCCACTCAGCACCTGGAGCGGGAGCAGGCGCTGGCCAAGCAGTTCGCGGAGATCCTGCACTTCACACTGCGCTTTGATGAGCTTAAAGTACGACCATCTCTTTCTCAAACATATCCCAAGTATCTCTTTCTCTTTTTTTCAAACCCCAAACTCACCTTTTAGATGTTGATTTGAACTCTGTACTTTTCTCCTGTGATACAAACCCGACCTCTTAGTTGCCCTACAAGCTGCTGATGCCCTCGAATTGATTTTAGCTCTGCAAGTTTAAACTGCAGTCAGTGTGCGCGTGATTAGCATTTAATTAGAATCCTGATTCTAAACTGCTCTGCTGTTTATAATACGGTGGATGTCAGTGAAATTGCTAATAAGGGTTATAGCGGGGAAAGAGGTCTGCAAATTGTTGTTGTCCTGAGTGGAGTTCTGCATAACGTAGCAGGTTTCTTAGAAATGCTGGAGGGAGGGAATTTGAAGAACCCAAAATTCACCAGGAATGAAGCGCGGGTGACGGTCGAATGCCCATTGTCAAAAACATAATTGTGTGAGCACTCATCTGGTTAGACAGTGGGTGAACTGGTTCCCTTGCACCCTCGCTCTTTAGATAGAAAAACTTGAAAAAAAACAAAAAAACACACACACACCCCCGGGGCGATTTGCTCCGACGTCCCAATTAGTGCCCACTACTCAGGCTGGCAAGATAAAAACATGAAGGTAGGGGGTGCAAGGTGGCATGCCAGGCCTATTCATCAATCTTTCACACCCATACACGGGCTTCTGACCTAGTTAAAGTGTCTGTGCGGCGTGCAGCCCCTCCCTAACGAAGAAGCCTGTCTCTCCTGGTGCACACAGTGGACACAGACTGAGTACCAGTCTATTGTAGCGGGATTAGCCTGCTGCCAGTGCAGCTTTGAATGTGACAGGCTCATACAGGAATGAGGATAATTAACCACATGATGAGCTCTCGCTGGTGGTGACGTGTGAAAGAAGCTCTCTGGTTGGCCGGCTTCTGTTTTGAGGGTCAGTTTGGCTTCACGGTGAAACCAGATCATTCTTATTTTTCTAGGAAGTTAACTGACTCCTGTGGGTTTTTTTTTTTTTTTTTTTCTCTGAGGCTAAAAGTTTAAATAACACCAGATAGCAGGCCGACATTTGTCCTCTCCTTAATGAGACCATTAATACCTTTTTGTCAGCTTCATAATCATTGACCCTCCCGTCACAAACTGTAATGCTGCTCAGACCGACTGTAGCAGCAAAAACACCAAATTGTTCCTGACAGGATGAGCGGGGATGTGGATGTAAAAGGGGGATGAGTGTCAGAGGATTCAAAATCCAGTCCAGCAAATAAAACCGTAATTGTATCCGTATCCTTTTCATGGGATTTTCCCCCCTAAAGCTACATTTCTGCCTTGTTGGCTAAAACATTGTGTCATGGCCGTCGAGTGTTTGATCCAGAACCGACTGTCCTGCTGCAGGCGGTGCCACCCACAGACATGGAGAGAAACTCTGTCTCCCTATTAAGACGCTTTTCTGTTTGTTTGTCTGTTTATTGCAGATGACAAATCCCGCCATTCAGAATGACTTCAGCTACTATAGGAGAACCCTGAGCCGGATGCGGATCAACAACGTACCGGTGAGCACATTGCGTCCTTCTCGTCTCCGGCCGACTGTGATCAATGTCTGTGGATCGACTACCTGCATGTGAGAGGCGTTGCTTGTAGTGATGAAACCCACAGATTGACAGAATTATCACCCGACTCTAATCGTTTTCACGTCTCTCTGGAGTGTGTGTGTGTGTGTGTGTGTGTGTGTGTGTGTGTGTGTGTGTGTGCGCGCAAAGCAACGCAGCTAAATGTGATAAACGTCAG